>JAABKJ010075445.1:240420809-240535545 GCA_011634705.1 Andricus grossulariae | reverse complement strand
TTAAATTCCTAGGAAAATTTAAATTGATTTTTTATTTTGAAAATAAATTTTAAGGGAAAATTGACAAGGATTTCAAAAGATTTTATATTATTTTCTAAAATTTCGAAAAAAAATGGGAAAGATTTTTAAGCAAATCTTTTCATTAGAAAGTTAGCAAATTTTTATAAAAAATTTGAAGAAAAAAAAATCAAAATGTTTCAGGATTATGAAAAATATTTCTCATAATTCATGGGATAATTAAAACTGATTTTTAGTCTGAAGAATTAATTTTAAGATAATATTTTTAAAAAATTTTACTATTTCAAAATATTTCAAAAATTGTCAAAATAGAATCTGGAAGATTTGAAGGCAAGTTTTTCAATTTTTCAGAACTTGAAGAAAAATTTGTGCTCGATGGATTCGTTGGTATCTCCGCATATTTGGCACGGGTCGAACACGTCTTCATGTAGCACGTGTTTGCGACAATTTCGATCTAACGTTTTGGAGTGCTCGCCGTGGGTGCTCTCCATTGCGTTTCTAATTCCCCTATGGTTTCTGCCCTGGTATTCAAGGCCTCTTCTAAGGTCAAATTCAAGGGCGTGTAGTCAAAATCAGCTTTACAGATGGCGTTGTGAAGCGTAACATCTTGCTTGCTGTTAAAATAGTCTCGCAACTGTATAACTTATGACTCATACAGTTTCTTGACATCTACAATGCCCCTAACCCCTCTATGTCGTGGTAAAACTGCCCTTTCAATCGCCCAATCACTGTGGTGCATTCAATGCTTCGTCATTTCTACGCGGATGATTCTGTTTGATTGTTTGAGGTCGGCGTTGGACCATTTGATGAGCCCAAAGGAGTACGTGAAGACAGGGATGGCATAAGTGTTGATTGCCCTGATCTCTATGATAGCTGTAAGATATCTATATATTTTTGGAAGACGGGCTATCGGTCGAAAATCGGATGGGTTTTGAGCGACCTGTTTCTTAGGCAACATATACGTACTACCCTGGAGCATAAACCCAGGCATCAGATCTGGTTTTTCGATGATCTTCTGAAAACACCGTGTCAACGCAGGATGCACACTCTTCAGGTACTCGTATTAGAAGTTGTGCACGATGTCCGGATGTGGAGCTTTCCAGTTGCTTGTTCTTTTCAAAACCGTTGAATCATCTGAGGCTGTGATGTTAGTTAGCTTCATTTTAGGGTTATTGCTAGCTTTTGACTTCTGTAGTTGGAACCACGCAGAGTTTAAATTGCTTCTATTTGTTTTCTCTCAAACACCCGACCAATAGTTAAATTTATACATTAAAATTGGTTATGAAATCTTTTTGAATATACTTTGAAAAATTTGTTTCAACAAAATCATTTTAAATTTTTTCAGGAATCTAATAATAATTTGATGATCATGAAACTCGAATTTGTCCGACAATTTTTCGAAAATCCTGCAAAAGTATAAAAATTATCTTCAAATCATCCAGATTCTTCTTTGAAAATTTTGAAAATCTTATTAAATATTCTTTTAAATTGGTTTTTCCATGAATTTTTATACAAATTTTTTATTTATTCACAACTTTTCAAAATGCTTGAAAAGGTTGTAAATTTTATTTTCGAAATCTTCAAAAATGTACGTTGCCTTTAAATGGTTTGAAATCTTTTCACGTTTTAAATTATTTCGGCATATTTTCAAAAATTCTAAATATATTTTGAACTTACTCGATCATTCTTCAATTTCATAATTGTTCAATTGTCATTTCGTAATAAAAAAATTCTAAATCATTTTGAATATTCTGTTCAAATTAATTTTTCAAAATAAAAAGTCACTTTAAATTTCACCAGCAAACTTGAGAAACTTTTTTATTTTTTTTTTAAATCTTTCAAGATCCTTGAAAAGCTTTCAAACTTCATTTCAAAATCTTCAACAATCTCAATTAATTTTTTAATTTTTTGCAAATCTTTTCCAGTTTTAAATTAAGTTTGGATCTTCTTAAAACTTCTGAATGTCTCTTAAACTAACTGACATTTTTTGTAAATTGATAATTGTTCAATTGTTTTTTATGCATCAAGATTCAATAATTCCACTAACATATTAAAAATTTGTTAAATAGGAATAAATCGCAAATAAATAAATAAAAATAAATTGAAAATAAATCGTCCTGTAAAATCAATTATTGTTCAATTCTCAATAATGATAACAATTTTTAATTGTTGAAACAAAATGAATTAACAAATGCATTTTTCGGCTATTTCTAAAGGTAAAAACTGTTTTGTAGAAAATTCGCATTCTTTGGTTGAAAGTTCAAACGTTTTGGTACAAAACTCAACTGTTTGGTTGGAAACGAATTTTTTTGTTGAAAATTTATATTTGCGGGTTGAAAATTCAACTGTTTTGTAATAAAGTCGCCTTTGCGGCTGGAAATATTGACAATTTTGTTAAAATATTTGCTCTCTTTCAACTGAAAATATTTCTCCATTTCTTGGTTGAGAATTCTACTCTTTTGTTGAAAATTTGTCTTTTTGAGTTTTTGGTTTGCAAATGCTTCTCTTTTGGTAAAAAATTTCATATTTGTTGGATCAAAATGCAACTGTTTCGTTGAAAAAATGTCTGTTTTGTTTAAGCATTCAATTTTTTGTTGAAAAATTTGTCTTTTCTTTGGTTAGAAATACATTTTTTAATTGAAAATTTAACTATTCTATTTTTAGTTGAAAATTTATCTTTTTTAGTTGAAAATTCAACTATTTGGTTGGAATTTTATTTTTTTAAACTTACAACTATTTGATTCAAAATTCATGTATTTTGTTAAAAGTGCATCGTTTTTTGGTTAAAAATTAATTTTTTGACTAAAAATGTGTTATGGTTTCATCATTTTAATTAAAAATTCATCTCTTTGGTTGAAGATTAAACTATTTTGTTAAAAAGTCGAGTGTTTTAAGTTGAAAATTATTTTATTCAACTGAAAATTTACCTATTCCATTTTTAGTTGATCCTAGGATGTGGTAAATCTTCCAGAAGTGGGTATCAGAACGAGGTAAATCTGAAGAAACGCTTCTTTAGACAGAAAGAAAATTAATTTCCAGAACCAATTTTTTAACCAAATAGTTGAATTTTCAACCTACGAAAATTAATTCTCAAACAAAACGATGAATTTTTCAACCAAAAAAAGACTATTTAAAAAAAACATGAATTGTCAAATAAATAGTTGGATTTTCATATAAAAATAATTTTGCACAAAAGAAAATGTTTGCAAAATAATAGATGAATTTTCAACCAGAGATTAATTTTCAACCAGTAATAATAACATAATAGTTGAGTTTTCGACCGAAAAGGCTTGACGTTTTAACCAAATATTCGAATTTTCAACAAAATAGTTTAATTTTTATGCAAATACTAGAAAGTTGAATTTTCAACAAAAAGATGAATTCTTTACAAAAATATAATGATTGATATTTCATACAAAAAAAAATGAATCTCAAAAAAATAATTAAATTTTCAACATAAAAGTTGATTTTTTAATCAAATAGTTGAATTTTCCACCTATGAAATTTAATTCTGAAACAAAACGACGAATTTTCAACCAACAAGATTAATTTTGTACCAAAAAGACCTTTTTTAATAAAATACATTAATTTATAAATAATAATAATTAATTTAATATTAAATATTAATAATAATTAATAAATAATAAAGATGAATTTTTATTTTAAAAAATTCAACAAAATAGTTCAATTTTCTACTAAAGAGGATAAATGTTCAACCAAAAAGATTAGTTTTCTACCAATAAGCCGAATTTTCAACTAAAAAAAGGTCAATTTTAAGCTGCAAATGTAAAAGTTACATTTTCAGGTAAACAATTAATTATAAATTTTAAAACACAGATTTTCAAGAAAATAGTAAAATTTTTAACCAAAGAGATGAACATTCAAGAAAAAAATCAATTTTTAAGGAAAAGATTGGTTAAATTTTCAATTTGAAAATTTTGTTTTCAACAAAATAGTTACATTTTTAATCAAAAACAGTTGAATTGAACCAAAAAAGTAGAATTTCCCAGAAAATAGAGGATTCCTCAAACAAAAAATATTAATTTTCAACGAATGACATTAATTTTCAACTAAATAATTTGAACAATGGATATGATGTTAGTCCAAATTTTATTTGATTAATTTTCAGCCTGTTTTTTTTTAATTTGTTAACTAAAGAAATAAATTTTCAATCTAAAGAATATTAATTTCTATCAAAAAATAAGGCCGCTAAATTTTCATTTAAAGGAATTCATTTTTAATAAAAAACTAGTTTTCTAAAGTTCAATTTTGTACCAAATCATTGAATTTCCCAGTAAAAAAGACGAATTTCCTACAAAATAGTTAAATATTAAACCTGAGAATATGAATTTTCGAAAAAGAAGCTAATTTTTAACCTATCAGTTGCAATTTCAACAAAATAGTTAAATGTTTAATCAAAAATTGTCGAATTGAACCAAAAAAGTAGAATTTGCAAGAAAATAGTTGATTTCTCAACCAAAAAATAATAATTTTTAACAAAACAGTTGCATTTTTAAGCAAAAAGATGAGCATTCTATAAAACAGTTGATACATTTTTAATAAAATGCGTAAATTTTTAACCAAATAGTTTAATTTTGAACCAGGGAAATGAATTTTCTACCAAGAAAGACACATTTTAAATTACATCAACCTCATTCTCAGGTTTAATATTTAACTGTTTTGTAGAAAATTCGTCTTTTTTACTTGAAAATTCAACAATTTGGTACAAAAGTAAACTATTTTGTACAAAACTCGCTTTTTATTAAAAATGAATTCCTTTAAATGAAAATTTAACTGCATCATTTTTGGATAGAAATAATTATTTTTGGATACCTGATCTCTTAAATACTGAGGCGTTTTATGATCATATTCCGGGTGCATATTGACCCAACGTTCATGTAACCCCTGCTTGAATCCTCTTCGCGCCAGTGAATTTCTTTGCCAACAGGTAAGGATGTCGTTCCGGAGTTGATCCGACCACTTAAATCTATGTTCTCGCGTTTGTCCGAGGCCATTGCCTGGTCGTAGCCTTGGTTCGGTCCTATTGCCACCCCCAACTGAACCATGGCCTCAATCCGAGAGAGGCCTATTGTGGGTGGTACTGCGTGATACTGGTGACGTAACCGCATAATTCGTTGCGTTGCGGAGTCAGCCGAATGAAACGTGGCTGACTGCAAGAGCCGTAGCTCTCGGGCGATTGGGTCGCCATATTATTACTATTAGTAGTTCTGGGTTGAGAACGTAACAGCCCCTGGCGCTTGGGTGATCCCGTTGCGTCCTCTTGTGAGCCTAAGTGTGACCTTAAAGCCGTCTCCTTAGGGAAAGGATCGCAGCCACGCTGTTGGCTGATATCTCTGACTCACAAATAAAGAAATTGCCTGTGATTATTAGACTTTTTCTGAAATAGCAGGGCAGTGACAAAGGATGTGAGTAGCTGTATTTGATATCCAAGGTTTCCATGTTCTATAAACATTTCCGGTAGAACATTTATTTCGTTCCTCCCGAGCTGGAGTATTTCCTTCGCTCGCTTAGATTTACGCTTTATGCCCAAGAGTGTTTTCGCCTGTTTGCAACCAGAGAACAAATCCCACTCATTCTGATGTTCCTCAGTCAGCCAACTTTTAATTTCTTCAGTGACTGACTTACCGGAAATACCTACAACTGACTCGGACACAGCCAAATTTTTTCTTGCTGCTTATTTGGCTAGCTTATCCGATATTTTCTGCAAACAAAACCGTAACATATTCAATTATTCATGAGTTCTTAAAATTGAGAAATATTTTCGAACGAATTATAGACTGTACCCTATATAATATACAGGGTACAGAGTCTTCTTTCTATTCACCTGCCGTTCCCCTTTTTTCTCCCATATTCTCGACAAACTTCCCCCTTTTCTCTTTAAATATACATACGATATTTGAAAATACAATTGTTTGTTTTACATATACAAAATTACTTTATTCAAAAATAGAATATGCTACCAATAGTAGTGAAAGATTTTTTTCTTAACTTACAGAATTATCTATTATAATTAATTTTACTTTTTTAAATTTGACTAGATTCAAATAAAACTATTCCGAATTTAAATAAAACTTCAGAATCGGGAAGATATTAAGAAATTTTTTTTAATTTTGCAGGATTCGCAAATTTTTTAAGAAAATTGAATTATTTCAAAGGATATTAAGAGGTTCTAGAAGTTTCGAAACGATTCGCATATAATTTAAATTTTGAGAAAATTTCAGAAAATTTAAAACAAAACGTAGATTTTTGAAAATTTTTAAGAAAATCTTTTAAAGAATTTTGACAGCTTTTGCGAAGATAACAGTTTGTTGATAAGATTACAGTAGAAATTGCAAATGATTTTGGAAAAAAATGTAGAATATATTGATTCAACATTCTTCAATTTTGTATGAACACAAAATTGTAGAAAAAATTCAAGTAAGTTTAAGAGATATTAAGAAGTTTTACAAAGATACACAAATAATTTAAAACTTGCGAAAAAATTTCAAAAAATTAAAAACAAAATTTAAATTTTCGAAGATTTCGAAAAAAAAACTTTTTAAGAATTTTGAATATTTTCAAGAGAACACCATTTTTATTGGATTCCAAGGATTTTATTTATTTTGAATAATATGAATCTTTTGTTGAAGATTCGTTTTTTTTTGTTTGTTTTAAATTAATTTTTTGAACTGAAAATTTGACTATTCCATTTTGGTATTATAAATTTAGCATTCTAAGTTAAAAATTCAATTATTTGGTTGAAAATTGATGTATTCTGTTAAAAAAATTTTTTTTCCCTGATAAATAATTATTTTTGGTTGAAAATGTAACTACTTGTTTTGAAATTGAATACACGTCTTGACGAAAGGATTTTTTTTATAATCCCACTATAAGGGTATCGATTCAGCAATTTAATAGTCCATTTTTGGTACTAAATTGATCTTTTTTAGTTCAAAATTCATCTTTTTGGTTGGAAACTGAACTGTTTTGTTGACAATTAATGTTCTTGTTTGAAAATTCATCTCTTTGGTTGAAAATTGAACTATTTTATTATTATTTATTAAAGACTATTTTATTTATTTTGAATAATATGACTTTTGTTGAAAATTCGTTTTTTTGGTTGTAAATTAATTTTTTGAACTGAAAATTTGACTATTCCATTTTTTTATTGTAAATTTTTTTTTTTCTATTTGGTTGAAAATTGACGTATTTTGTTAAAAAAATTCTTATTCGTTGAAAATTCAATTACTTGTTTGAACATTGAATACACGTCCTGACGAAAGGCTTTTTTTATAACTCCACCATAAGGGTATCGATTCAGCAACTCAATAACCAAAAAGTAAATCCCTACTTTTTTTTAAATTATAAATTTGGTTTTTTATAACGTTTAAAGTTTTAAAAAATCTGCGCCTCGAACGGGGAAAAAAACTTTCTTCCTAAATTTTCTCGGAACTTAATAACATGTTCCAATCAAACTTTCCAGGGTTCAATTCTGCACTGATTGCATAGTGGCTTTAATTTGGAATTACACAGTGAAAGGACTCTGAGCTTTCAAGGAAAGAAAAAATGTGGAAAATGCCGTTCAATCGGTTTTCTCCACCACGCATAGCTATGCAATGTAGCCAACCATATCTGACGAGGGAAGAATACTTCCACCACTTTTTGTAGTTTTAAAATAACGATCCAGACAATTTGGACCAGGATTAAAACAAGAACTTTTCAAGGCAAACAATATTTATTTGGAAGCCTCTAAATATGTTAAATTTTTATCAGAATTGCTTCAAGCGTGACTTCAAGATGTATTTTTCCCTAACGTAGGAGACAATTCTATGTTATTATTAGATTCGTGAAGTGTCATTTTAGGATTAACATTATAAAATCACATTCCCTCACATATAATCAATTGACTTCACATAGATGTATTAACGTAATCAAATATTCTTTGTATAAAAACGGATATACAGAAAATAGATCTCCATGTTTTGATAACCCTGTAGACTTTTGTTCCAAAAAAGATATGGAGAAAACCTAATTTAGGGCTTATTTTGAATAACACTGATGAGTCTTAACAGAATTTGGTATAAAAACAAGATGTTTGTAGCTACATAGTCCAAAATCTGAAAGTATATGTCATATGGCGAAGCATTCTATGGGTAGATTTTCTAAATTATGATACTCTATGAATTAAATGTTTATACAAATCATGCTAACATTGTAATACAACATCAATTAGAACAACTTTGTGTGAAAAAAATATAAAATAAAATAATTTTACCTCTTAAAACACTAAAAGACTCAAAAATATAGAAGTGGTGATTTCAACCCCTAAATTTAAACTTTTGCCAAAATTTCATTTTTCATAGTCTGGGATCCTCTTTTCACCTGCAAAGTAACAAATCTTGTTGTTCATACCATATGAAAAAAGTAATTATAAGCCACATTATTTTACACTGGAAATATCCACCCTGTTCAGACAGCGTACGTGTCGATCCGATGTTGCCTTACTTGAAGTACAGGTTCTCTCCCTGTGGATGAAGGAGAAGTTGCAAACCCATTTTTCCACCAAAAGTTTAACGAGGCCGCATACAGTTCTTTTTCTGATGAATTATAAATTATATAGTATTTGTTTCCAGATATTTGATATTATATTCAAAATAGATTTAATAATCGACTTTAATGCATTCTATCACGCAAATAGGATTTTATGATTTTCAATTTGCTGAACGTCCTTTCGCAATTGGTTACTGTAACAAGCAGAGCTAAGTGAATTCTTAAGGCAGTTATTGCCTCTGAAAAATCACTTTCTATAAAGCTGTATTTATCTAGTAAAGTGCGGAAAATTTTTAAAAGAAGATTGCGTTGATGACTTGCGAGGGAAATTCTTTTGTTAACTCCTTATGATATGGAATCTGTGACTTATCTGCTATCTTGACAGTTTCTGCCTCAGATTGTTTTATGGAATTTCTTGGCCGACTGTGGAATGATGACTTGAAAAAATTTTAAATTATTTCATGTCAGTTTTTTCCCCTAATGTCACTTACCCCTATTCTCGCCAGATGAAACTGTAATTCATAGTGATAAAACCGCACAAAATATTAGGAGACTTACACAAAATGTATTCACAGTTTTGTTATGAAAATATAGTTACAGAAAAGACGATATCAAGTGATGATGTATGAGTACGAAACTCGATGTTTATAGGGAAGTTTAGTTTGCGGTATTGAAGATTCAAGGACTCTCAAACATATTTCAAAATACATTTTTTATCTGAAGCACTTGTTCGTCCCAAAATATTATAAATTTGTATCGTCTGAAGTAGTCTGATTTTGCTCATACTAAATGCTTATAATTAAAAATAAATATTTAAAATTCCAAGTAAATTTCAAGAGTTTTGAAAAGTTTCAAAGGATTTGGAAGGGTTTTAAATATTTTGGAAAATTTTGAAAGATTTTGAAGCATCTACAATGGATTTTAATAATTTTCAGGAATCCCTATGTATTTTCAGAGTATTTTTTGAAACTCAAAGGATTTCAAGGAATTTTCAAAGGTTTCAAAGTTTCGAGTGATTTCTAAGGATTTCTAATACTTTCTAATACTTTAGGATATTTTTAATGTTTCCAAGACATTATCATGAGCTATAAAAAGTTTCAAGGAACTTCGAATTTTTTTAAAGGATTTCAAATATTCTATGGTATTTTAAAATATTCCAAAGAATTTTCAATTGATTTTATCCATTCCAAGACATTTGAATAATTTTAAGGGATATCAATCATCAGAAGGTATTCCAAAGACTTTCGAGGATTTTAGGATGTTTTAAAATATTTGTAGGAATTTTCATTTTATTTAAATAATTTGAATAAACTGCAAAGAATTTTTAAAAATTCCAGCGAATTTTTGAGAACTTCAAAACATTTTTAAGGATTTCAAAAGATTTTAAACGATTTAAAATATTTGAGTTTTTTTTCAATTCAAAATAATTTTGAAGACCTATAAGTTATTTAAAAATATTTGGAAGGGTTTCAGATATTCCAGGATATTCTAAAATATTTAAGAAAATTGTCAATTGATTTCAATCATCTAAAAAATATTTAAAAAATTGTTAAGATTTTAGAATATTTAAAAATATTCCAAGAAATTTCTAATTTATTCGAATGATTTAAAAGGATTGAAAATAATTTTGAATACTTCAGATGTATCAAAAATGATTCTAGACGATTTTAAAGAATTTCTTTCATTTTATAGGAGTTTATAAAATAGTAGGGAAAATTCGGGTAATTTTAAAAGATGTTTAGGACTTTTAGAAGCTTGGGAAAAATCAAGAAATATGTGATAAAATTTTGGAAATATTTTCAAGTTTTTCAGCATTTCTAATCTATTTAAAACGTCGTAAATTCCTAAAGATATTTTTAACTGACTAGAATTCTTCTTAAAATTTGGAAAAATCATTCAAAATGTCAACAATTGCCTCATAATCTTTCAAATTTTACCAGGAATTTCAAGAAAATTGGTTCATTCTCTTGAAATGTTTCGAAATTCTTCTAAAGCTTCTAAAGTTTATGTTTGAAATCTTTAAAAATCTTTCAAAGTTTAAAATTCCTTTCTAAATCTCTATAATGCTACTAAATATTTATTGAATTTATTCGATGTTTTTTAATCTTATCAAATTTCAATCTTCTAAACGCCTTCTCGAAATTTGAGGAAATCGTTTCATAGGTTCAAAAAAGTTTTTAATGTTTTTTTGAAGTAGATTTTTCAAATTAAAACATCGTTCAAAATATTCACACAAATTAAAACAAAATTTTCATCTTGCCAGACCTTCTAAACCTTCTGAAATTAATTTATCGAAAGAAAAAATTGTTTTAATTTTTCGTAAGAACCTAACAATTTTTTTCATTTTCATAAAATTTTACAAAATTTTTTCAAAATCTTCACAAGTTTCAATTATCTTTTTATTGTTTCAAAACTTCTGAATATTCCTTGAACTTACTCAACTTTTATTTTGAAATTATATAATATGACAAAATTGCAAAATTTTGCTTGAAAATCTTTTACAATCTCTTTAAAAATGGTTTGGTATGACAAATTCTATTTTACAATGAACATCTCAAGACATGCAATATGAACAATCCCTAAAAAATATCGAAATAGTGCATGCCCGACTGATGGATATAAATTATTTGGATGTCGGTTCGATGCGAAATACCGGATTTTATTTTTCAAATAGAAATTCTTTATCTCTCATATATCGAGCAGCATGAAAACTGTTTTTCCGCTGAATTTTACTAAATTTGGTACCAAAAAGTACAAAGTGGTTTGGGAATATTCAAACCATTCAGAGGCGCGATAAAACATAAGACTGATAATTGAAAATGGCAGTTTTGGTCGACGGAAATTAAATATAAGAAGCAAAAAACTTATTGAATAAATGCGATGAGTTCTGCCTAATTTCACTAGAAAATTCATTGAAAATTTTGATGGAAATATTTATTTGTTTTAGGTAAGCATCTGGCTGTATCATCTTTATCTTATATTTACTATGTTTCGTTATTCTGATAAGAAACACTTCATCATCTGGCTATTTTTTTGATAACTAGCATAAATAATTGATTACTTTGATTCAGGTTATAAATATAATTATCCTAAAGTTCTTGAGAAAATTTAAAAAGCGTTTCGAAGATTTCAGAGATGCCAAATAAAATTTTAATTAAAAAGTTAATTTTCAACTAAATAGTTGAAGTTTTAACCAAAAAAGATGAATTATCAATGAGAAATGTAATACATACTTGATATTTCGACTAAAAATTATTCAAATTTGTAATCGAAAGGAGTTGAGTTCATCAAAAAATGACAAACTTCCAAGTAAATTGTTGAATCTTCAAGTAGAAAAGATTAATTTTGAACCGAAAAGATGATTTTTAAACCATAAACATGAATCTTCAAGAGAATGAATAAATTTGTGACAGGCTGTCCAAGATAGCCGTTGAAATATATCTCAGGTTAGCGAACACACGAGAGTTCCAGAAGACAATCCGAATGTCTTCCCCCGCCTCTACATTAGTGTCATTCGCTCTTCTTGCGACAGTTTCTGGTATCTCTTCGAGGTGTCGATTGCTTGTCTTGACTAGACGAGAGTGGGCCATCGAAATTCTGATTTCCGGAGAGAAAGTCTGCAATTCAGCCACTCCTTGTTCGCTGGCTTTCCCAGTTGAGGATGCTGAATCAGACACGGACCCATCCTTCTTCGGCGGTCTTCCTCTCTGTCTCTTGATGGGGTTCCTCGCTACGAAAAATGTATTTGTCAGACTTGGAGGAGAGCCTGTGCCCCTCGAGTAAATGTCGACCTTGGACAGGAGTTTTGCATTGCAAATTAAATCGTTAGCCCTGATTGAGACATCGTACCCTTGTTGCGACAGTTTTCTTTTCGTTTTCCATAGACGGTTTCTCAATTGTCTCTCCATGTTTGACCTTTCGCTTGTCACCGAAAGACCTATAATCGGAAAGTCTTTAGCTCTTTCACAAACACGAGGCCTATGCGATGTTGAACCTTGATTGATGAGAACCGGTCTAGAGCCTGGATTTCTTCCTAAACGGGTGGCTGATTTCACCAAAACCAACTCCACCTTGGCCTTGGAAAATACCTCGCCAACGGACCGCATAAGGTCTTTGTCAATTGATTCAGTATCCTTGAGCCTATGTATTATCAAATTATTTGCACATGCATCCTTCCGGAGGTGAAGAACTTCCTCCGTAAGTAAATTAACATCATCTTCCAGCACGGCATTTCTCCCTTTAAGCTCCTCGTTTCGGATCTTTAAGGCTTTAGCCTCTCCTTTCAGGATCAAACGATCATTCTCGGTCAACCAAATCAGATAAATATTCTATCAAAATAGTTGAATTTGAAATACATAAACTTTTAACTAAGTAGTTAAATTAAAAAAAAAATTAATTTTGAACCAAGAGGTTGAATTTCCTACTAAAAAAGATAAATTTTCGACAAAATACATGAGTTTTCAACTACAAAATATGGTTTCTTAACCAAAAACATAATAGTTGAATTTTCAGCCAAAAAAGATTTTAATTTTTATTCAAAAATAATCGAATTCAACAAAAAAGATAAATTCTTAACAAGATACATGAATTTTCAACCATACAGTGAAGATCTCAGTTAAAAAATTAATTTTTAATGGGAAAAATTAATTTTTAACAACAACAAAATTAATTGTTAACTAAATATTTGAATCCTCAACTAAAGCAGATTATTTTTTGTAATTTTCAACCAAAAAGGATTGTAATTTTTAATCAAAAACAGTTAAATTTAACAAAAAAGACAAATTCTTAACAAGATACATGAATTTTCAACCATATAGTGGAAATTTCAGTTAAAACATTAATTTTCAACTAAATATTTTAATGCCCAACCAAAGCAGATTAATTTTTTTCTCATTTTCAACGAAAAAATATTTTAATTATAAATCAAAAACAGTTAAATTCAGCCGAAAAGAGGAATTCTTAACAAGATTAATGAATTTTCAACCATATAGTGGAGATTTCAGTTAAAACATTAATTTTTTACAGAAGAAAATTAATTTTTAACTAAATATTTGAATCCTAAACTAAAGCAGATTAATTTTTTGTCAAACAGTTGCATTTTTAAAAAGAAGTGTTAAATTTCTACCAGAAGAGATGAATGAATTTTCAAACCAGAAAGATTAATTTCAAACCACGAAATTCAAATGTTCATCAAAATTTGATAGCCATGTCAATTTTTCTCCTTTGGTTGGTCTACCCCTCAGCATGCTGCAGTTTTCCCATCCTTTCAGGATTCTGCTTCTACCTTGTCACCTCCGTTCCCATTGAAGTTGCTCCCTGATATTTCGCTGGGCTTTAGGCTATTTTCTTGTTGTGACTGCGCCTCAGAGTACTTAAGCTTCTTTGAGCCTGTTTCTCCGCCAGGCTGGAAATGCTATTTTGTGATTTTCTCGTCTGTTTGAGTGCACTCAGAATAACCTCTACGGCTATCGAAATAGCTGAAAAAAATGATACCCTCAGACCTAAGTCCCACCCTAGTTTGCTGGTGCCCAGCCTTCGTTCAACCAGTCCCGGAAAACACAGACGGACTAGAACTCGCGCAGGCACGACAGATTCCGACCTCTGCAGTCACCGTGCACTCCCTTATCAAGGCTTAAAGGGGCTGGCTCCTGATCCCATGCTACGGCTGTCACATCGGCAGTGCAAGCACTCATCAGCCTCTTACCACGCCAGCGCTTAAGGCAGTCGTGTTTCGAAGCACTCCCAGTGGGCCATAGCAGCAACAATCGTGCTTTTCTTCTCGGTGTATCGTTCACCCAGTCTGTTTGGCCCACGAGACGTACTTTATTTTGGCCCTTCCCTCTATATCTAGCGAGCATTCCCCTACTCGCCACCTGGGGACGCGCCGCATATGAGTTACAGACTTCTGATGCAGACATACTTCGGTCCACTGCATGGACCGTTGAGTGTCCTTTTCTTAAACCGTTCTGTCTGGCTGGCAGATCTCCGCCCTCCCTGATAGCTGCCTTCAAGCAGGGCTTCAGCAGCTTCTCCAAGAGTTTTCTCGCGGTGTTCAGCATGCACAGGGGACGATATGCCCCTGGTGATTTGAACCAAATAGTTAAATTTTCAACCAAAAAGATTAATTTTCCAGCAAGAAAATTAATGTTCTACAACAAACACAAATTTTCAACCAAGTAAATTAATTTTCAACAAAATTATTGATTTTTAAAGCCAAAAGGACGAATTAAATTTTTATAAAAATAGTTGAATTTTTAACTAAATAGTTCAATAAAAAAATCAAGAACACCAGTTTGTTACCAAACATTTCAATTTTCTACAAAACAATGGAATTTTCTACACGAAAATATGAATTTTCAATAAAAAAGTTAATTTCTAACCAAATAGTTAAATGTTCAAAACGAAAAGTTGATTTTTTAACAAAAAAAGTTCATTTTTAACTAAGAAAAATAAATTTTCAATAAAAAAAAAACTTTTCTGTCAAAAAATTAATTTTCTATCGAGAAATACGAATTTTTACGAGATAATTGAAATTTTGTCTGGAAATAATAACTTTATCAAAATATTGGAATTTTAAACGAAATATAGTGAGATTTTGAACGTAACAGCTGAATTTTTAATATAAAAAATAAATTTTCAACTAAGAAGATTATTTTTTTACCAAAAAAAGAATTTTCAACAAAATGCAATAATTTTGAACTATATAGTAGAATTTTCAACTAAAAAAGACAAGTTTTTAACCAAAAATGAAATTCAGCATAAAAATTTAATTTTGATTAAAAAACGAATTTTCAAGCATCTGAATGAAAAAAGCAAATTAAACAAAAAAGTTGAATCCTCTACCAAAGAGATGAATTTTTGACAAAGAAGATTAATTTTCTACCCAAAAATTAAACAAATTTAATTTAAATTTAATTAATTGGCTATTTTTATTTAATATGTTTTAATTGATGATTTTTACCGTTTCATTTATTATTATATACAATTGTCAAGAATATGAAGTTCCAGTATGTGCGGCACTTTTCATTTTTGACAATTGAATCTATTTTTATAGGAGCATTGGACGCAGCAGTATTAGGACTAATACCATAAGAGTGACAGAGGTGGTAATAAAGAACACTAGTGCCGCATTGTGTCTTGACCCAAAATCTGGCGATGGTATGCTAAAGTTGAAATGACAACGTCTTGAAACGTTAAAATGAAGCACTCCGTGCCCCACTTCAATTCGAGTGATTTAATGAGAGCAAAGGTTAGCTAATACAACATCGACTTATCCTTCACATTTCTGTGAAAGATGCCATGCATTCTCTTGTCGAGGAGCTGTTTGCGGAAGTTTCCTTCCTGTGCTTTCTTAATCCGGGACTTCAGAAGTCAATTCTCGATTTGTATAAGATTTGATGCATTTTTCTCACCCCTGTTATCGAATTCAAGGCCGAAAGTTTCAGCAGCCTTCTCCGCTGCTTTATACAGAAAAGCTCTTTTACCCACTTCTTGCTTCCTTAACATTTTGATAAAAGGGTCTCGTCCATCTGCGTCTATATGTGCTGTACCAAGAGTAATCCGGGTGTGAAGACATTCAAGATTCAGTATTTCGCGACAACCTTTTTGGCGTGAGATGTATAGTCGCAGAACAGAAGATTTGAGGAGCATGCTTTTGTTCTTGTGCATAACTTTTTGTGACCTGATATCGAGGGATCTGAGCTAGTCCTTCGTCGATGAAGCCACTCCAAATGAATGAAGTACTACCGAGACGGCAAGCATGTTAGTTCCAGACACATTGTTCCTCGCCGACAGTTCACAAGACTAAATCCGTCGCATGAGACGTTTATATCTGCCTCGCAGAGTATACTTTATAGATGACACATCCTGAATGTTCTAGATCAAAATTCAAAAATCAGGATAATATTATCAATTTGGATAAAAATTAAAAATAATTGTGATCCGCATTGAGACGCCTGTTCCAAAGTAGGTTCTCGTTCACTATTTTGTTGAAAATTCATCCTTTTGTCGAAAATTAATCTTCCTTGTTAGATATTCAACTAATTGGTTAAAACTAAGCTAACTCAATTGAAAATTCCTATTATTAGTCGAAGATATAACGGTTTTGTAGAAAATTCGTTTTTTTTTATAATCAATATTTTTAACTGAAATTTCAACTATTTCATTGTTGGTTGAATATTGATCGTTTCTAATTTCAAATTCAACAATTTGAATAATATCATCAATCAGGTAAAAAGAGTTGCAATCCGCATTGGGATCCCTCATCCAAATTAGTTTCTCTTACCCCATTTTGTTGACAATTCATACAATTGTAGAAAATTATTATTTTTTTTTTAATTCAACCAATTGGTTGAAATTTGAGTTACTTTATCAAACATTCATTTTATTAATTGAAGATTTAAGAGTTTTGTTGGAAAATATTTCTTTTTTTGTAGAAAATTTATTTTTTGAACTGAAATTTTTTATTTTTTTCAATTCCATTCTAGGTTGAATACTGATCGTTTTTAATTCAAAATTCAACAATTTAAATAATATCATCAATTAGGTTAAAACAGTTGCAATCCGCATTGGGATTCGTCATCCAAATTAGTTTCTCGTGTCCTATTTAATTGACAATTTATACTTTTTAGAAAATTATTCTCTTTTGTTGAAAATTTAACTAATTGGTTAAAATTTGAGGTAGTTTATTAAACATTCATTTTATTAATTGAAGATTCAAGAGTTTTGTTGGAAAATCTTTTTTTTTGTGGAAAATTAATTTTTTGACCCAAGCCCAACGAGGTAGAGACTTTTTGGAGAGAGGTATACAAGATCCCGAAAACACTAAAGTTGAAAGAAGATAGTGACACTATCATCCGCTTCAAGAAATTTTGCGACCACCTTATAAAATCTGAGCAGGAGTGTCCATCAATCACTGCCGAAGAGGTGAGAAAAGCATTTAGAGGCACGAAAAACTTTTTCGGGGCTTGACCAGATTGTATCAAGGATTCTGGTGGAAGAAGTTTACTTCTGCACACCAACAGTTGGCTCGCATATTCACCTCATATTTAAGCTCGGAGACGCCCATTCCGCAGTGAGTGGTGTTAGGACGCACTATACTTTTACCGAAAAAAGGAAACTTGTCCAACCCAGAGAAATACAGGCCAATAATTTGTTTGAACACACTGTATAATATCTTTGCAGCTGTCCTAAACGAGAGGATTGCCATCGCGAGCATAATGACACTCATATATTTTACATCTCAACACTGGAGAGAGTTATGCATACCTGGGCGTGCCTCAAAGCCGTATTTAGGACGTAAGATCTGTTAAAGAGTCTCTCCGAAGCAGATACAAGAAAAAATTGTTTAAAATTTTTCCAGAAATCTTGAGATTTTTTTTATTCTCTCCACACCTGTCAGTATTCTTTAAAAGCTTCTTTTATTCGGAATATTTAAAAATCTACATTTTGTTTCAAGTTCATTGAAATCTCCTCAACATTGAGGTTATTCTCGAATCTTTTCAAAACCTCCGAAAGTTGGAAATATCTTTTGAAATAACTCCAAGTTTTCGTAAAAGTTCTTTAAATTTTCCTAAACTGGAAACAGCTTCTTACAATCTTCTAGTTTCTCCTTCGACCTCTTTTATATCTTTGAAACATAAATAAGTCTTTTAAATTTAGCTTTATTAAATTCGAACGAAAGTTGAAGTATTAATTTTGAACCTCTCCGTTCTAGCAAAATTCCTCAAGCTCTTTCATTTTGAAAATTGCTTTCACGATCAGTGTGTCAGTCACTTTTTTTGAGAAACTAGTTATAGTTATGTTACTTAGCGGAAAAAGTTAACTATTTACAATAACGTTACTTTAATTAATAATAGATAAAGTAACTTTAAGTTAACTGAAAAGTTACCTTTTTCATTACCTTAATTTTATAATATGAAAATCAAAATAACTGAAATGAAAATTCGCAAAAATTTAATTTAAAAAAATGGGCATTAGTTAGAATAAGATTTTTCAGTCACATTTTTTAACTAAACATTAATATTTTTAACCAAAAAATATGAAATTTTTTCACAGGAAAAAAATTAATTTTCGAAAAAAACAGACGAATTTTTAACCAAAAAGTTACTTCTCAACCTTTGGACTTTTTACCAAAATAGTTAAATTTTTAACAAAATACATACATTTTCAAAAAAATGGTTGACTTTTCAAACCGAAAATATTAGTTTTCAACAATAAAGTTAATTTTCAGCCAAATAGTTAAATTTTCTATCATTTTCGAATACAAAAAAAAAAAATTTCTACAAAATAAAATAATATGATGGTAATGTTTTTTGCCTACATGGTCTAAAATCAATATTTGTTTAAAATGTTGATTAATAATTTTTTTCGCAACTTACAAAATTAATAATCAATATTAAAAAAAAACATTAATTTTAGACGATGTAGACAAAAACCATAACATCAATTAATAATTTCTACAAATAAGTTAAATTTTTAACAAAAAAGTTAATTTTGGACAAAATTTGGAATTTGTACCAAAATACTTAACTTTTAAAGAAAAGGCATGGATTTAGAGCATGCTTATTAAAATGTTTACGAAAATAGTAATTGTTAATTTATGGCTTTTTTATCCTGTCTGTTAATTTCCTTTCAGTACGGCGTTTATTATAATTAAAAAATAAAAATCGATGATCTCCTTCAGGTTGAAAAACAATGAATAAAAATCGTTTTTCGAATAAAAATGGAAAATTTACAATTTGTGTTTCTTTCTTCTTAATTTTCTGAAAATCTAATCCTTTCTGCGTAAACTTGCATAAGGATATTTTTTAAGACCAATACGCAGAGATGAAAAATCTTTAAGAAGATTCTTAATTTTAGATTATTAATAACTTTTGAAAAATTAGAAGCTTTGCACAATCGTTAGGCACTACTGTTTAGTAACCTAACCAATACAAAATAACAAAAAATGAGCAAAATTTCAATCTTAATCTGGAATCAAAAACAGTTGAATTCAACGAAAAAACTAAAAAAAGACGCATTTTAAACAAAATAGTTGAACTGTTACCCAAAATAGATTTATTTTTCAGCAAAAAATTGTATTTTAAACCAAAAAGGATGAATATGTAATCAAGAAGAATAATTTTCTATCCAAAAAGACGAAATTTCAACAAAATTAATTAATTTTAAGCCAAATAGTTGAATTTTCAACTAGAAGAGATAAGTTTTCAGCTTAAGAAGATTTCGAATATTATAATTTTTTTTAATTTGATCTAGAATCTCCTTCAGGTTGAAAAACAATAATTAAACATTGTTTTGGAAAAAACAATGGGCAATTTACAATTTAAGAATATTTTAGTTTTCTGAAGATCTGTTTTTTTCTGCGTAAGTTTCTATAAGGACATTTTTTTCAAGACCAATAGATTTAGAGATAAAAGATCTTGAAAAAGGTCCTGATCTTAATTAACTTTAGGTTTATGTTGGCGTGTTGAACCTGAAATCGGCATTTTTAAAGAAAAATCATTAGAATTAAATCCAATGATTATTGTTTCAAATAATAAAGATTACACTCTTTTAAAGTTTCGGATTATTTTAGTGTTTTTCGTTAGAAATTTACATTTTTATTCAAAATTCATTATATTTTAAAGAAGATTAATAATTTTTTAACAATTTTTAGTTACATAGGCGTTTTACATCGAAAATTGGTATTTTTAAATAAAAATCCTTATAATCTGAAAAAGGATTCAGAATATTTTAACAATTTTGGATTATGATAGTTTTTTTTTGTCGGAAAAAATAGAATTTTTAGCAGATAAACATTCGACTGTTGAAAATTAAAGAATATTGAGAATTGAAGAAAATTGAAAATTGAATTTTCAATACTTAAAAATGGAATAATATTGTAAATTGATTTTTTTATTGTTGTAAATTCAATTTTCTTAAATTTTCCACAGTTTAAAATTTAACGTTCTGCCATTCAACTCTTGAAAACTGAACTGTTAAAAAATTATTAAAATTCCGTTTTGAACGGTTGAAAACTCAAGAAAAAGCGAATTTCATATTAAAAACAAGTGTTGAAAATGTAATATTTACATAATTTTACATGAGATTTTAATAAAAAAACATTTCAATCCAAACAAAATTTGAAAAAATTAAATTTTTTCGAAAATAATATATTAAAAATAAAATAATTTTTTGTTACGTAATGGCAGTGTCTTTCACCGGAAATCGGTAATTTGAAATAAAATTCATTTAATTTTGACTTCAAAAATTAATAGTACAATTTGCTACAACTTTATGTTATGTCTATTTATTTTATAAGAATATTATACATTAATTCTGAATTTAAATGATTGGAGGATATATGTATAATTCGACTTGGTGCTGATTTCTTTAATAAGCCTGTAAACATAGAAGTAAATCTATATATCGAGAATTCAAAAGTTTGAGAAATATCAACAAAAAAATGAACAATAATTTTAAAAAATCCAGTTTTTATTCCAATATAATTAAAAGAAACAGTTCACATCGAAAAGGAGGGTTGCAATAATATAATAATAATGTGACTAACAATAAAAGCTTGGGGAGTGGATATTAACATTTCTTTCTCATATAAATGTTATTATTATTATACCATTAAGCCAAATCCTTTTCGGGGTAAGCGTAACTCACTCGGTTCTTGCCTCTTTATACTACTGGGGATTAAGGTCTTCATATGGGAAGAGTGAGAAAGGGAACTGTAGGCGGAGGTATAAATTTCAGATAAATCTAGAATTCCCGTATTGCTTATTCAACCCCTAAAGCGTCCCCGGGATATGAGAAGACCCACTTTTTTGTGCGATTATTATTAAAAAGTAATAAAAGGACATGAAAAAAAAGAGGTAATCATTAAAAAACGTTCCTTTCACTTTTCATCAAATGACCCACTTCAAGTTCCCGAATAAATACCTTCTTTCAAAGCTGCACTATAACAAATTTTTTTTCTTGAAAAGCTATATTTCGAAAATTAGATGTGAAATTTTTAGTTTAGAATATCAAAAATTGTCTGAGTTATGCTTTTTTTCGTGAAAAAAGTCATTTTTCACTTTTTCGTAAGATTCTCATTTTTCTAACACGCAGTAAAAAATTTTTTCTTGACAAAACCTTAACTACACACCAAAGGGATAGTTTTACACATTTCTTGTAAACTATTTTTCTCCACACTTTCCTGTCCTGGCATACAACTTCAGCTTCATTTACATCCATGGTTGAGATTTTTAACGAAATAATTTAATTTCTAAAAATTCAATTTTCAACCCAAAAGCCCAATGTTCAAGAAAACAGTTAAATTTTGTACAAACAAAAAAATTGTTGAGAAAAATGGTAACTTTCAACCAATTATTGGAATTTTTGATCAGAGTATAAATTTACAACAAAAAAAGTTAATTTTCAACCAAATAGTTGAATTTTCTACCAAGATAGATGAATTTTCCACCAAATGACTTTATAACATAATAGTTGAATTTTTAACAAAATAATTACATTTTTAACAGAATAGTTGAATTTTCTAATAAAATAGTTAAATTTTCTACCAGATGACTTCTTAACAAATTAGTTGAGTTAAACCAAATAATCAAATTTCTAACATAATTGTTTAATTTTCAACCAAAGAAACCAATGTTCAACAGTACAGTTGAGTTTTTGACAAAAAAAAAAACATGTTGAGAAGAATGTTAACTTTCAACCAATTATTGGAATTTTCGACAAAATAGTTAAATTTTTTAACTAAATAATTCAATTTCTAACCAAATAGTTCAATTTTCAATCAAGAAGACCAATGTTTAACAAAACAGTTGAATTTTTGACCAAAAAAATGGTTGAGAAAAACGTTAACTTTCAACCAATTATTGGAACTTTTGACCAGAGTATAAATTTGCAACAAAAAAGTTAGTTTTCAACTTTTTAACAAAATAGTTGAGTTTTTCAATCAAATAATTAAATTTCTAACAAAATAGTTCAATTTTCAACCAAGAAGACAGTTGAATTTTTTACAAGAAAAAAAAAATAATTTTTAAGAAAAATGTTAACTTTCAACCAATTATTGGAATTTTTGACCAAAGACATTTTCAACAAAAAAAGTTAATTTGCTACCAAAACAGAAGGGGAGAAGAATTAGGTGAAGTGATGGGAATGAGGAGAGGGGAAGTAATGGAAATGAGGGGAAGTAGGAGAAGTACGGGAGGACAAGCAGGGGAAATGAGGGGAATGGAAGTAGGCAAAGAGAGGGAAAATGAGGGGTGAGAAAGTAAGGAAAGTGATAAGAAATGAAGGGAGAGAAAGTAGTGAAAGTGAAGGAAAACGTGGAGGAGCAAGGGAAATGAGTGGGCCGTGGGGTAAATGAGGGCAGAGTGGGGGAAATGGGGAAAGAGGAAGTAAGGGTAGATGAGGGCCGAGTGAGTAGGGGAAGTGATGGGAATGAGAGGAGGGAAAGTGGTGGAAGTGATGGGAAACGAGGATAGAAGTAGAGAATGTGAGAGGAAATGAGGGAAGAGGAAGTAGAGAAGGTGAGAGGAAATAAGGGGAAAGGTAGTAGAGAAGGTGAGATGAAATAAGGGGAGAGTAATTAGGAGAAGTGATGGGAATGAGGAGAGGGGAAGGAACGGTAATGAAGGGAAATAAGAAGAAGTGAGGGAGAACAAGTAAGGAAAATGAAGGGACTGGAAGCAGGCAAAGTGAGGGAAAATTTGGGGTGAAAAGGTAAGGAAAGTGAAGGGAAACGTGGAGGAGGAAGAGAAATGAGGGGAAGTGGGGGAAATTATGGGAGAGAAAGTTAATGTAAATGAGGGTAGAGAAAGAAGGGAAGTGATGGGAATGAGGAGAGGGGAAATGGTGGAAGTGAGGAGATGGGAATGAGTAGAAGTGAGGAGATAATAGGGGAAGTAATAAAGAGTAAGGAAGGGAAGTGAGGGTAAATGATGGAGGAGTAGGGTAAGTACGGGAGGGGAAGTGGGAGAAAAGAGGGGAGGGGGATTAGAGGAAACTGAGGGAATGAAGTGTAAAACCTTGTTTCGGAAATCTTGTTGATCTAATATTGGAATTTTGTGTATACTTGATTCAACATCTTTGATTATTTCCATAATTTGTTTCGATTTACTTTTAACAAATGGTTACTGAAGCCTTTACCTAATCTGAGCATATGTGCAATTGAATCAGGAATTTGATTATCTGCCAAATTTACAAGCCAAGGATCCCTATATTTTTCTTTAAAAATCTTGCGTAAATTTAAATTTTTCTCTTGAAAATTAGTTTGTTGATCAATCAAAATGAAAGGTCTATTCTCATGTTTTTTTATCATTGTTTAAAAATCTTCGATTAAAGAAAATCTGATGTTTTACAAGATCAATGATTTTATCATGTTGTAAACATACTTCTAAATCACTTCTAATTCTGGAAATTTTTACTAATAAAAATTTAACATGATTTGAAACATCCTTCATCAGTAAATTCAAAATTAGGAGTTTGAAATTCTTTAAATTATGTTCAAATTGTCTGCTGCAAAAATTACTGTGAGAAGCAAAATCTCGAAATTTGTTATCCAAGAAAAATATTTTTTTAGGTAAAACATTTCTTCGACATTCAATCAAAAACCGTTTCTAAAGGATACTGCCTCTCAATTTTTTATTAATATCAGACCATAATTTGAACTTTCTGAAGGCTTCAGGACCATAAGCAACTTTGATCTGATTAAAAAACATGATGTTAGCAAAAAAATTAACTTTCAGCAAAAAGTAGTTGGATTTTATCATTGGGTTCTATTAAATAATTCGCGTTCAGGCAAAAAAATATAAAAAAGAGGAAAGTTTTTTGATAACAGGGTATAAAGTGGAATTAACAAAAAAAACGTAAAGAGAGGTATAGAAAGAATGTGAATTTTGTATTTAGAAACTGAATAGTCAAATCTTTAAGAAAGTTACAAATTTCTTAGAAGGCAGTTGAATTATCCACCTTAAAAGGTAAATTCAAAATAAAAATTAATTTTTAATCAAGAATGGTGAATTTTCTACCGAATAGTGTAATTGTCAACAAACAAGAAATTAATTATCAGTGAAACAGGTTCATTTACAACCAAGTAGTTGAACATTGAAATAAAATAATTTTCAACCTACAATATTGCATTTTTAAACAAATGGTCGAATTTTTCGAAAAAAAAGATTGAACTTCAACCCAAAACTGTTGCATTTCAAATTAAATGATTGAATTTTCAAGCCAAGCGACGAATTTTCCAGAAGATAGTTGAATTTTCAATCCCAAAGGACAAATTTTTTATCCAAAAAGACGAATATTCAACACATTAGTTTAATTTTCAACGCTTTTTTTAATGTTATAATTTTGTTTTCGGATTCGTCTTCAGTGAACACAAAACCCCAAAGTAGCAAGTTCAATGCAAATTCGATCAATTTTTATAGTTTTAGTCCGCCATATTGGATCTGCCATTTTGAATTTTGAAAATTATACATTTTTACCTCAAATTCAGATTCAGTGACTTGTATGTACTTTTGTATTTACATACAAAAGTACATACAAAATTTGGTCGAAAGTCCATTTTCTAATAGATATTGTTTAAATAATCAATTATTTTTTCTAAAATCAGAATAAGTACATGCATTTCACCAAAAAGAGGGTCCAACATTTTCTTTCTTCAAATTTTATGAATAACGCCTGGAAATTTGTTTAAATCCACACAAAAATGAACCAATGTTATATATATATATAATTAAAAACTAAAGGTTAACAACCACCGCAGGGTCCCACTGGGAGTAACTGTCATCTAAAAATTTTTAACCAACAAAGATGAATATTTCCAACCAAGCAGTTGCATTCACAATAATTCTCAAACAAATTGGTGGACAGAGGAATTTTTAAGCTAAAAACTCGAATTTTTTACAAGAAATTTAAATTTTCAACAAAAATGTTAATTTTAAACCAAGAAGATTCGACTTCAATCAAAAACAGTTACATTTGAAACCAAATAATTTAATTTCAAAGTTAAAATGAGCAATTTTTCAGACTTTTAAACCCGAAAAAATAAATTCCGAACAAAAAAGCTCACTTTCAACAAAGAAAAGTGAATTTGCCACCAAGTGCTTGAATTTTCAAAAACCAAATTCAATTTTCTTTAACCAAATTCAGTTGCACTTTTAACCAAACAGTTGAATTTTCAACCTGAAAAGACGAATTTTTGTATAAGAAACTTAAATTTCGAAAAAAATTAATTTTAAACCCAAAAGATTCAATTTCAGTACCAAAAACATTTGCATTTTCAACCAAATAGTTTAATTTTCGAATTGAAACAAATTCTGAACACAAAAGCTCATTTTCAACAAAGAAAGATGAATTTTCAAAAATAGAAATGAATTTTCAACCAAGTGTTCGAATTTTCATTAACCAAATTCAATTTTTTGAGCCAAACAGTTGAATTTTCAAGCTAAAAAGATGGAATTTTGGGAAGAAATTTAAATTTTCAACCAAGAAAGGTGAATTTTCAACCAAACAGTTGAATTTTTAACTTTTTTCAAAAAATGGTCGAACTTTCAACCTGAAAAGACGAATTTTTTTATAAGAAACTTAAATTTCGACAAAAAAGTTAATTTGAAACCCAAAAGATTCAACTTCAATTCCAAAAACAGTTGCATTTTCAACCAAATGATTTAATTTTCGAATTAAAACAAGAATTTTTTCAAAAGTTTCAGAGGTGTCACGTGTGCTGTTGTGTTTGGTCGCATTTCGTAATTTTTCTGTGGTATAATTTTAAACGTGAATAATGAAGGCAAAGTACATTGAGTGTGGAAATAATTATGTTTTTTTTTACATTTTGAGATAATGTCTGTTTACAAGTTTCACAATATTACCTACGAATTGCGTCACTTATAGAGTATGTATTTTTATTGTTTTCATAAACTTGAAAATTAGTAATTAGTTAAATTTTTCTAATATAGGATGAGAGAGATGACTGGAAAACATTTTTGAAAACCAGAATGAACCTGTAGGTTTAAAATTAATTATTGGTTGAAAACAGGTTCCTATTAGACACGAATGATTGCCTACTCAACAACAAATAAAAAGCTGTAATAATGTGTGGAGAACGTTAAGATCTACAATTCGTGAAAAAAATTGAAATCGAAGATAATAATAGAAAATATATATTTGTGAACAAACTAGATAAATGTTCACCAAAATAGTTGAATTTTCAACCAAATGGTTTAATTTATAACTAAATAGTTTTCAAAACTGCGTTTTGTCCACCCACTCACTCTGAGAGCTATAGGGACATTTTTGAAACATTATAATTTTCATTTAAACGCCCAGTTCTCAAATTTCCTTTCACTAGTTACTTACACTCGATGAGAAAGGAAAAAAAATCAAATCAATATCCTTATCAAACAACTGCATTCTGTCCACCCACAGACTTAGGAAAATTGAAAAAAGTTCTTCAATGACATTTATTGGTTCTGGAAATAAGATAAGAGTTTGTGGTCAAAGTAGAACCCTGTGGTTGTCATCTCTGATCGTAGAGCTACCAAAAAGCTTGAAAAATATAAATTGGAATCGTGCGACCAGACTTCCATAGTAGACCCTCCAAAATAGTCTGTCTGCACATCTAGATGGCCGAACAGACCTTCCATTTTTCTCCGAGTAATTACATCAGGTTATTAAAGCCTTAATTAGCATTTGTTGTGGGTCTGTTTTTGGATTGTTTTCGATATAAAATTCTACACGTGAAGTAAATGATTCTTTCCAACGTGTGAAGTGTATGGTGAAATAGATTAAGTGTGTAAATAATTCCTGTTTTCCACTTCGAAGCAATGACTTGTGAATGCGTTATGAGTCCTACTGCATATTCCCCCCGAAGTTTTTGCCTACGGTATATCCCACCGAAAATTTTTTCTGGCTGCGGCCTTGGCTTAAAATATTATAAACTCGCGTTTTTCATTAAGCTTATATATTTTCCACGTTTCCCACTCCTATGGCCTTTTTTTAATTAACTCTATAACTTTAAACCATTTTTTCACCAATACACGTTTAATAAATTTGACTTTATCACACCATTTTCTTTGATACTGAAAAGTGAAGAGATTCATGTATGATTGAATTGTATTTACGCATATGGGAAGAAGAACGAGAATTTTGATGAACGATTGTACCTAGGGTGGTCCAAAAATGCATAGCAATTTTTTTTTAATGTTAGCCGATCTCATTCTAAATAAAAAAAAAAATACATAATTTTTTTTCTATTTTGATTTTAACAAATGGCTGTCATGACTTGAAGTTTTCGATGTGAAATGCATGGGGAAAATCACTTTTTTGAGTTTTTGGAATAATTCTTCAGGGGTTGGAAAAATATGACGGCAAAGTGTGAAGGCTTATTGAGAATCATCCAACATAAAATGTCATGCATCAGACATATGGATGTGAAACCCCTAACACACCCCCACTAGTCCTTGAAAACTACCCTTCAATAAATTGAGATTTGTTACAAATTCCTTGGAATTTTTTTTAATACCCTAAAATATTTCCAATACTTTCATATCTTTTGCAATCATATGACACTTTCGAAAACTCTTGAAAATTCCGTTGAAGATTCAAGAATACCCTAAAATCTTTTAAAAGCTTTTGCAATACCTTCAGTCAATTGGAATTTGTTACAAATTCCTTGGAATATTTTTGAATACCCTAAAATATTTCCAATCCTTCCATATCTTTTGAAATCCATTGAAACTTTTGAAAGCTCTTAAAGATTCCTTGGAAGTTTCAAAAATACCCTAAAATCTTTTGGAATACCTTCAGGTAATTGAAATCTATTACAAATTCCTTGGTATCATTTAAAATATCCTAAAATATTTCCAATCCTTTCTTCTTTTTATTAATCCATTGAAACTTTTGAAAGCTCTTGAAAATTCCTTTGAAGTTTCAAAAATACCCTAAAATCTTTTTGAATACCTTCAGTTGATTGGAACCTATGACAAATTTCTTTGAATATTTTAAAATACTCTAAAATATTTCCAATCCTTCTATACCTTTTGCAATCCATTGAAAATTCTGAAAAGCTCTTGAAAATTCCTTGAAGTTTGGAAAATACGCAAAAATATTTTGGAATACCTTCAGTTAATTGGAACCATGCAAAATATCCTAAAATATTTATAATCCTTTATTTTTTTCAAGCCATTGAAACTTTTGAAAGCTCTTAAAAATTCTTTAGAAATTTTAAAAATACCCTAAAACCTTTTAAAAGCTTTTGGAATACCTACAGTTAGTTGGAATCTATTACAAATTCCTTGGAATCTTTTAAAATACCCTAAAATATTTCCAATCCTTCTATATCTTTTGCAATCCATTGCAAATTCTGACGACTATGAGGAACCGACGATGATAATTCTGGAAAAATAAGTATACAAGCTCATTTATTAGTAACATGTCAAGGCTGTAGAGCGGAAGGTTATAATAATGTACGTAAAATCAACGTGTCAACCATAAAAAATGCAAACCTTCTTGGTGGAATGATTTAGGGACTAGAGGGTGGACCTTGTTATCATGTGTTTAGTCAGTTGATAACAATTGATGCTTATTTATATAAACTTAATCTCCAAATGCACTGTTGGGCTATTTTCTGACCCACTAGCTTGGTTCTTCCAACTTAATCAAATGTTATTGACTAATTTATAAACCTTTAGGGATTTCTTGCCGATAATAAATAACAATTAATGATCATTTGAATAAAATCAATTAAAAATGCATTTTCGGACTATTTTCAACATTTCAACGCTGTTCTTCTTACGCGTGATCAAATCTTAATAACTAATTTTTGAAATTTTTTGAAACACTTGGATAACTATCAGTTATTGTTATTGTTATCAACAATGTTATGAGAATTATTACTTTAAAAATATCACCCCCATATGTCTGTTTTATAAAGTACCAAAAAAACCCCATAAGGGAAAAGATGGGTATTGCGAGTTTTTGGCGCTGATTTTTATTTGTTTGCGTTTTTTAGATGAAAATTGTTTCTCATACATTAAATTCTACTTCATACTGATAATTGAATGTTTGAATGAATCAGTCAAACAATTTATTACCGTTTTTAGCAATTTTAACTTCGAATGAAGATAGAAGGTTGCGGTTTTTTCGAAAATTTTCCACTTTTTGCCCAATTTTCAATTAGGCAGAGGCAATATTTTATCAATGTTAACAAACGTAATTCTTTCAACAATTTATCATTATAGTTAATAATACTCATTCATCAAATTTTCAAACAAAGAGATGAATTTTCAACTAAAATGATGAATTTTAAAACCAAAAAGGCGAATTTTCCACTAAGAAGATTAATTTTCTACTAAAAAATAAGAATTTTCGAACCAATGGTTTAATATTCAACTAAAAAAGATCAATTTTCAACCAAAAATAGAAAAGTTAAATTTTCAGTAGAAAAATATTTTTTTTAAAAACACATTTGCTACAAAGTAGTCAAATTTTCAAACAAAGAGATGAATTTTCTAGTAAAATAATGAATTTTAAAACCAAAAAGACGAATTTTCTACCGCAAAAGATTAATTTTCAATCCAAAAGGACAGACTTTCAACAAAACAGTTAAATTTTCGATCTAAAAAGATGTCTTTTTAACAAAATAGTTCAATTTTCAAAAAAATCATTACATTTTAAACAAAACTGTTGCATTTTCAAGAAAATAATTGAACTTTTTAGAAGTTTTTTACGAGTTGAATTTTCAACAACAACAAAATGAATTTTCAATCTAAATAGACCAATGATGACAAAAAGTTGAATTTTCGACCAAAAAATATTATTTTTTAACAAAATACCAAGAAAACGAGTTTTTTAGAAAATAGTTGAAGTTCTAATCAAAAAAGTTGAATTTTCAACAAAAAGATTAATTCTCAACGAAAAACGTAATATTTGATATTTCAATCAAGAGAAAAACAAATTTTTAACCAAAAAAGATGATATTTCTACCAAGTGATACATTTTAAAACCAAAAGACGAATTTTCAAGCAAGAATATTAATTTTCTACCAAAAAAGACAATTTTTCAAACAAATAGTTGAATTTTCAACTAAAAAAAGTTTCATATTTAACCAAAAATGGATAAGTTAAATTTTCAGGAGACAAAATTAATTTGACCTCCTAGCTGATGGCCTCACTATGAGATAAAAACTTTCCACCCCGAACAGAAATGTATTCTCAAGGTACCTGGTGTGAAGAATGCGATGTTAAATTCGGTATACCCTTTGCCAATTTCCAACAAATCCCTGGATACCATCCTGGCTATCCCTGCTCACCTTTTCCATACCCAGAGTATCAATTTTCATATCCATGTTACCCCTATATGCCGTATGCGAATTCATTAAAAAGGGGGAAAGAGAGGCATAGGGAAAAAAGTGTGCATTCTGCAACTAAAATTTAATCTATTTTTTTTACTCGATAAATATTGAAAATTTAACAAAATTCCCGTTCCGCCTAAAAATTCCCGTTTTTTCCGGTTTTAAAATATTCCTGATTATTTTCCGATTTACCCGTTTGGTGAGCACTCTAAAATTTGAATATAATATTGATAATATGAAATATTATTCTTTCTTTTTGCAGATAACTAAGGAAAGATCAAAGGTGATAGTAAAAAAAGCGATAGAATTATGGCAACAAAGCGGTTCTATTTCTAGTTCAGAGAACACTATTACCGTCGTACAAAATGCTTGAATCTTTATCCTTTCAAAGGTCACATTATTTTCATTTCAGGTTACATTTTTTAAATATTGAAGGGCATCCTTACAGTCTAAACTATTCAATTATTGCCAATAACTGTTTTTTTTAAACTAGTAGTTTTTTGACTTGAGAGGTTTAATAAATTTTAATACATAATACAAATTACGAATAACTATATTTATTTGTTTGAAGTTTCAGAACCCTTGAATTCTAGCTGAAAGTCGATTCCAAGATATGAGGACAAGGGAATAAGTACATATTATCAGTCTCTTTTCAAAGTTATATAATTATAATTTTCCTTAGATTCTTGAGCGTCGGAAGAAACTCTCGACCTCCGAAAATACTTTTCATGTCGCAAAATATGCCACGTAATGCAGAATGCCGTGACACTCATTCAAAAAAGTAAGGCATTAGGGCCTAATTTTATTAAAAAACCCAAGTTCACACAGTTTGTATTTTTCTTCATAAAAACCAATGTCGGCTTAACCCTACTTCCCCCTACGATTTACGAAGATTTCAATGGGTTTTAAAGGATTTCAACAGACTTCTGCAGATTTTAATATTTCAAGGGATATGATAGAATTGAAAAACTTTCAGGGGATTTGAAAGATTTCAAGTTTGTTTAGAATATTACAATGAATTTTAGCAGATTGAAATATTTGTAAGGAATGGCGAAGAATTTTGTAGGGATTTCAAAGATTAAAAAATATTCAAAAGAATTCTGCAAGATGTAAGGAATTTCCAGGGAACTCTAAGTAGTAAATTTATTTATTTTTTGTGTTTTTGATCGGTTGCAAAGTATTGCAACCGATTTTAACTGATTTCGAGTGACTAAATTGTCTCTTCCTGCATCATTGATTTTAGTAATAATAATTCTATAAATGTTTTCATCATAATGATTTTACGCATTGAATTGTTCATAATTGAGAAAAAATTATAGGAAAATCATTATAGGCATATGGTCCTTATTTATGAAGTGAATCCACTTTAAAAAAAATTATCTGATGGCGCTCAAACTTCGGCAAGGTGCAGTCCTACTAACAGGAAATTTATAAGGATCCATTTTTTTCATTGGCACAAAAATATGTACTGAGAAAGAACAGGTCATGTTTTCGGGGTTTTTGGGTGCATCATCGAATTCAGGGACTTGTAACTCTTCCACTCAGGAGATATATAAAACATAGTCATACATTTTTTGAAACCGGATGCGAAGTTTGTATCTGCATCGGAGAGTATCCTTTATAGATGTCACGTCTTGAATGCGGTTCTGTGGCACGCCCATGTATGTATAGGTCTCTCCAGCGCCAAAGTGTCGTATATCGCTTCTATCGACGAGCTCAGGGTCTTTCGGGATGCCATTGAGTTTTCCTTTTTTCAAATAAACCGTGGCGCATTTTTCTGACTCGAATTCCATTTCAATCTCTTGATTGTACTCTTTGATAATATCTAGAGCTAGGTGGAGTTTATCTTGATTTTTAGCATTAATCTTGAGATCATCCATTTAAAATACAAGAGTGACCTTGTGCTTTCGAATTCCAGGCTTGCCGCAGAGGTGCTCTTCGGAATGGCGAAGTTCGAGAGATAGTGGCAATAATATCAGGCAAACGAGGAGAGGACAATGATTCTGATCGATGCGGAATCATTTGGAATGAGTCCTGAATGTCACGGAATCATTCGGAATCAACTCTCGTCATTCAATGGATTCAAACGTAATGAGAACTTCATTCCGATCGATGCGGAATCATTTGGAGTGAATTCGGTATATCACGGAATAAGTCCGAGTGAACTCGCGTCATTTACGGGATGCAAACATAATGAGAATTACATTCCGATCAATGCGGAATCATTTGGATTGAGTGCTGAATGGCACGGAATCATTTGGAATGAACTCGCATCATTTGATGGATTCAAACGTAATGAGAATTTCATTCCGATCGATGCAAAATCATTAGATTGAGTCCTGAATAGCACGGAATCATTCGGAATGAATTTGCGTCTTGTCACGGATTCCGGCGGAATGGAATTTTCATTCTGATATGCGTGGAATCATTCGGAATGAGCTCGCGTCATGCGATGGATTCATACGAAATAAAATTTCAACAATATATTTCCATTTTCAACCAAAGAAATAAATTTCCAACTAAAACGATGAATTTTCAACAAATACATAATTATTAAACTAAAAAGATAAATTTACACCCAAAAATGTAAAAGTAACAATTTGTAGAAAAAAATTAATTAATTAAAAACAATAATGTTAAGATAATCTCAAGAACTTTCAACCAGGAAGATTAATTTTCAACCAAATAGTTCAATGTTCTATTAAAAAAGATCAGTTTACGATCATAAATGAAATATTCAAAGTTTTAGGTCCAAAAATTAATTTTCAACAACAAAAAATAGAGTTTTCACACCAGAAAGATTAATTTTCATCTAACAAAAATACATTTACAATTAAAAATGGAATACTAAAATTCTCACTTCAAAAAATTGATCTTCGCCCCCTCAATAAACGAATTTTAAACAAAATAGATGAATTTTCAAACAAAAAGATGAATTTTTCAGTGAAAATCTTAATTCTCTCCCAAGAAACGAAATTTCGACAAATTACATGAATTTTCTATTAAAAAAGGCAACTTTTCACCGGAACAGAATGGTTCAACTTTCAATTAAGAAAATTAAGTTTTAACAAAAAAAAAAAAAAAATTTTGAATTAATTCTGGAAACGGCGTAAATCCGGCCTGCTTTAATCCAAGTTCCAGTGTAGTTAAATTTTAAGTTGAAAAAAATTAATTCTTACCCAAAAAGAACTAATTTTTCACCATATAGTTAAATGTTCTACCAAATTAGTTGCATTTACAAACGAAAGAAAAATATTTTTTTCAAAAAAATTGTTCAATCTCCTACAAACTTGAATAATTTTTCACCAAATTGTTGAGTTTTCATGTATTTGGATATATATACATATATATATATATATATATATAAAACTGAAGTTCAAATAAATCCCAAGAATGATATTATGTATTGAACTATATAGCACGTGACGCAGCGCCACCTGGTAAAATGTATATTGTGCATGGAGCGTTCACAACGCAGAAACGTTTCTCCTCACATATCAGCTCGAATGCAGTAATGCCTACTTTTCGGGAAGCCACGGCCATTCACTCTCTGTTCATCACACGACTTTTTCTACCTCGTGTAGCGCGAACGGACCGCTTACTTCGTAACACTGGAGAAATCTGAACAAGCGAGGAGTGAGTTTGGAACGCATCGAGCATTCACCCAGCATTTCGCTTCCAATCCCTGCTTCTAAGTTAACATTATAAGGTTCGATTCCGTGCTAAGTGGTAATTGATTGACAAAACAGTTTATTACAATCGGCCGGTAAAACAGGTAAGTCAGTAATTTGTTATATTAACATTCAGGCATATGTCGGAAAAGATAAGTAGCAATGTTACCATCAGTCGGTAAAACAGGGATGTCGGTAATTTTCATATCAGCATTTTACCTTCGGTTAGTAAGGGGTCGTGCACATAATACGTCACACGTTTTTCTTTTGTTTATATCGTCGTATCCCTTTTGGCTTCAAGGCAATTTTATTCTCGTCTTTATTTAAACAAAGAAAAAACGTGTGACGCATTATGTGCAGGACCCCTAAGGTAGGGAACAATATTACCATCAGTCGGTAAAACAGGGAGGTCGGTAATATTTTATACCATCATTTTACCATTGATCGGCAAGGTAAGGAGCAATGTGACCATCAGTGGGTGAAACAGGGAGTTCGGTAATTTTTTTATTATAATTTTACCATAGGTCGGTAAGGTAGAGAGCCCTAATTTACTGACACCAACAGATGGCACCACCGACCAAGTAAGACATAAGTCAAATTATGAGATGAGTATTAATAACTAGTTAATTTTGTGGAGGCATCTTTTTTATTGGAATTTCTGTAAAAAATGAATAAATTATGCACCGTATTTCATATTTCAAATTGGACTTCATTTTAAATTATGATTCTCATGAAAATTTGAACTATCACATTCATATTTGACCATTTTGCTTTAAATAAACGAAAATCATTCAATTTATATACAATTCCAATGATTTGTCCTTATTTTAAGGTATTTGAGGGAATTTTTACTTGATTTTAATGGTTTCATGAATGGAGAATGAGTTTTTGGAATACTAGAAAAGTAAATAACCTCAACCCTTGTGTGCGCACCCAACATTGCCTACGTTGTTGTGCAGCCGGGGTACCCGCGTATCCACTTAGGTGGCGCTTGGCATTCTTTTCATTCGAATGAACTATTTTATCTATATTGTTTTGAATGCATTAGCGCAAAATGGATTACTTTGGAGTCATGAAGCAATTATCGAGAACTGAATTTGCGAGGTAAAATAGAATGTACATCCATGGTTTTTTTAGCGTTTCGTTCAAAAATTCATTTTCTTCTGTTATTTTATTGAAAAAAAATAATGCATTAGTTTTATTTCAGATTAAATTCTACGTAGAAAGATGCCCATTTGAAAGATTTGTTAAGAGATTTCGACGAAGATTCTGACGTGCCATCTGATAGCGAAGACGAAGACTGGCTACGACGTAAAATTTCATCCAAGAAAACGTCTTCTTATAGTCATGAACATTCTGATGATTCAGATGATGAAAGAACTCCAGTTGCTGGAGAAAACAAAGTTCACGAAGAAGACGAGGACGATGGAGACATGACTGATGAAGACGAGGATACCGAAGGAGAGGGAGAAGTAGAGAGAAATTTCAACTTTCTTCTTCGCAATTTTTCCAGCCTTATAATTTTTTCATTTAATTTGCATTGTTATAACAGTTGTTTCATTCTTGGTATAATAACCGTTTGTTAGACATGTGAGAAGAGAAGATATTTCATTTGCTACCGGCCAACATTTTGTAAACGAAGCAGAACCATAAATAAACAAATTCTTAATTTTTTGCGAACATAAGTTGTCTCAATGAAACCTTTGGGGATATTTTTAGATCTTTGTAAAATATTCGAAGTCCTTGAAATCCTTGATATGTTTGTGAAATCTTGCTAATATTTTAAAATCTTTGTGGGATCTTAAAATTTCTGTGAAACCTTCGAGAAATCTTTTGGAATCTTTTAAAACTTTTGCCAAATCTTTTAGATCCTTGAAATCTTCGGCAAATTTTTTCAAATCTCTATGAAATCTTTGAAATGTTTGTGAAATCTTTTTTCAATCTTTGTTGATGAAATCCTTTGTGTTCATTTGGAATCATTGTAATCTTTTGAAAAATTCTGAAATTTGGTGAAACCTTTTGAAATCATTCAAAATCTTTGAAATATTTTGAAATATCTGGAGTCTGGTGTACTGTACTCTTTTCGAAATCTTTGAAATTCTGGAAATATTTTGAAATACTTATAAATTCTTAAACATATTTGTGATTTTTTTTTTATCTTTTGAAAAAAATAAAATCATTTTAAATTTTTCAAATGTTTAAAATCTGTTATACTGCACTCTTAAAATCTTTGAAATTCTAAAAATCTTCGAAATCTCTCTTAAACCATTGTTTGTGAAATGTTTTGTGTTCCTCAAAATTACAGAATTATTTGAAATATTTTTGAAATCTATTATAATCTTCTAAAATGTTTTTGAACCTTTCAAAATCTTAGGTGTACAAATAAGTTCTATCTGTTTTGAGCAACTTTTTTCATTATTTATGAAAATCGAACAAAATGCTAGTATTAATTTATAGTGGCCATTGGCTCCTACTACACTGCACCAATGCGCAGTCAATTAATAAATTCAATGGCGAAAGAAGGCTCGATCATCTGACGCTATAAAGTTATTTATAATTTTTCGCACTTCAGCTTCAATTTAATATTCAGCTAAGGTATTTTGTAACAAGCGGAAAAGGTGGTACTCGGACGGGGCAATGTCTGGAGAGTAAGCCGGATGTGGCAGAATTTTCCATTGCAATGTTACTCGTCTCAACTGACTCGTTTGGTGAGAAAAATCCAAGAGAAGAGATCATATCCTGGGCATGGACAAACATCATAGCACGACAACACTAGGCCACACAGAAGTTCCGGGATCCGCCAAACCATAAAAGAATTGCGATGGCAAATTCTGCCACATCCGGCTTACTCTCCAGACATTGCCCGCCCGATTGCCATCTTTTTCGCTTTTCACAAAACAGCTTAGCTGAGCACCAAATTTAAATTGAAGCTGATGTGCCAAAAATGGTGACTGACTTTATAGCGACAAAGGATTGAGCCTTCTTTCGCCATGGAATCCATTATTTGCCTGAGCGTTGTCGAAGAGTAGTAGAAGCCAATGGCCACTATATTAATTAATATTTGCATTCTGTTAGATTTTCATAAATAAAGTAAAAGTTGCTCAAAACGCGTAGAACTTATTTTGACACCTGATAATTTTAATGGTTTATCAAGTTTTCGATGGTTAACATTGTATTCCCAATAAAAACTATCAAGCGATATTTACGTGTTTTCAGCAACAGAAAGTGTTCTACAACTTAATAAAAGCTTGACTGGGGAAGCAACATGGAATAGTTCAATTTTAAGTTGAAAAAAATTAATTTTCAGTTTAAAAAAACTAATTTTCTACCAAAAGAGAATAATTTTTAACAAAATACATGAATTTTCAACCAAATATTCTAATTTTTTAATGAAATTTTCATCTAAAATGGTTAATTTTCTACCAAAAAAAAAAACATTTTTATACAAAAATAGATGGATTTTCAACTAATAAATATCAATCTTCAACAAAAAAATAGAATAGTTTAATTTTCAATTGGAGAAATAAGTTTCTAAGCAAATAAAATAAATTTTCAACGAAATATTTCAATTTTCTACCAAACAAATCAATTTTTTACCGAAAAGATTAAACGTCTATAAACAAAAATTTAGTTAAATTTTTGTTAAAAATTGAATGTACAATAAAAACACTAATATTCAACCAACGAAAAATTAATGTCTAATTAAAAACTAATTTTCTACGAAAAAAGAATAATTTTTAACAAATTACATGAATTTTCAACCAAATATTTGAATTTTTAATAGAATATTCAACCAAAAAGGTGAAAAAATCACGAAGATTAAAATTTTACCACAAGAGATAAAGTTTCAACAAAATACAGAAATTTTTTAACAATTAATTAAATTTTCAACTGAAGATTAAAAAAGAAACATAATATAGTTAAATTTTCAGTTAAAAATTTAATTTTCAATAAAAAAAAACTAATTTTGAACCAAAAAGATTAATTGTCTACCAAAAAAGATCAATTTTTAATAAAATACATAAATTTTCAACAAAATAGTGCAATTTTCAACTGAAGAAGATAAATGTTCAACCGAACATGGAATAGTTCAATTTTAAGTTGAAAAAAATTAATTTTCAGTTTAAAAAAACTAATTTTCTACCAAAAGAGAAGAAGATAGGTATAAGCAATAATAGATTGTCCAATCAATTATGCTTGTTGAACTTTACTTATTGTCAAAACACTCTAAACGAAACTTGGAAAAAATTTTTAGAAAAAGCCGCAACAAAGACAATATTAATTACAACACTAAAAATTTTGAAGCTTCAAAACAAGCTTGGAAAATAAAAATTCATTAAGTTCTCACCAAGTTTTTAGATCTTTTTTTCTATCAATACATTCTCTTAGTTTCTGCAACTTGTTTATTACATAACTGATGTAGGGATCGGAACCCCTAACTTGTAGAGGCTCCGTGGGCCAAAATGTTCTCGTGAGGGCTTGCCCCATACCCAGACCCTAAACCATGATAATTCAAGGACGTTGGAAATCGAGTCTACATCGCTAATATAGGATTCAGACCCAATGATGAAGCCATTTTGTCTGATTTTGTGTACAAATACTCTAAGGAGTATGAAGAATTTTGGTGAAAGATACATTTTCCGCAAAAATAATATTTCTCATGTACATAGAATACATTCAAATTAGCTAAAAGAAGGTGATTTTGTAGAAAAAAAGTAACATTTCCTATTTATTGCAACAAATACACTTCTTATAAATTTTTGCAACAGGAAAAGAAGATGCGCAATTGAATTTGATATTTTAATATATCTTTAAAAATTGAGTTTTAAAACACTAATACAGCGTGAATGTTGCATGCGTGAGTACGGGGCGAATTTAGTATAAAATATATTATATTGTTTACAGTTTTATTTTATTCACAATCTGCATTTCACGATATTATCTACCCTCAAAACACCTACAACCGCCAAATCTTGTGACTATCTATCCCTTCATTTGGCTAGTGTCGCCCAAAGGATAATTCGAGTTGTGAAATTTTCTTTTCTGTAGTTCCGTCCATAGAAGAAAAATGTAATAATATTATTTCTAGATGGGAGAAAAAAAGATACATAAATGAAAATTTATCTTCTAAATTGAAAAACGATGGTTGTGGAACAGCAAAAGCATATGCCCTCCCTAAAGTTCACAAACCAGAATTAAAATGGAGATTGTCTCTACACTTGTTTCACTAGATATTCTATCTATGTTTAGTGACATTCCTTTGGATTCAGTTTTGGACGTTATAGAAGAAAAATTACGAGTACAAAAAAATTTAACTAAAATATCAAACTCAGAGATTTTAATAGCTGTCAGAACAGTTTTTGATAATACTGTTTTTTCATTAAATCAAAAGTTTTATCAACAAATTTCTGATTGTCCGATGGGCTCACTTTTATCACCTATCGCATCTAATATTGTTTGAGAAGATGTTGAAAATAGAGCCTTATCTAAATTAAACTTCAAACCACTTTTCTTTTAACGGTATGTGAACGATATTTTTACTATTGTGCCTACAGATACAATCCAAGAACTAATTAACACATTCAATAGTATGGAAGAATCTCTACAGTTTACTTTGTAAATAGAAAACAATAATACTCTAAATTTTTTAGATCTGTCTATGTCAAAAACTAAAAATGGAAATTTAATTACTAATTGGTTCAAAAACCCGTTATGGTGAAGCCAATATTTGAGAATTTTAGAAAAGAAAACTCAGACCAATTAACAATTACTTTGCAACAAAACAATTATCCATTACCGCTAATTATAAGTGTCATTGAAGAAAGAGTACATGAAATTTACAATAGATCAATTAAAAATAAAAAAAAGAACAAATGACTTGTAATTCATAGACAAACTGATTTACGGGTTTCATTACCTTATGTACAAGGTTTATCAGTAAAATAAGTAAAAATCACTTGAAGTTCCTTGAATATAAATTAAATTACACTTATTCATTAAAGTTCTCAACAACAACAAAATTAAAATCTCTAGAAATCTTTAAAATCCTTTAAAACTTATGAAATTTCTTGAAATACCTTAAAATCCCTGTTTATATTTGGAATCGCTAGGAATCCCTTGAAATTAAATTTATTTTCCAAAGTTCTCAAGAAATCCCTTAAAATTGAACTTAAAATGTTTGTAAATCTTACGGAATTCATTGAGATCCCTGTAAAAAATTTTAAATCTCTTAAAAGTTTTTAAATCTCTTAAAATTCTTTTAAACCTGTTTGAATTACTTAAAATCTTTAAAATTAAATTTAAATCTTTGGAAATCGTAAAATCCACTGAAATAAACAGAAATCACTTGAAATTCCTTGAATATAAATTAAATTACACTTATTTATTAAAGTTCTCTGACAAAAATATTAAAATCCCTAGAAATCTTTAAAATCCTTGGAAATTCAATAAAATCCTCGAAATCTTGTGAAATTTCTTGAAATATCTCGAAATTCCTTGAAATGTTTGGAATCGCTAAGAATCCCTTTAAATTCCATTCAATATTTTTTAATAAAATTCTCTAGAAGTCCCTTAAAAATCTTAAAATCGAACTTAAAATCTTTAAAAATCTTATGAAATTCATTGACATTGCTTGACATTTTTTAAATCTCTTGAAATTCTTTAAAATCTGTCAAGATTCTTTTCAAACTGTTAAATAACTTAAAATCTTTAAATTCCTTAAAATTTGTTTTGACATAAAATTTAAAATGCCTTGAAATAAAATTTAATTTATTCCCTAAAGTTCTCTAGAAATTTTTTTAAATCCCTGAAATTCCAACTAAATCTTTGGAGATGAAAATTCAATTGTTGAAAATTCAATTGCTTTAAATTGAAGAAAACTGAAAATTCAATTCTTGAAATTTGAAGAAAATTGAATATTCAACTGTTAAAAATTGAAGAAAATTTTATTTTCAATGTTTTTCAAATTTCAACAATTGAATTTTCATCAGTTGAAAATTCAATTCTAAATTTTCTTCTATTTTCAACCATTTTCAGTTTTCTTCCATTCATACTGAGAATCAATTGGATGACTATTAATTAGCCAAATATTATTTTTTATCATTTTTTAAATAAGTTAAACAATTTTATCATTCACTTAGTTTAATACGTTAAAATAAAATTCAATTGTTGAAATTTGAAGAAAATTGAATATTCAACTGTTAAAAAATTGAAGAAAATTTTATTTTCAACTGTTGACAATTGATGAAAATTATTAATTGAAATTTTAACAGTTGAAAATTCAATTTTTGCAAATAATATTTGGCTAGTTAATAGTCATCCAATGGATTCTCAGTATATATGGAAGAAAACTGAAAATTCTATTGTTGTAATTTAAACAAACTTACATTTTCAACTGTTGAAAATAGAAGAAAATTTCAACAGATGAAAATTCAATTTTTAAACATTCAATTGCTTTAAATTGAAGAGAACTGAAAATTTAATTGTTGAAATTTGAAGAAAATTGAAGAAAACTGAAAATTCAATTATTGAAATTTGAAGAAAATTGAAAATTAAACTGTTAAAAATTGAAGAAAATTAAATTTTCAACTGTTGATAATTGAAGAAAATTGTTAATTGAATTTTTAATAGTTGAAAATTCAATTGCTGCAAATAATATTTGGCTAATTAATAGTCATCCAATGGATTCTCAGTATAAATGGAAGAAAACTGAAAATTCGATTGCTTTATTGACATCAAGACTGATAAGCTTTTCTTTAATCTCGTCCCTACTTATAACTACGTTTGAGAAGTCAACAGATGCAGCGAAGCTAAAATTCGGTACATTGTGACTTGGCGCGGAATAGACCGATTTAAAAAAAGCTGCAAATAGTTCAGCTACATGTTTGCTGGTGTCAGTTTTAACTCCATTAAATATCATTCGATTCGGGATTCTAGCGTCTTTTCGCAATGAGTTCGTGTATTTCCAAAATGATTTTGGATTTACTATGATTGATCTTCCAGTATCGTTCATGTATTTTTTGGACCAAGAGTCGGCTAGACGTTTACAATGAGCCCTTAGATTAGAGAAGCGTTGATAATCAATATAGGTTCGGGATTTTCTATATTTGATGTGAGCAACGTTCTTCGCTGTTATTACTTCTTTGAGCTCACCACTGAACCAGCATGGGTAGGTCGACAATTTGCAAATCTTTATGGACACAAAATATTGGATGGCGACGTACACATGTGTATAAAATTGCTCGACGGCCTCATCTATTGTTACATTATCGAATAAGAAATCACAATCAATATTGGATAAGAACGAATAAATTGCTGCATTATTAGCGGACCTAAAATTATAACGGACAAATGTGTCGTTTTTGGAACAGACTTCATTTACGGCAATTTTCTCACATTTTTCTAGAATAAGAGAAGGATGGTAGTTGTCAACAGGTAGGAGTGGGTCTATTGCTATTTCTACAAAGTCTGTTTTACTGTTAGTGAAAACTCAATCTAATAGTGATCCAGAATTATTTACCTTGTTATTTATTTATACTAAGGTTAGGTAATATAGTGTATCAGAGATCGTATTGACAATATGTGTCCGTTGTGTTCCTATAGGTACGCAACTAGGTGGTTGAAAAATTTAATTTAAAAAATCGGATCTTCAAAAAAAAAAAAAATTTTAACAAAGGAGTTTAATTTTCAATTAAGTAATTGAATGTTCAACCAAAGTTGTTAATTTTCTGCCAAAAAAGACGAATTTTCAACAAAATACATGAATTTTTAACCAATTACTTTAATTTCCAAATAAAAAAGATAAATTTTCGTCCAAATAGTTGAATTTCAAAATAAAAAAGATGAATTTTCAACCAGAAATGGAAAGGTAAACTTTCTAGTTTAAAAAAATTGATTTAATTTGTTTATTTACAACAAAAAATTGAATTATATATAATCCACAATGTCGAATTTCCTGTCCAAATAGACAAATGTTCAACAAAATAGTTGAATTTCCTACATTCAAAAATGAATTTGTAACCAAATATTCGATTTTTGAAACAAAAAAATCAAATATTAACCAAAAACAGTTGAATTTTCAATAAATACTTGAATACTCAGCCCAAAATTAAATAGTTAATATTTCAGTCCAAGAAAATGAATTTTCAACAAAACAGTTAAATTTTCAACCAAAGAGTTGAATTTTCAACAAAATAAGTGAGATTCTAACCAAATAGTTAAATTTTCAACCTACAAAGATGAATTCTCAATAAAAACGTCGAATTTTCAATTAAATAATTGAATTTTTAACTAAAAAAGAAAATGAGAAAATATTGATATTCAATTTTATATTACAATTATACCAAAAATTAGTCATGCTCTCGAAAAACAAATTCTCTGACTTTAAAAAAAATCCCTAACATTTTCAGAATTTTCCAGGTGAAAACAATTTTTTTTCTTCAAGGGAATAAAAATTCCAGGACCATGAGCAAAATTCAAGGACTTTTCCAGGTTTTTTTCAGGTAGAGATTTTTGTATGCCCGGCACAGTCTTTGCAGAATCGAATCGAGTTTTAAGGTTTTCAGCAGTGGCGGCATGATTTTCTCTGGAAATAAAAAAATATTACCGTTTGAGGCAAGTTTTTTTTAGCTCATTGATACAGAGCATCAGCTGTCAAAAATATCATTTTTAACAATTATTAGAACCACTGAGTCACTGCAGCACGCCTTGTAGCGCCGTGGCTAGTTTGCGCAGGGCACCCGCGCTCTTATGACCTTCCATAACTCAACCAATACTTTCCATCTCATTTTTGTCTTGGGATTTTTTTCAAGAGAAAAAATCAAGCTTTTTTCCAACCTAATTAAAAAAAATATAAAAAATGCCACATTGGGAGAAAATCTAAAAAATGTCTTTTAAAATGAAAAATCAAGGTCAAATAATTTTTTTATCGTTCAGTGATTATTTTTATTGCAACCCTTGTTAAAATACCTTTTCAAAACCCTCATAAAAGAGTAGAATTGGATGAGTATATCAGGAGTTATGTACAATCGAATGTTAGCAGTCGGGTTGAATCGTGGAAAATTAGGGCCCGTGCATCTTGACAACCCGTTGTACTAGGTGTGCCCCCTTCACAGAATTTAAAGAGGTCCCCTAGCTCTACAATCTGGCGGAGTTTGAATAAGATAGGCGACAACAAAATTGTAGGCGGGGACACTTGGCAAATTTTACCCTATGTTTCAAAATTTTGTTTTCTTGTGAAATTAAAATATCATTAAAAACTGAATGTTATCACTTGAAGTTAAGTGTTTTTAATTAAGTTTAAATTTGTTGTTGTTAATGTTTAAAAAGTATTCTGGTGGTATTCTTATGTCAAAAATTTGATTGTTTCCAAAAATCATTTCTTCTTAAAAGTACCAGAACAGATCAGAGGATTATGAAAATAACTTAAAGATTTTCTTATGTGTGATAATTTTTTAGGTCAAAAAAACAGATCTTTTTAGGAGAAAAACAGGAAACGGAAATGAAAATCCTGAAGCTTATGGGGATTTAGTTCACAGGAATTGAGGTCATTGCATAAATATGTTTTTCGAATGTGAATACGCACATCATAAGCTCTACTTCTTAGTCAACAAATTTAGAAGAAAAAATAAAAAATTTGAATAAAGTTATATATAGAGGTAGCAAAAGCCATGTGAAGTTTGAGACGTATTTCCGTTAAGAAAAATGTTGTAAATTTTATTGAGAATTGTCAATATTAGCTGAATCGATTTGAAATTTAACATTTTTCTTTATTAGCCATAGAATATAAATAAAATGTGACTTTTTGTTGCGGAAATTTTGATCTATTTCTCAATTTTTTAATTCGAGTGAATTGATAATTATTTAGATTTACCGAAAATATTGTTAACAGAAATTATTATTGTTTATAACTATGGTCATCTATATTATTCACCGCTATTTGCGTGTTTTCAAATTTTTAAATTTTTTCCACTTTGCAATCAGTGAACTATTACATCAACTATTACAAAAAAAGTAATAGTTGCTATCTGAACAAAAAATGATGGAATTGCATTAACCAATGAATTTTAAAACCAAAAAGACGAATTTTCAATAAAGATTTTTCAGTCATAAAAAAAAGTTGATCCAAATTGTTAATCCTTTCAGCCAAAAGTTGAAGTTTCTGTACAAAAATTAAATTTTTAATCAGAAAATATGAATTTTTGGCAAAAAACTTAATTTTTAAGAAAATAGTTAAATTTTTAACCAACCAGATAAGCCTTTTAATAAATCAACAATGTTGTTAAACTTTCACATCGTTTATACTCTCGTCCTCAAGTTGACAGTCATCCTGAATTATATGGGTAAATATAAATACTAAAATATATCTGTAATATTTTTAAAAAATTCTTAAGCTTTTCGCAAATAACACTTTGTCCGACGTAATCCGTGTTAAATCCCAATTGCTTTTTCCAAACTCTATTTGCAGTTGTCCGACCAAAAGTGCGAATCATATGCTTGCGTAAAAAGTGAAATTTTAATAGTTTCAGTATTGGTACAGAAATTTGTCGAAATCGGAAATAATTCCGTATTGGTACGAAATTTGTACTTTCATTCGGATACAGATTTCGTCCTGATTTGAAATAACCGAAACACCTTAAATCCCAAAGTATCACTTTTGGTTCCAAAAGGGTGTCAAATGCACAATGGAGAAACAGTTGAATCTATACGTAACTATTAATGGGGCATCCAAATTTTCAATGTTAAAGCATTCTCCATTGTAAATCTTCAAAATTTAATTATATATTCCAGAAAAGTTCAAATTACAGCATTTTAAACAATAAACATATTAAGAATTGATGAATCTTCACTTGTCAATCTCCAAGATAGACCTATTTCAAAAAGATGTTCAAATTTCATGATTTTCAACTAAAAAAATAAAAATAAAACAAGACAGCGAATTTCCAAATTAAAGATGGCCCCTAATTTCTGTTTTAATCTTTCGCCATTGGTATAAACTACGGTTCGTACGCTCTCAACATTTAAGATTTTTAATTGCGTTAAACGTGTGGATCAAATGAGCATAAATCAAGTATGATGATGATATGAAAAAGATTATATAACCGAATGAATTTCTGACTGAAAAGATAAATTACAGACACAGACGTATAAAAAAAAAGTTTAAAAGAAAAATGTGGCTTTTCAAACGCCGGCAAGGCGGACACCGACTTCTGAATCTTCAATGTCTTCATAACCTAATTGTTCTGAGTACAGTTTATGCCGTCGCAAATGACAGAGATTCTTTCCTAAAAATGGTCAGGAACCACGAGATAATTAGCAAAGGAGCATTCCTTCACAAAGCCGCGTAGCAAGCAGCCGAGACACTTGGCCCGAATTGTAACATCAGAAGTGAAGATAGTGCATTACTACATCTAGATGTTTCACTTCTTAAAGCTAAATCAAAGGAAGCAGAAGTTGAACAATTACAACAACAGTTTCTCGACAAGAAAATGCACGGGAACTTTTACAGAAATGTAGAAGAATAGTCCTTGTCGAGAGAGCAAACTTTTGCTTTTCTCAGATCATCAGTGCTTAATTCAGGTACAGAGGGTTTTATTTTTGCTAGTTAGGACGGCGTCATTTTCACCATAGTATACCGTAACCGCATTTTATGTCAAGAAGATCCCAGCGATAGGAGCAGAGCGTGTCATGCACACGCTGAGTATCTAGAACACATACTATTTGGGTGTCACCCGCGCGGAAAGGACGTATATCTACAGACATAATGCGGCCCTTAGATTGCTTTATCACCACCTTCGTCGCTGTTACGGTGTCGGCCGCGAACTTACACTGCCGAATGCTCCAAAGGAGATAGAGCCATTTCTCCAAAACAAGAAGTTCCAAATTTTCTGGAACTGCGATTTTCTGAGAGTAGTCTCCTTTTGACACTCGAGGCCTGACCAACGTTCTCCAAGACTTCGAGAAACGAACTATATTCGTGATCGAATTCTCGGCTTCTTCCTAATACAACATCACTGCCAAGGAGAAAGAAAAGGAGGAAAGGTATCAAGACCTTAGAAGAGAGCTGCAACGACTGTAAAAAATCATCTTTTTGGATTAAAAATTCAACAATTTAGTTGCATTTTTTTTCTTTTTGGACTGAAAACAATTTTTTTTTTAATTCAACTATTTTGTTGAAAATTTAACTATTTTCGTGTACAATTTTTGATTATTCTGCTAAAATGATCTTTTTTGCTGAAAATTTACATTTTTGGTTTGAAAATTCAACTCTTCTTCAACTTTTTTTTAATCAACAATTTTCTTAAAAATGTACTCTTCTAGATTGAAAATTGAACTATTTTTGTAGAAAATTCAATTATTTTGTTTAAATTAACTTTCTATTGAAAATTTATATTTTTTTGTGGAAAACTCAACTCTTCTTCAACTTCTTTTTTAATCAACAATTTCCTCAAAAATGTATCCTTCTAGGTTGAAAATCCGACTGTTTTTGTCGAAAATTCAGTTGTTTGGTTTGAATTAACTGTTTTGTTGAAAATTTATATTTTTAGGTTAAAAATTTAATAATTTTGTTAAAAATTTAGTATTTTAGAGTGAAAATTCAACTATTTTGTATAAAATTCAATTACTTAGTTCAAATGAACTTTTTTGTTGAAAATTCATGTTTTTGGGTTGAAAATTCAATTCTTCTGTAAAAAATCATCTTTTCGAAATAAAAATTCAACAATTAAGTTGAATTTTTTTTTCTTTTTGGACTGAAAAAAATATGCTTCTTTAAATCAATCATTTTGTTGAAAATTCTACTATTTTTGTCGGAAATTTTTGATTATTCTGCTAAAGTTAACTGTTTTTGTTGAAAATTTATATTTTTGGGTTGAAAATTCAATTCGTCTGTGAAAAATCATCTTTTTGGATTAAAAATTCAACAATTTAGTTGCATTTTTTTTCTTTTTGGACTGAAAACAATTTTTTTTTTAGCAATATTTGTAGTAATATTCTCTTAGAATGATGCTAGAAAATTGCATTTTTTTCTGAAATTTTCGACTTTTTTTTCACTTTTCACTTGAAGTGAGTTAAATAATGAATCAAAGTTGAAAAAATTATTTGTTTAAACAATTTATTATTATTATTATTGATATTCAATTTGAATAATGCTGAGATGTTGCGGTTCTTTCTTAAATGTACAACTATTTGTCTACTTTTCACATAGGTTGTCTTAATAATTGATTTAGTTCAGCAACAATAATTATTTAAATAAATTATTATCAAATTTCCGAAGTTTACTTTTTTAAAGTTAATTATTATTGCTCTTTTCCCAATGTTTAAAGAAATCAATTCAAACGAAAAAGCTATCTTGCGCAAAAGAAAGAACAAACAATGGTATAATTAGGAGTATGTGGGAGGACAAGGTGTGTAAATGACTTGTAAAAATTTTGTTTCAAATTACAACGAAAAGAGATAGTTTGCATTTTTATGTTGCACGTATATTTATTATTTGTTCATAACTAAAAAGGCAAAGCAAATTTAAACATTTCACAAGAAACCCCAACTTTCTAGCACTGATCTCAGAGAAAGTAACTACAAACAATAATAAATTGTTTAAACAACTAAATTTATTAACTCGCAATAATCATTACCTCACGAAGTGAAAAGAGATCAAAAAGTTGAAAATCTCAGAAAAAACGGCAAATTCTGTATTGCTCCAAGATAATATTATTAACAATAATAATAAGCTGTTTAAACAATTATGTTTGTAAATTGAAAATTGGACAAAAAGTGAAAAATTAGAAAAAAAACGTAACTTCCTATCTCCGTTCTAAGATAAAATGAATTTTTAACGAAAATAATGAAGCTTCATACAACAAATATATATATATATATATATACTATATTTCATAATTATAAAAACTAAGAATATATCTCAATACATAATTTAAAAATATTTGATAATTTCGGGAATTTATATATTTCTGATATTTTCTTTTTGGAGAATTTTAATTATTGATTATAATTTATTTGTTCATTATAATTTAAAATAATATTTTAGTATTATTACTTAATTGCTCATTAATAAACCATATTTATTCATTAAAAATACAATAGTAAAATATGTTGATAAAAAAAACTTTTTTGGATGTTCAATGTAGTTTTTTAAAATTATCGTTTGAATTTGAAATAAAAATAAAATAAAAAATATTTTTCAATGCAAAAACCATACGAAAACAAGATTTTTAGTACAAGAGCAATAATTGAAGAAAACCCTACTATGTACATTTTCAAAAAAAACTTGCATTAACAATTTTTTTCAATTATTGTTATTTTTAATTTCAACGATAATTTTGGAAACAACATTAAACATTTAGAAAAATTTCTGCGATCAGAATATTTCATTAGCGTATTTTTAATAAATAATATTTATTGAAAAACCATTTTTTTATTGTTTGAATTTAGCAATTTTGTAGGGTCGGTTTGACAGTGTCGAATATTTTATAATCCAGAAATTTTCTGTCTCAAATTTTATTATTCGAAAATTGTCAAATTCGGTAATAATATAAACTGGCGGGAATGCTATTAATAAGGAATTTTTAAATTACGTTATATTATAAACTAACTAACAATGTCGAGTATTTTATTTTTCGACATTTTTGAGTCGTCATAATAAAATTTCCGACCGAAAATGGCAGAATTATAAAATATCCAGTTCTGCAAAATATCGACATACTTGTATTTTTAACTTTTATTGAGATAAAATATTTAGAAGTCTGGTGTACAGATGGCTCCAGGGGAGTGGGAGGGTCAGGAGCAGGAATTTATGACAGCAAGAGGGGAAAAGCCATAGAGATCCCACTTGGCCGACATGTTACTGTCTTTCAGGCGGAGGTCTTGGCCGTCCTTCGCTGTGCTGAAACACTAATTAAAGAAAATGCTGCTGGCAGACAGATTACGTTCCGCTCAGACCGTCAAGTGATGCCTACTGCAACAGGGAAACCAGACATAACATGAGGACTGGTTCAGGGATGCAAAAAGGCATTAAACCAACTTGCAGGAAGAAACAATGTGGACCTCATATAGGTCCCTGGTCACACAGGGATCAAGGGCAACGAATAGGCGGACCAGATGGCAAGATTTGGTGCAGCAAGTGAATACATAGGACCTGAACCAGTACTGGAAATAGCGTCTTGCTGTGTCGGTATGGCCGTCAAAAGCTGGATCCGAACAAAACACCGGGAATACTGGGAACAAATCCAGGTTTGCCGTCAGGCGAAATCCATCCTGGGTTATACCTATAGGATGGGCAGAGCTAGGGAAATTCTGGGTTTACCCAAGAAAGATAAAAGAACAGTGGTACAAATCCTAACTGGGCACAACCACTTGAACTATCATATGCACAAAATGGTGTGTAACCCCACGACAGAATGCAGGAAGGAGATGCTGCAGGGATCACGAAACATCTCTGCATGTATTATGCAAGTGCTCGGTATTAGCTAGGCTCAGGCAACAGACCCTCGGGGCCCATTTTATGGGACCAGAGAAAATTACAAGGTATTTTAAATCTACTTTAAATCTTACTCTAAATCTACTGTAGGCTCATTCTGTACTGTTGCGTAGTCTCCCCTAATACATTGTTTACAGCAGCTAAGAATAAAATTTCCTATCTCATTTTATGATGCATCAATCAATGCTAATCTTTTTCTATCTATGTTTCAATCCAAATTCACATCTATCCTTTTCAACACCCTCTTCTCTATCTCGTTCTATCCTTCATCTATCCACTTCAATATTTTTTTCATCTCTTTGGTAATCTAAGTTCACTTCTATCTTTTACGATCGCCTCTTATCTATCCCATCCTATACCACATCTATCAACGTCTATCTTTTTCTATCCCTTTGCCAATCTACATTTACGTCCATCTTTTTCAATCTTCTCTTCGCTCTCTCATTCTATCCTACTTCTATCCACGTAAATATTTTTCAATTTCTCTGTCAATCTCAATTTGCGTATATTTTTTTCAATCTCTTCTTTCCTATCTCATCGTATCATACATCTATCAACGCTTATCTTTTTCTATCTATTTTTCAATATAAATTTTCGTGAATTTTCTTCAATCCCCTCTCTTCTATATTATATTATCCTCTATCCATTCGAATCAATATTTATCTATCTATCTGTCAATCTGAATTCCCATCTATCTTTTATAATACGCTCTTCTGTATCTCATCCTATCCTTTATCTATTAACGTCAATATTTCTCTATTTCTCTGTCAATTTAAATTCCTGTATATCTTTTTAAATATCCTCCTCTCTATCTCATCATATCCAACGTCCATCTACGTCAATCTTCTTCTATCTCTTGGTTAACCTTAATTAATCTCCTCTTCTCTATCTCACCCTATCATACATCTATCAACGCCTTTCTTTTTTTATATATTTTGCAATCTGAATTCACATCTACTTTTTAATAACCTCTTCTCTATCTCATCTATCAGTTATCTATCAACGTCAATATTTTTCTATCTCTTTAGTAGTCTAAGTTTTAGGTTAGCCATTTTGTCCGAAATCACTGCAAATATAATCTGAATTTATTCCATGGAATTCCATATTCTGTAACCTAAAAAAAAAAAATTGGCAAAATGTCCCTATTAATATGGAATTCGTACCATATGTGTGTGTGCACATATGGCACACTCTTACTTAATGATTATGAGCAAATTCCTTACTGTGGTCCTTAAACGTTGTTTTTCGTTTCATTTACAATTTTTTACATTGATTCCTAGCTTTATTTAACTAGCGAAAAATGATAACTTTGCGTGAAGAATTTTCATTGTCATAAATAATTCCATCAAAATATATTCAGCTTTGGTATTTATCTCTCGGTCACACTTACCCTTTCCCGTTGAATCAAATTTGAACATTTTCAGAAATAATGATGGATTCTATAATATTGTTAAAAGTTGATGAATTCAATTGTTTGAAACCAATTTTTTTTAGAAATGTCCCAATTTAACAGTTTTCTCTAGAAAAAGTAACTTCTTTCATTATAGCTTCTTGGAAGTAAGCTAATATAGATATTCTGTCAACATATCTTACTGGTAATAAAATCGAAGATAGCTATAAACAAATTATTAGACGGATGTCGAATTATATCATTTATCTGCATTAAAAGGTGATTCTTTCTATCTAAATCTTCGAAATACCTAAACAATGAGGCTTTGATAAATAAAAATAACATTTGCGTAGTCAGAATGAGAAAATCAATTCGTTATACCAAACTGTTACAATTGCATATTTGATTGATTTATTGTTGATGACAATCGTAAGTACGAAACTTTTGCCCCATTTTATTTAAAAGTTTCGAAATCTGCCTTAGCAACAGTAATACGTTCATCGCAATCTTAGGAGATTCGTAGACTTTGAAACAAATATTGTCTCTCGAAAAGTTACATTCCACTTTTGTTTGAAAATGTATCGCTTATAAGTTAAAAATTCAACTATTTAGTCGTAAATTAACCTTTTCCCTAAAAATTAATATTTTTTGTTGAAAATTAAACTATTTATTTTAAAATCTAACTATTTTGTTGGAAATTCTTTTTTTTATTAATTTTTTTATCTAAAAAGTTAATTATTCCACTTTTGTTTGAAAATGTATCACCTATAAGTTAAAAATTCAATCATTTGATCGTTAATTAACTTTTTTCTTGAAAATTCATATTTTTGGTCAAAAATTAAACTATTTATTTTAAAATCTAACTATTTTGCTGGAAATTCTTTTTTTTTAAGTAATTTTTTTATCTAAAAAGTTAATTATTCTACTTTTGGTTAAAAATGTATCTCCTATAAGTTAAAAATTCAACTATTCGGTAGAAAATTCATGTATTTTCTGGAAAATACGTCCTCTTGGTTTTAACATTATTCTTGTTTGTTAAAAATTCATCATTTCCTTCGAGGTTTCCACTATTTTGTCAAACAGTCGTCATTATTCATTGCAACTGTTTGATCATTCTTCTTTTTTGGTGAAAAAAAGTTTTTTAAACTGAAAATGTAATGATTCCATTTGTGGTTCGAAATTAATTTTTTTAAATTAAAAATTCAACTATTTGGTAGTGAATTGCCTTTTTCTGAAATTATTATGATCAAACATTCTATTTTTGGTTGTAAACTTATTCTTTTTAGTTGAAAGTTTATGTATTTATTTGAAAATTTCTTCTTTTAGTTTCACAATTCATCTTGTATGGTAGAAAAGTGATTCCGTATGATTAAAAATTCATCTCTCTTGGCTAAAAATAATCTTGTTGGCTGAAAGTTCGTCTTGTTGACTTAAAAATTATATATATATAGTACACACTATTCACTCATATTTGCGGAATAGAATGCGACAGTTTGCTACAATTTCTGTAGCTGATTCCAAAAAAAGCTAATATGCAGAAAAAGAAATGAGCGAAATTAGCTGAAACCTAACTCTAATTGGTAATTTATTATAAGACTTCGAAAAATAATTTTTGAGTAACTTGAGTGTTGCCAAAGATAAAGACATTCGTTAATGGTCTTCCTTCAAGAGTGACTATACAAATTACTGGTGTGCAGTCGTTTATTCGAAATTTTAATCCAAATTTAGAAACGCATGGGAAGTTGGTTTGATTTCCTTGAGCTATTAAAATTTCTGAATCAAAATATCTCCTTTTTTCTACAAAAAAAATGATGCCAAAAGTCAAGTCCAATATTTGAAATTCGAGTTATTCGAATATTGAAACAAGTCGAATTTCGAAGATTCGACTTGAATTTTGGATCCATTTTTTATTAAAAAAAAAGTTATTTTTATTTAAAAAATTGTAATAATTCAAGGAAATGAATCAAGGTACTAACGAAAAAAGTTACAAATTTATATTTGACGTCGCACCCATTTTCTATCTCTCTTGTAACTATTATTATGAGAAAAGTTTTAGGCTCCGGAAGCTACGATCATGGTTCCTTAAAGCAAGCAATCCCGACGCAACTGGAACGTGTACGTCATCCAGTTTTGCTCCTTCTGTCCTAGAAGGTAAGCAAGAACGGGAAATTTACGCGAGAAAAAAACGTTCAACACTGTTCCTTGAAGTCAGGTCTCTAGCCGCGGATGACCTTACGCGGCAGACGGAACAGTAGGAGATGAAAATTTCACCTCTGGATACTTTTTTAGAGCTACCAATCTTTGTAGAATGTTATGAGGAACAGTGTTGTCAGGTGATTCGAAATCAGAAAAGTTTTGTGTCAATAAGGTATGATAAAACAGAATAGGCGTGTAAATAGGTATAATTTTCTAAGTCTGAAGCAATAACTTGCAAATACGGAATGTACGTAGAGGTGGCATACGCTGTTTATAAGATTCACGATATTTCCTACTTGTTATTTCAATAATGAATCATTATAAATGCGATGTTTCCCACTATCTAATTATTAAATATTTCAAATAATCAAATATATAATTTTTCAATAATATTCAGTTGCTCACATTTCTCTAATTGAATGAGTAGAATATTATTTTTAATTAGGGAAATTTTACTGATTTGGGTTCCGAAAAATTAACGGGAAACTCAGGTTCAAATTTTCAGATGAAAAAATTAATTTTTATAAAAGAAAAACAATTTAAGCAAAATAGTTAGATTCGCAGCCAAAGAGGTGAATCATAAAAACAAAATGAATTTTCAACGAAGTAGTTCAACTTCCTACCTAGTACCTGGATTTTTACCAGGAAAGATACATTTCTGATTGAATAGTTAACTTTTAAAAAAAAGATGAATTTTCCACCAAATGCAATAATTTTCTACCGAAAACGTGAAATTTTCAACAAAATACATGCATTTTCTACCGAAGTGTTGAATTTTCAAATCAAAAAGAGAAATTGCCTACAAAACAGTTGAATTTGAAACCCAAACATTTTGTGTTTAAAAAAAATTTTAACTCACAACCAAATAGTTAAATTTTCAACTGAAATTATGAATCTTCCACAGAAAAAAATGAATTTTTCACAAAGTACTCTAACTTTCAATCAAGTATTTGTATTTTATTCAACTGAAGCAGATCTATTCTCATCGAAAAATTCAATAGTTGATGTTTCAACCAAGAATGATTTTGTGAGCTCTCGCCCAGTGAAGACTCAGGCCTTTCCCTAACGATAGGCGCCCCTATGGTAGGCAGAGGACCACCTATACTCGTAAGAAGTGGGTGCTCCCACGCTTGCCACTCTCCGCCGACATTTCCACTCCGACGGTCGTCAGTGTCAAGGTGCCCCTGGCAACGCCTACCTGAAGTCATAGGAACGGCAATCGATAGGTGCTTCCGACATGACCCCGGACGGAAAGGAGTATGGTTTCGATTACAGATGGGTTCTCCCATGCTGATCAAAACCTAGCACGAACGATTATTGATGGGCGCTCCCATAATGACCAATCCTCACCTAGCTTCCGTTTTGCACTTGAAATGGTAACAGCGCTTACACACCACACTCACACGTAAAGCTATACCGCCTCACTCACACTGAATCACACATCAAACTATGCACACTACACTAACGTCACACTTACAGCACATTCCAGTTAGTATGTATCTTATAGGCGAATACACCATTTATGTTAATTTTATGCTCAAAATAAAACTGCCTTTTAATTAATTTTCTTGAAAACCTGACTCTGGCTAGGCTGAAGCCTCCGCTTAGACTTTAGAAAGGATTTCGCAAAAAACGGACCGTTACAATCAGATCTTGTTAATCTCTCTCCAAAGAGTCTCTCCCCGGCTGGGATATCTTCACGAAGGAATGCATCCACTTCGCTTCGTAGAATTCTCCTAAATATGACAGAATTTTCTCTTAAATTATGTAGATTTCTCTTCAAAAGAATAAAAATATCTCAAGTCCGGTGAAATCTCTTGAATTCAGCAATGATGTGAAGAGAGTAGGGGTTAAAAAATTTCGACAACAGCTACTCGACACCAAAATTCACGAAAGCTTATACAGAAATGTAGAAGAAGGGCGTCTCTGACTTTAAATATGAGGTAAATATGCGGGCCAAATGTTGGTGTGTAGAAGTAAACGTCTTTCACCAAAAGTTCTTGATACAATCTGGTCCAGCACCGGAAAAGTTCTTTGTGCGTCTAAGTGCTATTGTCATCTCTTGGGCTGTGACTGATGCACATTCCTTCTCAGATTTCATGAGGTTGTCGCAAAACACCTTGAAGCGGATAATATTGTCAGTATCTTCTGTCAACTTTAGTGTTTTTGGGATCTTGTATACCTCTCTCCAAGAAGTCTCTACCTCCTTGGGCTCGGGTATACTTTTTACCGAAACAGGTCCACTGCAACCAAAGAACAGAGTGTACTATCCACATCACATGGTGAAGTCTTTGCAATAGTGGAGGGTAATGGAACACTTCCTGGAATATATGAAATGAGAAATCAATTAGGATATCAGTTTAAAAGGCGGGTAAAAGTAGACATGCTAAGTGGGGCGAATAAAGATATGACCACAGAAGAAATCAAGGAATCTCCCTTAGGCATGTGTTCCCCAATCTCAAAGCGTTTTAAAAAAGTAGTTGCAGACGACCTTCTTTCACACCATTAACTTATTTGAAAGAAATGTATAATTAAAACATAATATTGTTTTTGATCCAAGGAAGGACCAAAATGTTTGAAGTAGCTGGAAATTACGTATGCGGATTAAAATAAAAATGTAATTTCTAATTTATATCCTTTAGGTAATTTTGAAGGCAATCCTTACTTTTCCCTTTCAAGGTTGTACATGGTTTATTGTCAATAGTCCGGCGGATAGTGAATATCTCTTCAGTTGATTGCCCAAATTATGTCAAAAGCAAATTTGATTTTTTTTATGTATGTGAATCTTTAAAAAACGTGTTGAACCTGTGAATCTTAGAAAACTTATATATTGGATTCGTAGCCGAGGAGGCGCGTGCATATAAGGCAGGGTGAAGATTGAGATTTAAGCAATTCCTACTTTTTGGATCATTAATTCAATTTAGTTAAAAATTTTTAGAAAACTTCTTTTAACCTTAATAACAGAATTCGCCTAAAATTCTATTTCCAAGGTGGTGTGGAAATTATTTTTATTAAAAAATGCGTGGGACTTTCTGACAAACAACTGCATGAAATTTGACCCTAAGGCCAAACATGGTATAACAATATCGTACAATTTATAAAATGACCAACCATTTACAAGAATTTTTTAAATAAAAATTAATGTGTATCATATTCGAATAACATTTAGGAATATTTATGAAAGGTATTATTATTTTCCGTTGTTAATATTAATGTATACAGAGTACAGTTTTTATTTGAAATTTCACGAAAGTTTCTTGTACCATGTTTGAACGTAAAGTAGAATCAAGGGAAAATAGTCTAAAAATTAAATTTATTTTACAATTATTCACAATTAATTTCCAATTAAAATTATTTCACACTTTAAATAAAACTGTAAAAATAAAAATAAGTTTTCTGCGATTCTTGAGAAAATTTCGAAATATTTTCTAAGATTTCAAATATTTCAAATCAAAATTTAAACCAAAGAAAAAAAAACATTTTCAACCTAATAGTTTAATTTTCAGGCAAAAAGTTTAATTGTCAACGAAAAGGTTAATTCTCAACAAAATATGTGAGAATTGCTATTTCAATAAATAAAATTTATTTTATATATAAAAAAAAACAAATAAATTTTCAAAGCAAAGAATTTTTTAGTGAAGAAAAAAGGAAAATTGCAACAAAATTATAATTTAAGGCGAAAAATATTTTTGTATGAAAAATAATTATGATATAAAGTTTTCTGACCTTTCAAACGGTTGTTTTTTTAATATCGTAAATTTAGTTTCGACATTGATACTCACCTTCAAAGTGAGGCATGTACTTTCAGATTCCTAATTGTAATTGTCTCAAAACTAGTGTAGCTATTAACATTTATTAGATTAGTTTTCAGTCATGATTTATTGTTAATTATACATAATGTTACATAGTTCAACGGTCAAATCCATATAGAGAATGCATTAAAACACACAAAGTACAGGAGATGCTATGTTTTTTCGGCCAGAAATATGACGATATCGAGACCACCTTTTTGTCGATTGTTCTTTGAAGAGAAGCGTCATTTATAGAGAGAAGCTTTTTTATTTGCTTATTTGGTCTGTATGATTAAATAATTTTTTTTTTCAATCCTGGCCACTAAAAATCTCTGAAGCTCACCTTATAGGGGAAAAATGCTTTAGAGTGGGGCTTGTCTAACCACTTCTCTCAAACGTTTACTTGAAATGAGAATATTAGGAATATTCTCCATACCGGATATGTAGCTGGTCATGGTAAAAGAATAAGAATTCTCCAGCAGAGTTGAGTTCCCAGATCGACAGTTCACATAATAGCGCTTCTAGCCCTGGTCTTTCTCGTTCCGGTACTTCTCATTTTCTCGACGATTTTTCTCTGATGGAAAGGTATTATCTTCGAAAATACGACTCTTGAGCAAGAAAGGAACTCTAGATCTAGACATAATTGTTGAGCTTCAACACTTGGATTTAAATGAATTTGAAGTCACTTATAGGTTTGATCAAGATTTTGAATTACACTTTTATTCACTTGTTACATTTATAGCTTCAAATATCTGCAGATTAGCCTATAATAAAATCTAAACACTGTGTTGGTGAAAGTAAACCACTTAGTAACTTTTCCAGTAAACGCAGTCTCTTAAATTACCGTTAGATCCACTTAGAGAAATTCCGTACAAAATAATGCAGTTTTTGGTGTCCACTTACTTCCCTTTAGATCCCCTTAGAATTTAAATGTTATACTCAGTCGCATTCCCAGTAAACTCAGTCCTTTTAAATACCTATTACATCCACTGAGAGAAATTCCGTATAAAAAATGTAGTGTTTCAATGTCCGTCTAAGATCCCCTTAGATCCTCTTAAGACGGGAATTATATACAGTCATTTTTTCAGCAAATGTAGCCTTTTAAATTACTCTTATATCTACTCTGAGAAATTCCGCACAAAAAATAATTTAATGTTTTAATGCCTGCATAAGATCCCCTTAGATCCTCTCAAGACGGCAATTATATACTTAGTAACTTTTCCAATGAACGCATCCTCTTAAATTCCCTTTAAATCCACTTAGAGAAATTCCATACAAAATAATTTAGCGTTTTAATGTCCGTTTAAAATCTCCTTAGATCCTCTTAAGACGGCAATTGAATACTTAGTAACTCTTCCAGTGAACGTAGTCCTATTAAATTCCCATTAAATCCATTTAAAAGAATTTCTCGAAAAATAATTTCGCGTTCTAAGGTCTACTCAGGTTCCGCTTAGATCCTCTTTGAATTATGCCTCTATTAAATTCCCATTAGATCCCTTCAAAGAAATGTTCAAGAAGTAATTTCGGATTATAATTTACACTTGGGTTCCCCATCGAACCCATTACAAATATTTCGCGAAATTAACTGCGCAATCAGTATCCCCTTAGGAACATATTAGAACACATTACTTTCCACGATTCCTCTTTAAATCCACTTAAAACTCGAACTGCAATCTTAGAGGCTTCTAAAAAGATTTCGACAAGTAACAATGAATGCCAAGATTCGAGAGGAAGGGCCATGCGTCTAGGCGCAATCTCGATTGGTTTATTTTTACCTGTGCTGATGGAAATATTGATCACCTCTTATGGTAAACCAAGATGTGAACAAATCCGCGGGCCAAAGTGCTGATCTCAGAACCAGGGTCGAGGAGGGCTTGTTCGAACTTGGTGTCCTTCCGAGGTCTTTACAGCGACGTGAGCTGTAGCAAGCAGAAAATGTCAGAAAGAGGCCGAATAATCGGATTCCGAATACAACCGAACTTTATCAGTGGCAGAGGGGCCCGAGTCCTCAGTCGAAAGCTTTTTACGAGTCATGTCTACATGATGTGTGAGATGATGCTGTTTATAGCATAGACGATGACAAACCTTCGAAGGGCAGTTACGACTCTCATCTCCCTTCTAGTGACAATCAAAGCATGAACGTAGTCGATTCGCAGTCTGATTCCTCTCAGAAGCATTAAGCCCAAGCCACTCTTGAAAGTAACCGATGAAGTAGTTCGGGTTACATGCAGCACAAGAAGGATGGACAGATGTAGTTAAGAACCGCGACTTCATTTTTTGATCCTGGCGAGATGTTCTAGGCTGAGGCGGTGGACCTGCCTCTTGATTCACTCATTAGCGTATACAACGTTGCGGCAGCCCAAGTTGCTCGAATTCGCTGTTGTAAGAACACTTGAATTTCCAAAATGTGAGAAGATGGTCCTTTATATGTGTGATCGAAGTTACCCATGACAATTTTCCCTTCAAAAGGTCCATGACTCTCATGCTTGAGGGCCTATCTCATGGCGTTTTCAATGTTGCAAACAATCCATCAGCAGTATGGTTGTCATGCCTGAGAGCCTGTCTCGAGACGTTTGCAATGTTGAGAAAATTCTCGGAAGCGGTAAACACACCCCGCGCAGCTCCTGACAAGCCTACCCGCGGCGCGGCGTCAATTCTCGGAATCTGTAAATTCGGGAACGTTGAATCCGAGTTCGACTGTATATGTTTTTTTCTAAACCGGGAGAAATGACGAATATGAACCGGGAGAAAGCCGGGAGGCAAAAATTGAAAAAATAGTGGCCATCCTGTATAATTATTGAAGATGATTGAGAGTGAGTGAATAAGTAACGAACTTTCAACTACTGTTAATGCTCTGGGCTTTGGTGCCCCTCTAAATGAATGCAACAAATGAATTTTTTTGTTTTTGTTTGAAAAGTGCGGGTTAACTCTGCCCCCCCCCCCCCTAAAAAAATGGAAACAAAAAAAACTTTTTTGAAAAAATTCGTTTATATTGTAGCGAGCGGTTCTCTGGTTATTTTTGATGTTTGTTTGATTTTTTTTATATTCGCGTAAGGGAAAAATTAAAAATTAAATTAAAAAAGGCTTTGAAAGGTGCCCACAAGGAACGACTTTGATTTACCCGGGTTGAGTATTTTATCGCTTGACTAACACTCATTTTTTTCTCGTTTCCGAAATTGAACACTGGTTTTCTTATTTATCAATTGATTTAGCACGATCCTGTTTGATCGAAAGTCAATTTCATACTGAGTTCCTTCTCATTTATTCTGATTCAACGTTGTGGTTTCTTAATACATATATATTTTGTCGCTGGCAATTACAGTTTCCTTTTCGTTTATCTTGTTTTCTTTTTCAATATACATATTTATTTTTCTTAACTCAATTAGTTTTCTTATATATGGGACATAATTTCTCAAGTGTACCCACCTCCAAAATGAAAGTTGTCCGATCGGGCTAAAAATTGGCCTAATTGTAGTCCTAACCCTTGACCTGAATTTTAACGTCAGAAGTGAGGAAAGTGCATTACTCCATCTAGATGCTTCACTTCTGAAAGCCGAAGTGAGGAAAGCAGAATTAGACAAATTCCATCAAGAGCTATTCGACAAGAAAATGCACGAAAAATTTCATAAGAATGTAGAAAAACAGTCCTTGTCGAAGGAGCAATCTTTTGCTTTTCTCAGATCATCAGGGCTTCATTCAGGTACAGAGGGTTCTATTTTCACATGCCACGACGGTGTCATTTCCACCTTAGCATACCGCGACCGCATACGACTGGAGGTAATACGACATCTGACTCGTCACTTCCCGCAACACCAGAAGACGGTCGAGTCGGCAAATCATTGCACAAGGAATTGAAACTTGAAGAACCACAGACTTTTAATTAAATCACTCAAATAATGAATTGTCTCGAACACAAGCACAATTGATTTTAATCGGTGCGACCACCGAAAAGTGTCTACACTCGCTTACACCTTGATTGAAACTGAGCAGAGCAGAAAACGGATCCGAGCCTGCCCAACAAAGGAAGCCTAACGCTACTACCTGAGTTTCTACACAACGAAAAGGTAGTGCCCGAAACTCAAAAACAGAGGGAAAATTTTAAGGAGAATAAGCATTGGGCGGAGACCATGTTATAATCAATGAAAGCTGAAGGTCAATCAAAATAGGAACAATAACATCAAAGAAATTATAACCAACCATCTTTGTCGCTCTTACGGTGTTGGCCGCGACCCTGCCCTGCCGAACGAGAAAAGCCAAATTTTCTAGAACTACGATTTTCGGACAGCAGTCTCCGTTACAACATCACTGACAAGGAGAAAGAAAAGGAGGAAAGGTATCAAGACCTTAGAAGAGAGCTGCAACGACTGTACCCTGTTTGTTTCCCAAATTCTGGGAGACACGACTTTCCTCTACTCAAGCACGCCCGCGACTGATTTCGAGAATAAAGGGAATCTTCAAAAATCTGCATTTTGTATAAAATTTATTGGTACCAGAAATTTTTTTGGTGACCGGTACCAACAATTTTTTTTATTGTTACCTACAGTCTATACATTTCGTAAACTAATATTTCTAAGTTTTTGTCCGTACTTCATTTTTCTTATCTCTTTGAGTGTGTGAAAAATTTTACAAAATAAAGTCTGGTAGCAAAATGTTAACAACAGAATTATTTTCCAAGATTAAAAAAACATTTATAATCAAAAATTTCCTCTTTTATCGATAATGTTTTTAAAAACATTCAGAAATGAATTTCATCGTCAAATAGAATTACTTATTTGAAAATTGCGATTTATAAAATTCAAAAGAACAAACTGAAAACAGCCACTTAAAGTCAATATTCAAAATGTTACGCCTGTAAAAGGAAAACAAAGTGCTTGTTTTTATTGTATGACAAAAATTAAGCTTCGTGCTTGTGTACATAAATCCATGCATACATGCATGCATACATATTCTCAGGGCCGTTCGTGGACATTCGGCCGCCCGTGTGCAAATATTTTCATGCCGCCCCTTCACATTTTTTGCGCCGTCTAAATTTTAGTTTGTAATCATAACGCATTTTGTATCATTATATATCCATATGTTCATTTCTTTTTACATATAAGTTGTTCACATAATTGGATCTTTTATTGAGATCTGAAATCATGACGTCACAGCGTCACGTGATAGGCAATATGGAGGCAACAACGGGGTGTCACTTTACCTCTAATACATGCGATGCGAAGGGTTTTTAATTTATTTTGAAATTATTTCGAAGAACTGGGAGTCAGTCGCCGGACCGCGTCGATCCCGCCTGTCGGGCTGGCTATATAGCCATCAATGGTGTGCACATTACGGTGCATATCTGTCGGCAAGTCGGTCCGATCGATCGGACTGTGGGCCGGCAGATCGCTTGCAGTCGGCGGGCATTTTGCTATCTGGGTTGTCCAGCGTATGTGGATTTTAGATCTTCCATTTTTCAGCAGCCTCCAACTGTCACAACTAGTGGACAATACTGATTATACTTTCTTAACTCTAATTCTCTGAAATAACTCTGTAAACTTGCCTTTTTTATGTCTAAAATATTGCGTCTTAGAACATTTGTGATGACGTCTTAGGTCTTGATACGTTACTGTATGCGTTACAATATCGTTTTAATCATTATTATCTTATAATTGTAATCGACGTTTCTGGCTTGCACTCTCTGCTTATACTTATCAAATAATATGTTCATTACTGTATATTTGCACTTATTTGTAATGCTCAACGTCCATGAAACACATTATTTTCTAAATAATAAAATAACTAATAAATAATAATAATGTTAACAAAATTTGGACAAAAAATTAAAATCGGAATTCTGACTTGAGAGATTTCTATCTGTAAAACTTCGACTTTCGATATTTGCTGATTGACCCCCCCCCCCAATTGTTGCATTTTTCGAAGAAAGAAACTCCCTATTTTGCAACTTTAACCCGTGCCCCCGAGCTTATGAAATTAACATGAGGTTTCAAATGAGAAAAGCTCGGTTTTCGAAAACATTGAAAAAAGGAGTACTCGTTATTAACTTTTTGTGAATTAAATTTTGGTTGCCTCTTAACGAATGTTCTAGGAATAATTTCCACTGAGTAAATTTTAATTTCAAGCGCTGCCCCCCCCCCCCCAACCCCTTGTATTGTGCCCCAGTTTAGACGTCTATTTCGTTTGAAAAATGCATGAAAACTGATGCCTTGGTTAGTGTTCTTTAACGGTTTAACGCGATAAGTGGAAGAAGTTTTTTCATCATAGAGTTTTGTATGGAGTGGAAAAGTGGCCCTTTTTTGAAGACAGCGAGGTAAGGAGTAAGTTGGTGTATTGGACAGGAAGGGACAGCTATAAAAATGCGAGAGAAACCACTCTTCGATACATATACATAATGTTAAAGGAAAGTTATTTGTTGTCGATTTTAATTTCATTCTACTAAGTTATTTTTATTTTATTTTACTGAAACTTCATCTTTTTTTTGTTCAAATTTCACTTATTTGGTTGAAAATTCGTTTTATTAAACATTTTCTAAGGTAAAAATTTAAATAATATACCAACAAAAAATGTTGTCGATTCGGCCAAATCGTATTCTAAGTATAGAAAAGTAATCTTATTAGTTAAAACATCATATTTTTGGTTGAAAATTCATTTCTTTGATTAGAAATTTAACTATTATGTTAAAAATTTGTTAACTATTATATTTTGGTATGTTGCCTTTTATATAAATGTATAAAAGTAATCTTATTAGTTGAAACTTCATATTTTTTTGGTAGAAATTCATTTCTTTGGTTGAAAATTGGTTTTTTAAAACATTTTTTAAAGTGCAATTGTAAATATTGTACCAACCAAAATTTTGTTGATTAAATCAAATTGTATCCTAAGTGTAGAAAAGTAATCTTATTAGTTGCAACTCAATCTTTTTCGTTTAAATTGCAATTCTTTGGTTAGAAATTTAACTATTATGTTGAAAATTTGATTTTTCAAACATTTTTCAAGTGGAATTTTGACTATTATATTTTGGTATGTTACCTTTTCTATAAATGTATAAAAGGCAATATTGAAGTGTGTCACGGCATAACCGTGTAAGTGCTACTTTTTTCAAAACACGTTTTATTGTCTTAAAAATTCCCTAAAATTCCACCGCAAATTTTGATGAAAAAATGCAAACTTTGAAACTGTTTAAACAATTTTTGTTTAAACAAATAATCTTTATATAATTATTTCCGAATAATCGAATGGTGCTGTTAGTTTTTTCGTATCTCGCATTTTTAAAAAATTTGTCGAAACAAAATAAAACAAAAGCGGCAAATGTTTAAAAATGCGAGTTATGGAAAAACTAGTAGCGTCATTCGATTCTGCGGAAAAAATAACATAAAGTCCATGTATTGGACAATTTTTTTCCACTTGGGTCCATACAAACAACAAAAATTGTTTGAACAATTTAAAAATAAATTTTTTTCTTGAAAAGTCTACTTTCAGTTTTTATGCTATTAGAAATTCAGCAAAAAAAAAAACAATAAAAAAAATTAAAATTCCGATGGACTTACACGATTTTGACTGCAGTTGACTTTTGACGCTATGTATCTCGGAAAGTATTACCTTTTTTAAAATTTTGTTTATTGAGATCTGTAGAGCTCCATCAAATCTCGAATATACTTTTTCATTTTTTTTAAGAATTCGATTTTTGAGGTTTTTTTTCCTCTCCTGAAAAATTTATGTCGATGGATCTCCATGCTTTTGCCGCAACGCCCTTCAATTACAAAAATTACGCTATAAATTTAATTAAAATTTAATTCAATTAAACACTTCAGGTAAATAATCTATATGTATACATGCTGATCTACGTAAATCTAATATTTCACTGCTGTATAAAATTCCATTTATTTGTATCCATTGATCCTCTAAACTCTAAATCTTCTGCTCACTCACGAAGTACATAATTCCAATCAAACTGTGAACTGAATTCTGCAACAAGATACAGAGGATTACAATTTTCTTGTGTTTTTTCTCAAATAAATGTTTAAACTTGTCGAAATCAACCTAGAATTAATTTATATTCAATAAAAATTTATTTAACTTCTTTGGAACCCTGCCGAAAAAATATGCTGAAAAAGGATGAACCCTTAAGTGTGTACCATATGCGCACTTGGTAACATATGGTACGAACTCTATACCAATAGGGACACTTTTTAAATTCAATTTTGTTTTAGTACACACATTTTGGATTTCCCTAGAATAAATTCAGGTTATATTAATACTCATTTCAGACAATCGTAAATAACTTTTGAAAGAAAATAGCAATTGGGATAGGATATAAATTAATTTACACTTATTCTGATTTGCGTATGGCTTGAAAAATAAACCTCGCATTACAGATATGTATATTATATTACTATATTTACCAAGAGAATATAGGACAACCGCCAGTGTTAAGATGAGAGTAGGAAGAATCCTCATCTCTCATTAATAGAGGAAAAACAAATTAATATATTAATAAAGAATTTTGCCAAGAATTTGACTAATGAATATGCTAGCTCCTCACTACATTATATTGTATAACCCATAGTCATTATCTTTTATATTACCGGCAATAAGCACATACTTTCCAGATATTTATATTTTATCAGTGTCAGTTCCAAGAAAAAAATTAAGTTATTAAATTCGTCAAACTGCTATCGCAATTTATACAGTCTTTTACGTTCAAGCGCAATCCGTCGGTCACATTGAAAATCTATATGGTGTCCTCAAAATTACATTTTTCGATGTTGCTTTAAGTTGTAAAAACATTTAACGCTAGAAAATGAAAATGCAGCTATGCTCATGTTATAGTTTCACTATATATATATGTGTGTTCAGTTACAATTGTATTTGCATTAATTCCAAGACAGTTTTCACTGAAACTGTGACAGCTAGTTACTACTTGCGAAAATCACGATGTGCACCGACTTACACAATATTACGGTTACTCCCAATGTATTCATTTATAACGGTATTTGCGACCATTTTAAGAACTTTGAACGCGGTATGCCGCTCCGAATGTATTTTTCTTATTAACTATCTACTTTCAGTTAATAATGGTTGTTGCATTTAAGGAGATATCAAAACATAATTATATAATATATATGATCAATAAATATATGCCTCTTAACATGTCATGCTTTTTTCTATTGATTACTTTCATTTATATACATATTATGATTAATGTTTTTAATTTATAAATTATATTATTAATCATTAATATTTCTTAAATTATACTGCGGTTCGTAAGCAGGTATATTAAAACTTAAAAATAATTTCTAAGCTGAGTCACCCCAAAAGAACCCTGGTACTAATTCCCACTGCGGTACTCAAGACCTGGTACTATGACGTCAGAATTTACCACCACCCGGAACTCTTAGAGTAGAGTGGAGACTCGTGGTGGAATAGACGAAGCGAGCAATCCACACGTGTTAAAAGTGCTGGATTCTCCAGATTTCCCCTCGCTGCCGACGCCTGCTGTAGAGGATACAATATATTTTGAAAAATTTTGTTAACAAAGTTTTGACTAAATATAGAGTTACCCTACTAAAAAAAAATCAGGAATCGTCAGAAAAAAAGTCAGGACTTCTGACCATTTCTGACCACTTTTGTTACGTTTCTCGACAGAAATTGTCAGGAAAAGTCAGAATTCATGAGAAATGTTCAGAAATCGTCAGAGCTTGGGTTCGAAGGATAATCCTTTTTATTACACAACAGAAGAGTTCGGGGACGTCCGTTAGCATGTTCGCTATCATTCCCCAAATTTTTTAGGCAAAATCTTTATTACTGTTGGAAAAAAGCCGAGGGAACCTAAAACTGCTAAAATCGATAATTTTCTATGTATCACATGCCCTTAAGGTTACGAACCAGTGATAGTTTTGCACCTCCAAGAGTAGCTATCACAAGGACAATTACTTGTACCGAATATTTTGGGCACAGTCATTGCAGCTCCCTTTTAAGGTCTTGATACCTTTCCTCCTTTTCTTTCTCTTTTGCAGTGATGTTGTATTAGGGAGGAGCCGAGAATTCGATCACGAATATAGTTCGTTTCTCGAAGTCCCTTGGAGCGTTCGGCAGGGCACGGTCGCGGCCGACACCGTACGAGCGACAAAGATGGTAATAAAGCTGTCTTAGGGCCGCAATATTTCTGTAGATATACGTCATTCCTGCGCTTGGAACTTCTTGACATAAAATGCAGTCATGGTATGCTACGGTGGAAATGACACCGTCCTGGCATGTGAAAATAAAACCCTCTGTACCTGAATTAGGCCCTGATGATATGAGGAAAGAAATGCATTTTATTGTCGACTAGCTGTTGGTCAAATGTCGCAAAATCTGCTTCCTTCATTTTGGCTTTTAGAAGTTAAGCATCCAGATGGAGTAATGCACTTTCCTCACTTCTGATCTTAAAATTCACGCCAAGGGTCTCGGCCGCTTGCTCCGCGGCTTTGTAAAGAAACGCTCCTTCACCAGTCATCTCGTGGTTTCTGCCCCTTTATAGAAGAGCATCTCTGCAGTTGGCAACGATATAAGCTGTACTTAAAACAATACGGTTATGAAGACACTGGAGATTCAGAAGTCCGCGTCCGCCTTGACGGCGTTGTATAGCGATAATTCCATTAAAATATTTTTTACCCTCCCTAATTGACTTTGAAGTTTCAAAAAATCGAAAAAAGTCTACTTTCTCGTTATTTTCTTAGAGTTACGGGAAATTTCTGGACTATTTGACCATATAATGTGTGATATAGGTCAATGAGAATGTATTTTCAATATGTTGCAACAATAATATATGGGTAATGTTGACATTAAAATAATTTTTATTGACTTTGAATTGCAATAAAATATTTAAAAGTGATATAATGCTCTTTATTTGACAATAAAATTAATTTTCGGTGCATAAATGATCAGAAAAAATAGTTCAAAGCAAGTCGATTTTTACCAACACAGTAAAAAATAATTAAAATATTTTTTACCCTACCTAAGTGACCTCGAGATTTCAAAATATCGAAAAAAATCGACTTTTTCGCTATTCTCTTAGAGTTACAGCAATTTTTCGACTATTTAACCATGGAATGTCTGATATACGTTAAGTTAAATGTATTTTCAATATGTTACATCAATAATATATGCAAAATGTCGATATTAAAATCTTTTATTTCGGTGATTTCGGATTACAAGAAAATATCTAAAAGTGATATATTGCTCTTTATTTCACAACAAAATTAATGTTCGGGGTCTAAATGGGGTAAAAATGTTTTCGAGTATACCTAGATTTACACTCTTACAGTAAGGAGGTAATTTAAATAATTTTCATCCGGCCAGAATAACGTAGATGGTTAAAAAAAAACCCAGAATTAAATTTTTTTACCTTATTTAGACACCTAAAATTAATTTTGTTGTGAAATAAAGAGCAACTTATCACTTTTAGATATTTCATTGTAATCGAAAATCAATGAAAATGATTATATTATTGGTGTAACATATTGAAAATACAACCACCTATTCATATAAATTGTGTAAAACGAAAAAATATTCCTCCGTTAGCCCTGGCTTTTCAGCGAAAAAGCTTGACTGTGATTTTGTCGCCAAAATCCAAGCGATACATTAGAGTAATTAGCTAGAGCGTGCGGTTTAGATTTAGGTTGTTTAAGTAGGGTTTGAATCCCCAGCGGAGGCGATTTTTCATAGCGTTTTGCGTGCGATTATCTTTGTAAGTGACCGTGTCTGCAATTGCGTAATTTCCAAAATAAATCAAGTGCAATTATTATGAATAAAACAGGTTTTTTTGTGCAAATTTATTCATCTGTTTCAAGCTGCTGTAATGGATAGGACAATATGGGCCGCGGAAATATTCCACATAGAGCCGGATAAAAAAGCAGATAATCTAAATTTATTAAAGCGTATAAGAATCCGTATAGAGCTCGACGAAATACCGCATAGGGCAATATGCACAGCGGAAATATTCGGCTTAGAGCTGGATAAAGAACCAGATAGGCCAAATAAAATAGGGCTGGACACCGAAAATATTTCGTAACCACCAAATAAAAAACTGGATAGAAAAAATTGTATACATCGACCAAGTTCCGCATGAGGTCAGATTTAAAATTAGACAGAAATACCGTATAAGTATCCGGTTAGAATAAGATGAAAACCGCATAGGGTTTTACTGGATAGCGAAAATATTTCGCATAGAACCGGATAAAAAACCAGATAGAAAAAATTGTATGCGCCGACTAAGTTCCGTATAGAACCCTATTAAAAGTCGGACACGAAAACCGTATAAGTCTCCAGATAGAATCCGATAAAAGCCGTATAGGGCTTTACTGGACACCGAAAGTATTTCGTATACAACCGGATAAAAAACCAGATAGAAAATGTTGTATACGTTAATTTTCGCTTTTTTGGGGAGATTTTGAAAATGCTGTAGCTCTGTCAATTTTCTTTGTATTGGAAAAAGTCGTGCGAATAATTTGTTTTCATTTTCGAGTACTACGGGCGGTCGTCCATTGAATTCATGAGTTTTGAAAAAAAATGGTCTAACAAATTTTGAAAGTGCCTTAACTTTTTGAATTTCTATCCAAAATAGCTGGTTAACAAATTCGAACTTTATTTTTTGTTCCTGAAACTGTGTGCCAAAGCACAATTCAATCTGATTAGTCTTTCGAAAGTTATCCGATATACATACGACGACGACGACGACAGACGACAGACGGACAGACACCGACGTAAAAACTATTTTTTCTGATACAGTGGGCCTCAAAACGTCGACATTTGATGGGATCCAGGAAATTCATTTTTCACCTGAAACCAATACCTTCTCATTATGATGAGAATGTAATAATTTATTATGCTGTGTGCCAATAAAATTTGAATTTTCGATTTTTTTAGAAAACTCGAAAAGTGATCATGAGAATCTTGTAGGACTATAAAAAAGTAACACTTTTCTTCTTCTGACTTTTTTTCATATCATGCTTTAATTGGTTTAAAATCTTAATTTTCGATTTTTTTGGGAGATTTTGAAAATGCTGTAGCTCTGTCAATTTTCTTTGCATTCAAAAAAGTTGTGTTGTTTTAATTTTCGAGTACTACGGGCGACTGTCCATGGAATTTATGAATTTTGAAAAAAAATGGTCTGAGATTTTTTGAAAGTGCCCTAACTTTTTGAATTTTCATCCCAAATAGCTGGTTAACGAACTCGAACTTTCTTTTTCGTCCCTGAAACTGTGTGCCAAAGCACAATCCAATCCGATTAGTCTTTCGAAAGTTATCCGATATACTTTAATACTATACCCTCCCCTTAAGGAGGGAAATAAGATATTATTTATGTGAAAAAAATTTTATTTGCGAAAAAAAATATATTATAAGTTACAGTCCATTAAAAAAAGAATGAATGTACTCAGAATAATGGTGCCCCGTTTGGCGCCCACCGCCTATTCTGCCTTGCTACTACTTTCAAAGACGAGCGTGATTTTAATACAAATTTTGTAGGTGGTCCCACAATTTTGACCGGTAGTGTAACTCTCAAGTTAAAGTGTTTTGGTAACTTATTCAGATATTGTTCACTTATTTATTTTGATTAACTTCTCATTTTTCCTGACCAGTAATACATAAAATTCTGAATTAGTGTAGTCTAACGTTTTAGTGAAAATACTAATTCTTTGTTATTTGATTTTTTAAAGTTTCTGATACAGCCCTTGTGCAAATTGCTTTTGAAATTCCTGACTTTTCTTTGTTTTCAGGTTTTGTACGACCTACAGTCGCTCTAATATTTTTTTTCGTTCTATTATGTGGAAAATTTCAGTTTTCATATGTTCAAACAATAAGAGCATTTAAGCAATGTCCATAATATCTAGTGCTAATTTACCTCAATTATAACATTGAGAAATTTAATCATTACTTTTGTTAATAAGTATACTTATACTTATTTTGTACGTAATACTTTTGAACTGTACCACGTTATAAAGTGATTTATAAAAAACACTAAGTTTTTTAAAATAAGGGTGCAAATAAGTCAATAAATATTGATGGTATAATGATCACAATGTTTTATTTGATAATAGATTTAATACTTTCACGATGATTCATTATGATAAATTAAAATTTTTAATTTATAGCTTTTTCGGGTTTCAATCGTGTGCAAAACTACGAAACTTGCCGACGTTTCGTAGTTGTTGTATTCGGAAGGAGCCGAGAATTCGATCACGAATATAGTTCGTTTCTCGAAGGCTTGGAGAACAATGTCAGGCTTCGAGTGTGCAACGGAGACTGCCGTCCGAAAATCGTAGTTCCAGAAAATTTGGCACTCCTCGTTTTGGACAATTGACGCCAGCAAAAAAGAAACAATTGATACGGATTTGGGCGAATTAACATTTTTATAATGCGCGTGAATCCCGTCTTCTGATTCGTTCAAACACATTGAGACGCATTCCGATGAATTGAGACAGCGCGAATTGAATGCGCGTGAATTCATATGAATGCGTGGTCAAGGCCAATTAGAAGAAAATTGATAAAAAGTGCATGCGTCGAGACTTGAAACAGCGATCCCTCGTGTATCAGTCCAGTGTACCCGCCACTGAGCTACGGGACAAGTTACTGAACATTTACAATAAATTCTACGTGCCACGCACGTTGGGTTTTCTGTTACGGATTAAATTGTATAAATCAACACTTACTGAAATTGGCCGTGACGCATTGGGGCGAATTCGAGTGTGTATTTTACTCTCACGAATTCAGACGCATTGACACATGGGTCCAATGCGTCATTGTGGCAAAGCTGGATTTTCAGGGTGTCTTAGTCTTTTCAATCCAATTCGTATCAATACATTCTTTTTTGTTGGAACTCTATCTCCCTTAGAGTGTTCAGCAGGGCAGGGTCGCAGCCAACACCGTAAGAGCAACAAAGATGGTAATAGAGCACTCTTAGGGCTGCATTGTGTCTGTAGATTTACGTCGTTCCTGCGTGGGTGGGACACCCCGATACTATTTGTTCTAGGTACTCAACGTGTGTATGACACGCTCTGCACCTATCGCTTGGAACTTCTTGACATAAAATGCGGTCACGAGGCCTTTTCTACTGTCACGGCCTTTTCAAAACCAAAACTCCCCTCACGTACACAACACCAGAACAAGCAAAATGTTCTACGTACAAACTCTCGCCAAAACCCTAATCATAGAAGTGAAAACCTGGCCTCGAAGCGATTGAACAGGATTTCGACCTTGCCTGATGACCACAACGCAACGGTAAACTCTCCCCCCAATAACGATACCTTCTGTCCCTCGTTTCCACTAACCCCTTTTACTTCTTCTCCTCCTCCTCAACTTGCACAAACTTTTGACCAGATGATTTCCTTTCTGATGCAGCTCTGTAACAACTTGGCACCTTTGCTCGCCATGCTCAACAGTGTTAGTTCCCACTCCATGTTTCCTTCCAATTTCAATCCCACACCTTCATCACAATCTGCACCCTTCCAAAATTCTCCTTAGTATATGGTTAATGAGACTTCTTTGAACATCCTTTAATGGAACTGTCGTGGTATTTTCCTTAAAAAAGGCTCATTAGAAAAGATCTCGAACAAATTTGGCGTGGTCCTCTTACGTGAGACCTGGCTTAAACCACAATCCAGGTTTATATTCAGATGCTTCAATGTTATAAGGAAAGATCGTACTGACCGCACAGGAGGAGGTCTAATGATTGCTATCAGAAACGACATTCCATTTATAGAAATTAATACAATTTACAATATAGACGACACTTTTGATACTTTGGCTATAGCTATTCCTACTGATTTAGGACAATTACTCATCGTGAATGTGTACAGAAACCCTCGTGCGCCTGTCCGTCAACCAGGGATCTCGCTTTTTAATGCGCTTTCCGATTCAGACCTGTCCATCATCAATAGCGGGGAGTCGACCCTTTTTCTTCGTCCAGGTCAGGCTAAATCTGCAATAGATTTAGACGCATCTCGACTCCGTTGAGAAGAAATTTGTTTTGATTGAAAATGTCGCAATGCAAATGACCGATTAGATCTATCGTTTTGCCTGCACCAAAATAATCTCGACGGATATAGATGCCTGTATCTTCGGTGGACAAATCTTCCATTTTTCCTGCAGAATCTACACACCAAAGAGTGGAAGTCAGATGGCTCTTTTTTGCACTTAGTCCATAATTGAGTAACGTTTCCAGGTAGTCTGTGTACGCGTATGCGTTGCTTGGTGGAGAAACGAGCTTTTGACTGAAATATACGTCCACCTGATTGAACATCGAATTAAGTAAGATATTTATCACAGTTACACTTTTCAGATCGACTGCATTTGCAGAAGTTTCTGTCGGTGCTTCCAGCCAGACGGGTATACTGAGCATTGTATAGGTGAGATCTATGTATTCTTCGCCGTGGCCTGGAATGACAAACTCTATCGTTGAATCGTCGGTCAGCGATGAAATGGACTTGTAATGGACCCATTGCGAGCTCTCAATAGATGTTTGAGTAGGTGGAAGACAAAAAAGATCTTATTCAGTTTCCAAACACTCGCTAGAATGTGAGTGTAAAAATGACATCATATAATAATCTACTCATTAACCGCCAAAGATGTCCGAAATTGAACGATTTTTTCCTGCGCTAGACTTACGCTTTTGTTTCTTCTGTGTTTTCTTATTTTTCCTCTTATTACTACTTTTGATTCTCTTTTTAGATTTCGTATTTCTTACCCCTTTCTTCTTCTTTGATTTACGTCTTGTACTAAGTCTCTTAACTTTTTTCTCCCGTTTAATCTCTTTTCTAAGCTGCGTGACACTCTCAAGACCACGAACTCCGGACAACTGAGGTCCGAAATTTTTTACACCAAATTTTTTCCGAAAACGAGAAATCTAATCCTTGTCCACTCCTTGCTTTCCCTTGGCGAATGAAGTGTAGCAGTAGCTATAAATTGGGGTATGTCGAATATGAAATCGCTTGTGTTTTCTTGAATACTTCGGAATTGTACTATCGGTTTTCTATTTCATTTTCTTCCAATCCGAATACATTAGAATCAAAACTAGAGTCAGTGTGTCAGTTAATAGAAAAAGGAACACTTTTCATAATTGAGATTCAATAGTAGCAGGGCAGTCAAAAACAGAAACATTTTGAAAAAGTAAGATGGTAATCACCATCCCCAAAATTTAACAAATCATGACATTTCTTCATTTCCTCTGATGTCATATTCTTAAAATCACCGCTTATCATATTTATTTTTATTCACAAATTATTTTCATATGTCTTATATATTTTACGAAGAATCCCAGTATACTTCAGTATTGCAAAAACGTCACTATTAGATGTTTATAACACAATATATTCTTGGTTTGGCGTGATACAAATTTACCATTTCCTACAATTGATGGAATTCCTTTATCAGCAGGAAAATAATATCTTCAAGTCTGAAATTGCCGGTTTTGATTTAACTTGGGAATGAGAAGAATATATCCAATTTGTCCAAGTGCATATGCTAGTACTTCATGAGAAGAAGTTCTGCCCGGAGGAGAACTGGACTTAGTATGAAACGAAGGCTACTGAGAAGTCCGGGCAGGTGCATTCTGTCTGGCAGAAGAAGAAGGACCAGAATAGCGTTTGCCATTAGAATTCCATTCTGACACTAGTGAATCGTAATTTGCAAAAGCTTTAATAAAACTGTTTGGGAAAATTGGGTGACGGTTTCCTACTGGACAACACCTTATTTCGTCTGCAGTCAAATTATCAACTGCAATTTTTGGGCTCCTCAAAAATACCAACACCAATAAGTTTCTGAAGTTTGGGGCTTGTTTTGATTTTTGAGATGTAGTGGTGGTTTTTGCAGGAAAATAATGCAAGCATTCGTGAGCTCAACAAAAGCCCTACACTACTTTCTGTTTTGTATTTTCCAGGTTTGAATTTACTAAGGGGTTGGTTTCTTTTGTACATAGGTGTGGTTTTGGGAAAATTTATTTTATGTATTCGAGAGCCCAAAGTATGCTCAAAATTCTGAAGCACTTTGTTTCTTTCTGCAGATTTTATTTTTTTCAAGGAAGTGTTTTTTCTGTTCATAGGGTTTTTTTTTTAAATTTTTTCTTTCTTGCATTCCAGAGCCCAAAATAGGCCCAAAATTCTGATGTAGTTCGTTTTTTTCCAAGTTTAAGTTTGTACATAGGGGGTAGTTTCATTTTCAGTAGGGATTGTTATTGCAAATCGGTCGTTGGCGCATTCAAGAGCCCAAAAAAAGCTCAAAATTCTTTCGTGTTTGATTTTTAATTTTTGAACATTTTTATATAGTGAAGGTGCTGGTTTGATTCAAGTCAGTATCCCCACTCCAAATTTGAATTTTCAAAAAAAGTCGTGGAGCCCAAAAATCGGCAATACAGCCCAAAAAAAGCCCAAAATTCTGATACAACGAAATTTATGAATTTCGATTGTGGAAGGACTAGCTTGATGGCCTTGAAAAAATGTGTTGAGGGAACGATTTGTTTCAAGAGCTGTGTAAAGTTTACAAAATCAGGTATCCTAATAAGTATTTGGATGTTGATGGTAAAATTGATTCAAATGAAATATGGGGAACTTGCTTCTTCAAATCTTCTTGAATGGTCCAGGGCTAAAACTGCGTTAGCCAAGACTTCCAACCAACAGGAGCCCAAAAATCAGAGACCCTATTTACACTGTAAAATTCTGAAAAACATTATTATTTGACAAAGTCATATCTTTGTGGTCTGAAGGGGTTGCTTTTCAACTCTAAGGGTTGAGGCCCAAAAATCAGTGCTGGTATTTTTCAGGAGCCCAAAAATCAGAGACTCCATTTAAACTGTAAAATTTTGGAAAACATATTTTTTTGACAAAGTCATATCTTCTTGATGCCAAGGGGTGGCTTTTCAACTGTAAGGATTGAAGCCCAAAAGTCGGTGTTGGCATATTTGAACAGCCGAAAAATCAGAGACCCTATTTACACTGTAAAATTCTAAAAAACAATTTTTTTTATAAGAGGTATCTTCGTGGTATCAAGGGGTTGCTTTTGAAATGTCAGGGTTGAAGCTGAAAAATCGTTGTTTGTATTTTTCAGAAGACCAAAAATCGGAGACCCTATTTACACTGTAAAATTCTGAAAAACATTATTTTTTGACATAGTCATATCTTCGTGGTGTCAAGGGTTTGCTTTTCAACTGTAAGGGTTGGAGCCCAAAAATCGGTGTTGGTGTTTTTTACGAGTCTAAAAATGAGAGACCCTATTTGCACAGTAAACTTCTGAAAAACATTATTTTTTGACATAGTCATATCTTCTTGGTGTCAAGTGGTTGCTTTTCAACGCTAAGGGTCGGAGCCTAAAAATCAGTGTTGGTATTTTTCAGGAGCCCAAAAATCAGAGACTCTATTTACACTGTGAAAATTCTGAAAAACATTATTTGTTGACAAAGTCATATCTTCATGGGGACAAGGGGTTGCTTTTTAAATGTAAGGGTTGGAGACCAAAAATCGTTGTTGGTATTTTTCAGGAGCCCAAAAATCAGAGACTCTATTCACACTGGCTAAGCTTACTTGTGTGTTTGTTCATCGATAATCTATGTGAGCCTTTAAATATCTGCCACGTCTACCAGAACTTCAGAATAAAACGATTGATTTTATTACCAGGATTAATACAGTGTTGAGTGTCTTCATTTATTCAAACCTGACCTATTTTTCGCGGCCAGTGGTTTCAACCACTCAACAACGGGTAACGATTCCTCACCTTCGACTTATCAGCGCTTAGTTCCAACAGACATTAAACGATTGTAGCGCTGGGACGTAACAGGTAGTGATGGACGCTTACCACCTTGCTCGTGCTCGAGCATGAGCAAGACCGAGCATGCTCGGTCATGACCGAGCAGAGCGAGCAAGTGCGGTCATTATTTAATTTTAAGCAAAGACAATGTGTTTAAACTATGACAAAGAATTGGAGTAAGAATTTGAGACATCGATTCTATTCGTATATATTTTTCAGCTCTTAGAAATGCATATAATATTAAAATAAATAAAGAATTGCCTCTCTGACTGATCGTAGCAGACGATAATTCAGGTAAAATGTTGGGATTTCGGCGGGCTATTTGAAATAATGTTTCAAAATATGTGGTTCATTTGATAAAAATAAATTAAATGTGGGAATTTGAAAGTAGATTATGGAGTATTATGGCATTTTATGCTCTGTGGTAAACAAATGAGGTGCAGGAAATATGAATTTTCAAGTGTCGTCTGAAAATGATATAAAAAAATTAGGTTTTATAAATTAAACATTTTGGAATGTACTTCATTGTATACAATTATTATTTATGTGAACAATTATTATATTATAATATAATAATTATCATTATGTAATTTTCGTTTAAATAAGGTATTTTTGTACTTTTATTCAAAGAAAAAGTATACTATGTACTGTGATTTAATGGGATTTACCGCGGTCCTGCTGGGAGCCGATGTCATTTTTTAGATGGCAGTTGCTCCCAGTGGGACCCTGCGGTGGATGTTCACTACATCGACATATAGTACTGGACCGCTAACTACGGCCACAGGAAGTGGAATAGAAAGAGAGGGGAAATAGGGAATGTCCACCTGTCCTTTTCTAAGGATGGCTATTGGTGAATTGATCCTTTTCTATGAAAGCAGATGGAAGATGAGTAGAACCAATCATCATCCTTAGAAAAAGACCGGTAAACTTTCTCGATTTTTCCTCTCTTTCTATTCCCTATTCCACTTATGACGGCCCTAGCTAGCGGGCCAGTACTATGTCGATTGTTAGATGACATTGAGTAATAAAATGTTATATACAAAAAGGTCCAAAGGTTGATTGAAAAATAAAAATTTATCATTTGAAAAACCCGGACAAAACCCGGAGAAAGTAAAAAACCCTGTAGGACAACTCACACAAGCCCTAAAATGAGGATATGTCCGGGGAAATCCGGACGGATGGTCACCCTAATTAAAGTACTTGAATTTTTGATTAATTATGATAAAGGTACGTCCCATTCTTCACACATGAAAATTGTTCTTTTGATTACTCCTTTCATTATTCATTTTGCAGAATCGACATCTCTTATGATTTGTAGTTTTTTTATCAAGAGATGAAGGGATCAAATTTTAACAAAATTTCTTTAAAGTGGTTAAGAAGTGACAGGTTTATGATACAAAAACCATGTGAAACATAACCTCAAGAAGGAAACGTTAAATTGAACAAAATACCTTTGAGTGGAAGAATTGTTCAAAATTCATTCAATTTACATTTAATTTAAGGTGACGTTGTGTATTAAAACGATTTTTTGTCTGCAAAATGAAAGGAGTAAAGACTAAGAGAACTAGTTAAAGATACGAGAGTCATGAGGGGTTCCGAATGCAATACTGATCATTACCTTTTAGTCTCCAAAATAAACTTAGGGCGGGGATGGGGAAGAAAGAAAACAAAAAAACGAAACAAACGCGAATCAAGATTGAAAATTTACAGAAACCGGAAGTGCAAATAGATTTTCAGAATAAAATAAACGAACGCATAGATGAGGCACCTTGACAGGGTATTAAAAGCAATAAAGATATAGAGGGCGCGTGGACTATGTACGGGATAGCATTGTTAAAACTGCGATTGAAGTATGTGGTACGGCGGTAGTAGGAAGAAAATCTGGTGATGCATGGTGAAATGATGAAATTAAGGCAGCTCGAAAAGAAAAGAAAGAAGCGTACAAGAGAACGTTAAACATCAGTGGTCTTAGCGATGAGGAGAGAAGTAGACTTGGAAATGATTACAGACATAAAAAGAAGAAAGTTAAACCACTAGTCAAGGAAAGTAAAGATAAAATTAGAACACAAGAAAATAAAATACTTATTCGTAGGGTATTGGAAATTACAGAAGAAAAGATTTGTGAAGTCCAAAGTGGATTTATGCTAGGAACATCATGCACAGATCAGATATTTAGCTTAAGACAGATCACAGGAAAAAGCTAAAGAGTAGGGAAAAAAGTTTTCTGTGGATTTATTGACCTCGAAAAAGCATTTTACAAGGTGAATAATATTCCAAGGAATTTTAAATACTTACAACTGTTTCCAAACACTTGGAAAAACTTTTAAAATTTCAGAGTGTTTATAATAATCCTACTGAATCTGCCATATATTCATATATATATATATATATATACACGAGTAAGTATAATAAAATATATAGTAAAATATAAGTATAATATATCGAGTGCGAAGCACGAGATACGTGATGAGAATGTGTTCGTTAAAGCCAAAGGAGCTTTAACAAAAGAGAAGTCACAACCACCAAATTACAGTTGTCGATGATTTGACCTTAAATTTTAAAAGGTCTTGGCGCAAATGTGGGGGAAATACAAAGACCGTATTTTGTGGAAAATAATTTTGTTGTTGAAAATACATTTTTACAACTGCAAATTGAACTATTCCATTTGATTGGTTAAAAATTGATCGCTTTTGATTGGAAATGCAACAATTTGGTTGAAAAATTATGTATTTTGTTTCAAGTTTGTCTTTTTTTGCTAAAAAAGTATTATTCTTGATTGAAAATTTAATTACTAGGTTAAAATTTAAGCTGCTTGGTTAAAAGTTCATTCTGTTACTTAACGATTTGTTCCTTTGGGTGGAAATGGAACTATACCATGGAATTTTTTGGGTTGAAACCCCATTTCTTCAACACGCAAATTGAAATATACCAGGTTTGGTCGAAAAATTATAGTTTTTAGTTTAGAATTCAACTATTTGGTTGAAAATAAAAATTTTCTTGTAAATTAAACTGTTTTGATGAAAATACGTCCCAAGAATTATTATTGCGTAATGTAGTATATGAACGGCTATTGACATGATATAGGGTAAGGAGGGGCAGCGTCGACCAGTTAACAGTCTATGATTTTTTAAAGTTAATAAGAGATAGAATTGATCCATTTCTTTTTCATTTAGAGTCCTACATTATTGTATATCATATTTCTATAAGTATTAGTTACATGAGTGAAACAATGATTTCATAATTTAATTATTTCTGATAAGCTGTATTTCGTCGGCTTTGCCCCACACCGGAGGGCAAAACCGACCGCAGCTTTTTATAAAAATCAAAACATTTGTCTTCACACTTATAATACTTGGGTCAATTAAAAACGATATCTTTCAAAAAAACAGCAAAGATGTCATCTAACTGTAAAAAAAATGATTAAAAACTGAAAAATATGTGATTGAAAGATTTTCTAAAATTGATACCATAGTAATAAAATAATTTCTTTAATTTTAAATGTTTAGAATTGTATAGTTCTGAATGTTCATGTTTAATGCAGTATTTTAATTTTTTTCCTTTCATAGGTTTTAATTTTGAAATTGAAAGTGAAATTGTGCAATTTTTATGAAAGTATAATTAACAATTTGAAAATTATTACTTGAATGCATGTATGCATGTATGTCTGTCTGTGAGCACGATAACTTTCGAAAAAATTGACCTATTGAATTGGCCTTTGGTATACCCTTCAAGTCTCATAAACGAAAGGTCAAGTTCGTTAGCCAGACATTTTGGATGAAAATTCAATAAGTGAGTGCATTTTGAAAATTTTTGAGGCTACGTTTTTTTCAAAACTTCAAAATTATATGTACGGGTGTTCATAGTACTCGAAAATTTAAACAATTTATTCTCATGACATTTTCCGATAAACTGAAAATTTTCAGACTTTCACCATTTTTAAAATCCAAAAGAGGAAACGAAAATTAACATTTTCAGCCAAACAACGCACGACACGAAAAAAAAAAAAAAAGGTTTTTGGTTCCTTGTCTAGAGGTAGGCCGGGAATTAGCAGATAGGAACATATGAACTCCTACCTAATATAACGCTGCTGAAGGCTGTTGACCTTCTCAGCATAAAATATCAACCAATTGCGACTCTATCGGTTTCCTTTCCTTGCCCCCCCCCCCCCCACAGTAACAGATGTTTCAGTGGGACTGACGTTACATCTGGACTCTCCACCATATGACTGCAGAAAGCTGTCATCCTTGGGTCGCTTCGTTTCCTCAAAACACACGAGGGTTTCGCCGGCCTGTCGTTGTGATTTCGTCGCTATTTTTACGGTCACTAGCTTCAAATCACTCTGGTCTCTAACTAAATAGTTTTAAAATTGCCACTTTTCACAGTCACCAGTTTTTAAAATCACTAATTTTCTTTGAATTAATAGCTTTGAACTCGCTATTTATTTGGATTACAAAGTTGAAGTTCACTAGTTTTCACAAAAGCACTGGTTTTGAAGTCACTGGTGTTTTTTGAGTTAATAGCTATGAAATCGCTAGTAAGCTGGATAACAAAAGCAATGTTTTACACTTTTGCGGATCGAATCCACTGTGTGCGATCAGGATGTAAAACATCCGCGACTCGAAGGAACAATATGTTGAGTAGAATTGTTAAAATAAAATTAAAAGGTGTAGGTTGCTTTACCTAAGGAATAAAACACTTGATTTGATAATATAAAAATAAAAATCTGTTTACTGGAAATGCATCGAAGGAAGACAAGTTTTCGCTACGGATGCTAGAGTGTATCTGTTTTGTTAAGTGAGAGCAACAAGCATACGTGGGTCATGAGACGCATCAAAGGTGTGCTAAATTTTCTACAATCGCTGTGATTGGCGGTGACAAAGAGTAGAGGTGGAAGCTGAGAGGTCAGTTAAGGTCCAGAAAAGTTCCGGGAAAATGTGAGGCCCTCGGAAATGTTTTTAAGTCTAGATCGGCACGACGGTGTACTATAGAATTACAAATTCCATAAACCTAATCCTGGGCACTGCTTCGTAAACACGTTCGGCCAGTAAAGGTATAAATCAAGCATTAAGTTTCAAAACTAGAAATTTTCGAAAGTACAAATCCTTGAAATTTTAGTGCCGTGCTCGCTGAAAACTACCTACTTTTACACCTTTTACCCCTGGCGCAGTTCAGGTTTCAGTTTGGTAGGGTGGTTGACCGCTGGCGCAATTCGAGTGCGCCCGAGTTCGCCACCAACTCAACGTTCAATCGAAGATCAGGTGATCAGCCTCGAGTCCCTTTCAACCGATTCCTATACATCTAATATTGTAGATGTGAAGCTCACTTTGTATCCGATTAAGTGGTCTCCCGATCAATTTTATTTTTAAACCTATTTAATTTCCCAGCCTTCAATTGTGATTTGATTTTCGCGCCATAGCCCATAACCTAATTAGGCTAACAGTGATAGGAGAACGCGGATATCTCTGGCAAACGCAGTGGTGATTTCTATATATAGACCTTTTCATTTAAGAGTGGAAGCTTAGGTGCCGCCATGATACTGAGGGAGCATTTAAAGGTTTCGGACATATTTTCATTAAGATGTACACTGTGATACCAAATTTTAATGTAAAATTGAATGAAAAAGATGTATCAGGTGCTGAATTACAGCATAAAAAGATGGACGAAAACACCATTTGCCAGTTGAAAATAAGGTGGTTGAAGTGCAGAGAAAAATATACCAAAGAGAAAAAGCAAGGACTTCTTGACCAGTATGTAGAATGCAGGTTATGCTTACATCTTGTAGATCTTACCACGAAGTACTGCAAGGAGACCGCACGCCTGTGGCGGATATGGTGGGAAACAGCCCACAACTGCGATCGCCTGTCCTTGGATTTTTATTTCTTCCCAGATGAGAGCGCCTCAAGTGGCAAATTAAGGAATTACGATTGCTATATTAGCAGATGACAATTTAGTTACAAATTTTCTCTGAAGAGGCGCTCTCATCTGGGAAGAAATCTCGCTATGGAGAAAATTTCAGTGTTGTTCAGTGTCTCAAGGATATTATTATGCAATATTGGACGTTTTCAGAAAGTTATTGAGCCTGATTTGAAACGATTTTAGAATGATATTGAGCTGACATAGGACGCTTTCATGACCTCATTGGGCACAACATAAGAAGCTCCTAAAACGTCTTAATGACATTCAGTTTTTCAAGGATGTTCTTAGGATACTCTTATGGAATATTAGACGTATTTAGAGAATTATTGAGCCTAACTTGGAACGGTTTTATAATGATATTGAGCTGACATAGGACGTTTTCATGAACTTATTAGGCCTAATATGCGATTTTCTTAGAACGTTCTAATAATGTTCTCAGGATCTTCCTATGGAATATCAGAAGTTTTTAGAAAATTATTGAGCCTAACTTATAATGGATTTAGAATTATATTGAGCTGACATAGGACGTTTTCATGACCTCACTGGGCACAACATAAGAAGCTCCTGAAACGTCTTAATGACATTCAGTTTTTCAAGGATGTTCTTAGGATACTCTTATGGAATATTAGGCGTTTTTAGAAAATTATTGAGCCTAATTTGGAACGATTTAAGAATGATATTGAGCTGTTACAGGACGATTTCATGACCTTATTGAGCCTAAAATAGGACGTCCTCAAAACGTTTCAATGACGTTCAGTATCTCAAGGATGTTTTTAGGATGTTCATATGGAATATTGCACGTTTTTAGAACATTATTGAGCCTAATTTGGAACGATTTTAGAATGCTATTGAGCTGGCATAGGAGGTGTACATGACCTTATTGGGCCTAAATTGGAAGTTCTTAAAACGTTTCAGTGTTGTTCAGTGTCTCAAGGATATTATTATGCAATATTGGACGTTTTCAGAAAGTTATTGAGCCTGATTTGATTGCGTTGAAAGCATGACAAATATCAAAATACAGAATGAAATCCTACTTATGCAGTAAGAAATGTATTTATTGATTTCAAGTAATTTGATTATCACAGTTTAAAGCTTGAAAAAAATATACGTTGAAAAATTTGTATTAGAATATTTCAAATTTGAATCTCTAACATGTATTCATTTCTAATGGCAAAAGTCGTTAAATTTAATAAATTTACACTCCAAGAATAAAAAGCGACCGAATTCTTCTAGAAGCCAATCATGTACTTTCATTTTTACTTTCGCTTTACAAAAATTCAATTTTCTCCTTTTTGAATAAGCCGCCGATTGATGGCGTTTCGAAGTGAATTTTTGATTCTCAAGAATCGTCTTCTTACTTCTGACAATAACACACTTCACATAAATAAGTCACAGTTTACAAGAAATTGCTGCAGTAACTCATACTCTCCTTGCTATTCAATCCTGTTTTCTACATGTTCTCAACAAAGTAATTCAAACTAAAAGTATTTTAATGTTAAAACTATTGGGTAAATATCATCGCCACGTCTTAACAAATCATCCAACGCTTCTTTATTCTTCTCTGCAGTTGACATCTTTGGCATAACGTCTTTATTCCACTTCACGAATATTCCAAATGCCATTGGTCCTAAGAGGAGGCTATTGAATCAAGCAGTACCATCTGCGCCCAAGTTACATTCTTTTTTGCGACTGCATAAAATAACAAAATCCTTCGTGTTTTGAAATAGAGTCCAAAACTTCTTTACTATGCACAAATTTTGAATCTCCGTATTTATCCAATCATTACCACAGGCTCAGCTTCAAGTGTCAGACTTAATAAATGCGTACATCAGGGTCCAGAGCATTGCAGAAAGTACTTGAAAAGGTGTGAGTGCTTGTATTTCCACCGAAAAAGAGCAGAGCCGTGAACATTAGTGTCTCCTCTTTCATTTCCCAAACTTTGAGCGCGATATCTTTTTTCATTTGGACGTAAGTTTACAATGAAAAATTGAGGACTAGCTTGGTCACGTGACCCACTTGTCACATGGCCTTAAGTGACGCACAATATTGTACATTGCTTTGAAAAAATTAGAAATTCATCGTCAAAAGATGTATGTCCACATGGGCTTTGATTAAATAACAGAGGTAATAAATGTTTACAAAATAGTTTTCAATTTCAAGCATCCTGGAAAATATTGTCAAAAAGTCAACAGCCGCATTGTTTTTGTTGTAGAATTATTTAGTTTAAAATAAATATTAAATATACAAGAAAATGACTATGCTGTATTTACATATCTAAAGCGTTTTTATTTTAATCACCGGGAAAATTGGTTGAAAATCACTGGTTAATCGGAACTACTTTTTCCGTATTTAATTTCCATCTTGTATATGTATCTTCTTTGACAAAAATCAATGAATATGTTATAATAATCTTGTTGATAGAAAATGACATACTTCAGACAAATTAAGACCTCATGGTGGTCTCACCATCCTCATGGTGGACTTCATGGTGACCACCATGAGATCTTAATTTGTCTGAAGTATGTAATTTTCCAGAAACAAGATTTTTATAATTATTCATTATCTCAGACAAGAAACACCAACATCATATCTACAACATCGATTGGAATCAATGAATATGGAAAAATTACATGCTCGAACGAAAACGCGAACGCGAACGCTGAAGCGACGCACTTTGGAACGCATTGTTGAGTTATACTGAGTGGAGGCGCACCAGCAAAACTCGTCGCGGTCCACTGTGGCAACCACACAGTGCTTCAGGAATGGATTTTTATAACCACCAATTTCCATTTTCACTTTTCAAGCACTTTTCAAATATTCGGAAACATCACGAGCGCAGACGCTAAACTATAATTCCTTAGTCACTGCGCGGCTCGAACTTATCACATTCGGAACACTTTTCAGCAAATGCCCTGCTATCATCTGCTTGGTCGAAAAATCTACTCTGCAAAACAGCTACTCTGCTAATATGTATCCATGGGACTGCGCCCTGAGTCCATTTCGCATGCGGCAATTTTCGAACTGTCGAACTGGGTAGTGACCACTCGAGAACCAATTTCGCATACTAATTGCTAGTGATTTCTCCAAAATTGAGGTTAAATGTGACATAAACGGTCGTGAAACAAATATAAAAGTTATAGATATGGAACTTCAAAAAAGGAAAAAATACGGATTTTTATTCGCCGGAAATGAAAACTTAGGGTGAGGGGTGGGGGGCTTGCCCCCTTGTAAAAAAACGATCAACTTAATACCACTTTAAGATCAGTTTCATACAACGTTTGGTCTTTTTCTGGTCTGTACCCTTCAGCCTATACATGTATCATTTTTAGGGCATTGAAATAGACACCATTCTCTCTCTCTGAAATAAGGATAGCTGTCTGTATCAACAGACTAGACTAGCTATACCTAAAAGTCCTGAAGAAGCTGGGCTGATTTATGAGCATTTATGAGATGACTATATAGAGCAGGGGTATGTCGACCCACACCGGTCATCGCCCGACTTGCACCCGCTGACCAGCTAAGTATACCCCACCATTGCGCTAAGCGACTTACCCCTCACTTGCTTTTACCAAGCATATCTGGCATCGCATTAGAGGCGGACATACCTGAGATCTTGAAATTAGTATCCATTGTACTTATACTCCCTTTGTATTCAATACTCAATAATTGAGAGAAAGGACAAGATTGACTTTGATAGTAGCAGGATAGGATGAGATGGAGAAAAGGAGATTGGAAATGAAAGACGTGAATTTATATGGACAAAAAGATAGAAAAAGATTGACGTTGATAGAAGCAGGATAGTATAAGATAGAGAATAGGAGATTGGAAAAGAAAGACGTGAATTTATGTAGACAAAAAGATAGAAAGTGATTGATGCGGATAGATCGAGGATAAAATGAGGCAGGGAAAAGGAGATTGAAAAAGGTAACAGGAGTTCAAATTGATAGAGAGGTAGAAACAGATTGATGAAAATATAAGCAGGATAAGATGAGACAGTGAAAAGAAGATTGAAAAAAGAAGGACTTGAATTTATATAGACAAAAAATAAAAAAAGATTGATGTAGATAGATTGAGGATAAGAAGAGACAGGGAAAAGGAGTATGAAAAAGAAAAGGGTGTTTAGATGGATAGAGAGATAGAAAAAGATTTACGTTGATAGAAGCAGGATAGGATGAGATAGAGAAAAGGAGATTGGAAAAGAAAGACGTGAATTTATGCAGACAAAAAGATGAAAAAGATGGACGAAGATGGATCGAGGATAAAATGAGGTAGGTAAAAGGAGATTGAAAAAGGTAACAGGAGTTTGAATTGATAGAGAGGTGGAAACAGATCAGTTTGTCTTTCTATTACGAATGGCGAAGAAGGACGCGAATTTATGTGGACAGAAAGATAGAGAAAGATTGACGCGGATTGATCGAGGATAAGATGAGCTAGGGAAAAGAAGATTGGAGAAGATAACAGGAGTTTAGATTGATAAAGAGATAGAAACAGATTGATGATGATAGAAGCAGGATAAGACGAGATAGTGAAAAGGAGTTTGGAAAAGAGAGACTTCACTCCACTCCACTCCACTCCACTCCACTCCACTCCACTCCACTCCACTCCACTCCACTCCACTCCACTCCATTCCATTCCACTTCATTCCACAAATTACATATAAGTAATTTGTAATGTAATTCAATTACATTGGATTATTCAGAAAACCTTTAAATGTAATTAAAATAGAAATTGAAATACATATAATTTCTTCTCAAAATACTTGAATTACATTTTTCGCCAATAAATTGCCAGCTCTCTTTAGGACGAAGTTTACTGCGAAGTATCCTAGCATACAGAATGTTTCAGTGGGAAGACTTATAGGTAAGATGATGGACATGAAAAATAATCTTCTTATCTCAGAAGATCAAGTAATGGATATTAAACAGCAGGTTGATATGGCGTGGAGAAACGTTTACAATGAACATCAGTTAGAGGCAGCCGCAGCAGACGATCAAGTAGCGGCAGTTGGTGATTTATCGCTTCCTAATGATGATCCTGCATTACCAGATCCTCCAATGGCAGACGGCCTAATTTCACCGGAGGCAGACGCAGAAGTTCAGCAACCAAGAAGACGATTTAAATGGACATACCATATGAATAGAGATTTTATGTGCCTTTATTTTTTGGCAGAGAAAAGTTGGCGAAGTTTCAGGTGAGAAAACTGTCGACTCCCTTTGGAAGATATGTGCAACGAAGAACTGATTGAAGTTGAAGGTATAGGTGCTAGGGAAATGTACATCAAATACTGGATCCACTAGAACCATATCCGGATATTAATAATGATGATGTGAACAGCGAAATCCCAGAAAAACTACAGCACTCTGAGACGAATTTTGGTCATGCTTTACGAGAGTTCAGACATGTAGAACCAACACAAAGGCATTCTCTGCCCAAGATGAACATCACATTCTGTATCTCAAGCTGGTACTGCTTATTCAGATTTTGCAAAATAATGTACAAATATTATTTTTCATGATTACTTCATATTTGCTCCTTATTTTGCACTAATTTTTATTCTCAGCTAACCGGAAAAATCTATCATTTCAATAATTTGATATTTTCACGATTCATAATATGCATTGGTATTGAAACATACGTATTTTCATTGTATTGTTTTTATAATGATAAAAAGGTGTGCACCCTATATAAAAAAAGTTGTTATTATACATTTTATTGCAACTTGTGTCGTTTCTCCATAAATTTAATTTGTTTATTTTCAACGGTATTTTTTTATGATTTAAACTGAAAATACGCATACTAGTGTAAAGTGGTTCTAAGCGAATTTGTGGATATAATTTAGGTGAAAAATGTAGTTAAATAAAAAGTGATTGCAGCTTGTGTCGTTTTTCCAAAAGTCAATTTTTAATTTTTGATGTATTTTTATAGAAAGAGTTTACAGCAAATTTGTAGATCTTTTTTGGTTGAACAAATTTTGTCTTTTCATTTTTTTTCGTCTCTTCAATCATTTTTTTAAAATTTAATATTTTTATGCTTATTTTTTACGATTGTAAAATATACGCGCCCTTTCTAAACATGTTAAATAACAAATTTGTACATCCTCTTTGAGTGAACAAGTTTTCCTATTATTTTTTACATTCTCATCTCAATGAGAAGGTATTGGTTTTGTGAAAAATGACTTTCGCGGATTCAATCAAATGTCGACGTTTTGAGGACCCCTGAGTCAAAAAAAAAAAACGGTTTTTACGAAGGTGTCTGTCTGTTTGTCTGTCTGTAGTCTGTAGTATCGTGTAGGCACGATAACTTTTGAAAGATTGATCAGATTAGATTGTGCTTTGGCATCACTCGACGGAGATGGCCCTAAGCGGAGCAGTAAACCTAATTGAAGGACAACTGAAGGAGAAAGGACTCGCGATTGTAACCTTTATGGACATCGAAGGAGCATTTAACAACACCTCTGGAGAGGTGATCAGGGTGGCCATGATCACACATGGTGTGCGTACTGTAGTCGTGGAATGGACGTGCTACATGTTGGTCATCAGGAATCTAACTATGACTGAGGGTAATACCACTTTATATGGAACCGTTGACTCGAGATGTCCGCAGAAAGGAGTTTTATCGCCCTTGCTGTGGTGGCTAGTAGTGGATGAACTGCTTCATCTACTCTCGAGTCAGGGTCACTACGTCATAGGTTATACGGACGATATACTAGTTATCGCGCGCGGCCAGCATCTGAATGCGCTCTTCCGAGTAATGCAGCAAGTACTGATGATAGTGGATTCCTGGTGTAAGAGAACTGGATTATCGGTCAATCCGAGTAAGACAGACACGGTTGTTTTCACCAGAAGGTATAAATGGGGAACCACGAGTACACTGAAACTTAGAGGACAACAACTGGAAATAAAAACACGAGCTAAATACCTAGGAGCAATTCTGGATAAGAAGCTGTTATGGAACGAGCACTTTAAAAACAAGTGCAAGAAGCTAGTAGCTACTCTATGGCTCTATAGGAGAGCCATGGGGGCAAGCTGGGACTAGAAGCCGGAGACACGCATGTGGATCTACACAGCGATCTTGCGACCAAGTCTAACCTATGCGGCGGCAGTCTGGTGGAGTAGGGTCGAGCTGTCTACTGTGAAGTCTCGACTGGAAAGGTTCAGGGGACTGATTTTGAGAGGCATCACTGGTGCCTCGAAGTCGTCACCCACGATGGCACTGGGGGCACTAATAGGGATATTAATTTTCAATCAAACAGTTGCATTTTTAACCAAAAAGGATGACTTATTAACCAGAAAGATTATTTTTTTCCCTCAAAAAGACAAATTTTCAAATAGAAACGGTTATTTTTCAATTAAAAATATCACTTAAACAAAAAATGGAATAGTTACAGTTTTAGATGAAAAAATATATAATTCTCAAAAAAACAAAAACAATTTTCAACAAAACAGTTGAATACTCATCCAAAGAAAATTAATTTTCTATCAAACAGTTGCATTTTTACCCAAAAAGAATTAATTTTCAACCAAAAAGACTAATTTTCTATAAAAAAAGACGAATTTTTAACAATATTTATGAATTTTCAACAACATAGATAAATTTTCAACTAGAAAGAATCAATTTTCAATTAAAAATATAAATTTTAAATAAAAAATGGAAGAGTTACAATTTTAGTTTAAAAAATCAATTTTCAGCAAAAAAAGCGAATTTTTTTACAAGAAAAGACGAATTTTCAACAAAAAAGATCAATTTTTAATTAAAAATATTAATTTTCAGCAAAAAATGGAATTTTTTTGTATGGAACATTTGTAGTAAAAAAAAATCAAATCTCAGCCAAAAACGATTAATTATCTACCAGAAAAGACGAATTTTCAACAAAATACATAAATTTTTAACAAGAGAGTTGCATTTTCAACAAGAAAAGATCAAATTTTAATTTAAAATCAATTCTCAACGAAAAATGGAATAGTTACATTTTTAGTTAAAAAAATTACTTCTTAACCAAAAGAAAGACGAATTTTCAACCAAACAGTTGAATCCTCAACCAAAAAATATTAATTTTCAATCAAACAGTTGCATTTTTAACCAAAAAGGATGACTTATTAACCAGAAAGATTATTTTTTTCCCTCGATTTCAATGAGAGAAATGCCATGAGGGAGAGATGCCGCTAGATAGAGATGCCGCAGTTGTGACTTGCCGCAGAGTGACTTGCCGCATGTGAAATGGTATGTTCCCCTTTTTTCAATTTACCGATGGGAACGCTGCCTCTAAATCATCAAAGAAGGCAAATACTTTTCCTCCTTTTTTCTCCAATTCCTTCTCTATCACATGTTGAAGAATATAAATATTGTCTATTGCGCTTCTACCCTCTCGGAAGCCTGTCTGATTCTCTCGGAAAATCCTTTTTGCCTCTACTTCTTTTGTTAACGTTATTTGCCTGTAATTTACTACTTTTCCTTTTTCTCCTTTTTTAAGAATTGGTTTTATCAACCCCTCCTTTCACTCCTCACGAAATCCTTCACCTTCCCATACTCTTTCACTACTTCTCTTAACTTTCTTCTGGTTTCCCCACTACTGTACATCCAAGCCTCATTACCTAAACCGTCACTGCCTCCTGCTTTGCCCTTCTTTAATCTTTTAATCTGCGCTTTTATCTCTTCATCCTCCAACTCCTTCTCGTCTTGAGTTCAACTCAAGTCGAAAATATTTTTACTATTCGGGGAGGTTCACCGAAGTGCCACAAATTGTCACAAAAAGGAGGGGTGAGTCATAATTCATTGAAAATAGCGTCACGTAATATGTGGACGCACCCTGACGTTAAATTTGGTGAGCGAAAATTAGTAGACACACACCCTGCCTCATCAATTTCTTTAAAGTCGAACTCGGATTTAACGTCCCCGGATTTATCGTTTCCGAGAATTTACGTCACGCCGCGGGTAGGTTTGTCAGGAGCTGCGCGGGGTGTGCGAGGTTCACGAAGGCGTGACAAAACAGGAACTGTTTACGTTCGGAGTTGAGCAAATCTAAAGACCGAGCGCGTAGCGCGAGATAAATATATTATCGAGCGCGAAGCGTGAGATAAATATATTCTCGAGCTTGCGAGATTGCAGTGCATTCGCGAAATGGAAATCAGTAAAAAAAAAAAGAATAACTCTACAGAACTCTATGGGCACAAAAATTGTGTTGATACAAAATTATTTCTGTCAATAAACCCAATTGAATTTAAAAGTATTTTCAAGTGAATTCAGGGCAATTCCTTCAAAATCTATTAACTTAAAAGTTAGTTCAAATTTATTTCGAAGAATTTTCGACTAAATTCAATGTGCACTTAAATCAATCTAACAAAAATGGAACTAAATTTAAAAAGTGAATTCAATGTCTATGCAAGTGAGTTCAACGAATTTTAGTATGAATTGAAGTTGAATGAAAATTCATTAATTTAACTTAAAATCAACTTCAAAGTGAACTGAGCTGGATTTAACGGAATTCGATTAAAATCAACTTCAATGAAACTAAATTCAAAGATCCTTCGAACTAAATTCGAAGTAATTCATAATGAATCCAAGTAAATGCAAGCTGAAATCGTTTTATGGTAAATGAACACAAACATCAGGGGTCTTAGCGATGAGGAGAGTAGTAGACTTGAAAATGATTACAGACACAAAAAGAAGAAAGTTAAACGGCTAGTCAAGGAAAGTAAAGATAAAATTAGAACAGAAGTAGAGAAGAAATTACAAAACAACTTCCAAGGAACCATGAAACTAATATTTAAAGAGATGAAGAAAATTAAAAGTACAGAATTTGTGAGCATGAGAAACGACAAAGGTGAAATGCTTTATGATACAGACGGGATAGTAGACGCTTTAAAAGACTCTTTTAAAGAATTATTAGGAGGTGAAGGTATAGGGCAAAGACTGACGGTATAAGCTTATGCTTTTCCGCAACTACCCAATCGTGATCTGGAAGTCTTATCTGCAAAAATTTCCGTCAAATAAATTATATGCTCATTATCATATAATATGCTAATTTACGCATATTTATGCATAAATTGCTACATTACATTATTTTCAATTCAGAAAAAATTCAATTGATTAAAATAGTGATACCACTTCATACGATTGTTATTAATTAATACGATGGCAAAAACGTTCATATTTGCACCATTTTTTCGCACAATGTTCTTTAATACACGACTTATTATTGCAATTGAATGCGCATAAAAAATTTATTCTAAAAATGTCTGTACCGATAATTTTTAATAGTTCATTGACCGGAATTATATCAAAAAGGAATTTAAATCAAAAGACATAATTTTATCTCACCTGGTGCTCCAAATGCATTAGAATAGGTGCTTGTTTATTTGCGGCTGTAATTCCTAATGGCACTCTCGCCTTATCGTCCTGTGATAGGAAAATTACTTGGTTTGGTCCAAGAATTGAAGGTACTATTTCCGCTTGTCTAATACTGGCAACACAAAAATATTGGTCCAGATGACTTTTATGTAAATTTGTTTGAGCTTCTGTCAGTCGGACAGGAACTGTATTTATATGTCTTTTTCTTTCTCGATTATCGAATTTTGTTGGGAGTAAACGTAAATAAAGGCCGCCTTTAGAAACAGAAAATTTCATAGATACTAATTCTGCACGAAGATCGTCTCATGTTCTACAACTGTTTAGTTTTTCACTTCGTCTTCTTGCATCGGTAGAAGCTCGGGATTATTTTGACCTACTTTTTTCAAAGTAGCTGTCTTTTTGTCTCGAAATTTTTTCTGGCGATCTGCGCTTTTTTGCAAACTTTTGAGTTAGATGATTCAGTCGTGAGTTACGATGCGCACCGCAAAACACTTTTTTTTCTTGGACCTCTGGCAGATTAACTATAACCTGCTTGTTTATCGATATTTTTATCTTAAAAAATTACTATAACTTCTTTTAATGTGTATTATACCCTAACCCCTTAAAAATGGAAGCGATTGTACGAATCCCTATGGAGCATTTGATTGGTTCATCAAAAACAGTACTTACTGAAAGTAGTAAAAAATTATAGAAAACTGTTTCCAGATATCAGAAAGAAAACATTGTCTTCGACTAAAAAATAATATTCTGTGATCAGCGTTGTAATTAGACTACATATGAAATATATTTAGATTATATTTCATTATAGCATTTGAAAGTCTTATGAATATCAATCTGACATACTGGAAGACAAAAGATATATTTACGAAAATAATTCTATGTGTAATATTTTATATTATTGATCCACACTTTCCAATAGAAAACTGCTTGAACGAATAAAAATGGTTTAAACACTGACACGACGTTTTTAACAGAATTTGCTACTCCTCGAAATCATACAATATTATGTTTAATTCAGAATATACGATTTAAAAAATATTTTTTGGAAAAATAATTGTCTAAACAAATTATATTTGTTTAAACAATTAAAAAATAGTTTGTCTATTCTTTCTATACACTATACAGTAAGAAAAATAATTATATGTAGTTTATTCAATTAAAATTTTTCCAAGTTATCGAAAAAAACTGCTTGACCAAATCGAAATTGTTTAACCCTGCGTTTACACACTTCTTTTCCCCACCCTCCGTTCACACACAGGGTCTTTCAAGTCCTATTCAGTTTTTGAACTGTTTCTGGTTTTAAAAAAATCGAGTAAAATTCAGGGTTATTTTTTGAAGTGTCTAAAGTTTGGAACTCCCATAGGATCAGTGTTGTCTCCTATTTTAGCTGAGATTGTTATGGAAGATTTAGAGAATGAAGCTTTCCAAAAAATTGATTTTAATATTGATTTTTATGCAAGATATGTAGATGATTCGGTACTTAGTGTGCATAAAAATAATGTTAAAATCCTTCCTAATGCATTTTATAGTATACACCCAAGATTAAAATTTACTGTTAAAATTGAAACTGAAGGAAAATTAAATTTTGTCGACATGACTTTAATTAAAACTGAGGAAAGGCATATTATCACTGATTGGCATAGGAAAACTATTTGTTCAGAAAGAACACTTAGTTTTCTCTCAAATCACTTTATTCAAAATAAAATACGAATTATCAAAAATTGAATTGATATAGCCCTTTAATTATCACATCCAATATTCCACGAAAAAAATATTGAACTTTGTAAACCAATTCTTTTTCTTAACCATTACCCTTTTGAGATAATTAAAAAACATGCGCATAACAGAATGAATTACATTAAAAACAAAAACTATTGTCAAAACGAAGTAGAAAGAGCAGATTATAATACACTTAATACTGTCGTTCTTCCATATTTTGGTAAAATCTCCAAGATCTTGAAGTTCATGTTGGGAAAATTGGGTTTACAATTCTATTTATAGAGTTCCTTTTAAAAACAATATGATTGTGAGATTGGGAAAGGATAAATATGAAACTCTAGAAAAAAATGTGTAATTTACAAAATTAACTGTAAAGATTGCAAAGCAGTTTATGTAGGGCAGACAAAGAGAGCACTTAGGCTTAGGAAGAATGAAGATGAATAGTATATTGTGTATCAAGGGCGTAAAGAAGGCTATTTTGACGAGTGTGAATTTGCTGCCCGAGCGAAGCGAGGGAAAGGAGTCTCTCCGAAGCAGATACAGGCATCTTCTTCGACAGATTTGGTCATCCAATCTGTCGGCGTTGAACAAGGCATCTGCGACTAACATGCTTGCCGTCCCGGTTCTACTCTGCTCGTTTGAGGTGGTTCCCTAGACGAAGAACGAGCTTACGGCCCTTGATATAAGAAGCAAACTTTTGCTTTTCTCAGGTCATCAGGGCTTAATTCAGATAGGTGCGGAGCGTGCCATGCACACTCAGTGTACCTAGAACACATACTATCTGGGTGTCCTACCCATGCGGGAACAACGCATATCTACAGACATAATGCGGCCCTAAGAGTGCTTTATTACGATCTTTGTCGCTCTTACCGTGTTCGCCGCGACCCTGCCCTGTCGAACGCTCCGAGGGAGATAGAGTCAATTGTCCAAAACGAGAAGTGCCCAATTTTCTGGAACTACGATTTTTGGACAGCAGTCTCTATTGCACACTAGAAGCCTGACATTCCTCTCCAAGACTTCGAGAAACGAACCATATTCGTGATCGAATTTTCGGCTTCAGCCGACTACAATATCACTGCCAAGGAGAAGGAAAAAGAGGAGAGGTATCAAGACCTTAAAAGGGAGCTGCAACGACTTTACCCAAAATACTCGGTTAAAGTAGTTCTCCTTGTGATCGGTGCTCTCGGAGGTGCAAAACTATCCTTAAGCCATTCCCGCGTGCCGAAGATATGCCAAGGCACTTGCGAGATGGATGCAGAAAGCTGTCGTCCCTAGGTCGCTTCGTGTCTTCAAGACACATGAGGGTTTGGCCGGCTTGTTGTCGTAATTTCGTCATGCAGTCCCTCCCAGTGGGACCCTGCGGTGGTTGTTAACCTTTAGTTTTTAATTATATATATATATATATATAGCTTTCCGACTTTGACGAGGACATTGTCAACTCGTCGTCGGACACACTACGGCTTCATTCTCGCACCCCAATGCCCCATGCAGGGCAGCGTGCCTAATAACGCTGGTTGCTATTACCTTAGTGGACCGGAAAACGAATCATTCTACACATCCCTTTTCAGGGCAGTTGTCATCGTCTCCAGCATGCTCCAAGGCAGCAGATTGAAATAACACTTATGCTTTTTCAGCTGCAACTGTACCATTTAAAATTTACGAGAAACAAGTTTTTCTCTTCGAAGTTTAAGAATAGTCAGATATTCTTATCGCGCGATAAGAAAATATGTCCCTTCATTCGGCTCCAAATTTTCCCAGGCTCATGAGAAAGTTTTCAGCTGCAAAGTTGAACTCACTGTAACGCCATTATTAAAAAAAAAAAAAACAGATCTCTTTAGGAAATTCGTCGAGTCTATGGAAAAATCGAAGGCTCTAAAGCGAAAGCTCCCATCTGTATTCTACCCAAAAAGTATATCCAAAATACTTTTTTTTTATAATTCCACTTACAAAGGTGGTTCTATACTAAAATAAGCTGCTTTTCTAAGGAACCTCCTGCATCTAGTGGAAAACCCCGATGTGATAGCGGGAAACTAGTCTCAGATTCGTATTCTGCACACCAAAATACATGAAACATCATGTCTGATCTTTTTCCAGCCGATTTCAATAGCAAGGGTTATTTCATACCCCACAAAGCTGATTTCATAGGGATTTTTCCGCGTCTGGGGGAAAATTCTGACGCGCTCGGGGAAAACTGATGTCAGATTCTTATTCAGCGCCCCAAAATACATAAAAATATCATGCCTGATCTTTTTCCAGACGATTTCAATAACGAAGGTTATTTCATACCCGACAAAGCTGATCCAGAGGAATAGAGTTCTTGAAACACACATACACTAATGCTTCGAAGCCAGTCAATGAAACTTTCGATGACTCCTAATGAGTTTTTAGAAGACAGTGTTGCCAAATTAAAAAAAATTATTTCGAGGTTTTATTTCATGATGTTATAGTTACACACATAGGCTTATCCTTGAATTATATTCATTTTTACATAGTCGAACACTGCACACACACACATATATATTTGACCCTATGAAAAATCGAAAGAAATTCTGTGGCGGGATTCGAACTACTTAACACCTATGTCTAACGCAGCGAACTCAACTTACCCCTAACAACTAATAACTAATCCCCACGGCTAACCTAACACATGGAATATTTTGCACAAATCACAGCAAAGAGCCGAAGCACGGCACTGCAGGGCCGTGTAAAAAATACCTGACCCTCGGTTCAACGCATGAAAATTAAATTTCATGAAATAAAATCCCTTCTTATGTTGAAAGCTCTACACTTTTATTTTGAATGTAATTATTGAATTTTATTATTAATGTTATATTATTGAATGTTATTATTACTTAACTCCGCGTAAATTTTTCTATTGCCAATTACTGCGACTTTATTCAGACTTACAGAACCACTTCACATATGAACGTCACTGCTTGTTAACACAAGCGTCCCATGTGGCTGTCACTGCGCATATATAGATAACGTAGGCGACAGTCAACGAATTCTTCGACAACTCGTCAATCAGTTATTCCTTTCTGTGCTGGGAGTTATTGTATTAAAAATTTTTTGGAATCTGGAGGACTTTTTATAGAATATTGAATGCTTGGCTAGCACTTTGTCAAAATCTGCTGAATACAAATTCGAGAACTGATGTTCCTAGATTGTATTCCAATAATTCTATGACTTTTTTTCACTCCTCTAGCATTCCAAACACCCAGTCTCCATTCATCGCCTGAAACTCGACCTTTACGTTTACCGTGTGTATGAATTTCGTCAATCATAGTTTCAGCCCATTCCGAGGCTATTTTATTGTTTGTATTATTCATGGTTTAGATTATACACACAACTACCACCTTTATGCGTGTATTTTGTTTTGCGAATCGAAAATCATGTCCGAGTTGAGAAGTGATTCGTCGTACGGTGGAGAGTCATTGTTGTAACGTCAGTCCCACCGAACTTCTGTTACAGGGTAGAGGGTAAAGGGCAAGGAAAGGAAACCGAGAGTTGCAATTGGTTGATGTTTCATGCTGAGAAGGTCACCAGTCTTCAGCAGAGGTGTAATAAATAGGAGGTTAAATGTTTCCATCTACCAATTTCTGGCATACTTCTAGACATGAAACCAAAATATTATTATGGAATTCAGTGAAAACCATCAAATTAATCCCTGGAACCTGTCAAAAAGTCCCAAAAATGCCATGATTTTTATAAGAGGAAAAAAAGCTTTGAAACTTCCTTCAAACCATTAAAATCAATCGAATATTTCCTCGGAATCAAAAAGAATAACAATTTCAAATTTAAATCACTATAAATTAATTAGAAAAATATTCCAACATTATTATAAAATTCAGTGAAAACCATTAAATTGATCCCTGTAACCTATCAAAAAGTCCTAAAAATGCCATGATTTTTATAAGAGGAAAAAAAAGCCTTGGAACTTCATTCAAGCCATTAAAATCAATCAAGTGTTCCCTCGAATTAAAAAAGAATAACAATTTAAAATTCATATCACTATAAATTGATTAGAAAAATATTCGAACATTATTATAAAATTCAGTGAAAACCATTAAATTAATCTCTGGAAGAAGAGGGTCTTGTCCATTTGCGACTATATGTGCTGTACCCAGAATAATTCTGTTGTAAAGACATTCAAGATTTAGTCTTCCGCGACCACCTTGACGGCGTGAAATGTGAAGTCGCGGAACAGAAGATTTAAGATGCATGCTTTTGTTCATGTGCATAACTTTGCGGCACCCGATGTCAAGGGCTCTGAGCTCGTCCTTCGTCCATGGAACTACTCCAAATGAATAGAGTAGTACCTGGAAGGCAAGCATTTCCGTCGCAGATACTTTGTTCCGCGTCGACAGTTCGGAAGAGCAAATCCATCGTATGAGACGCTTGTATCTGCATAGGAGAGTATACTTGATAGAAGTCACGTCCTGAATTCGGCTCTGTGGCACAAGTAGGTATGTATAGGTCTCTCCAGCGCCAAGGTGTCGTACAGCGCTTCTGTCGACGAGCTCATGGTCTTCCGAGACGCTATTAAGTCTGCCTTTCTTCAAATAAACCTTGGCGCATTTTTCTAGCCCGAACTCCATTCCAATCTCTTGATTGTACTCTTTGACAATGTCTAGAGCTAGATGTAGTTTCTCTTGATTTTGAGCATAGATCTTAAAATCATCCATGTAAAATACGTGAGTGACCTTATGCTTTAGATTTCGAGGTTTTCCGCAGAGGTACCCTTCGGAATGGCGAAGCGCGAGAGTTAGTGGCAATAATGTGAGGCAAAATCCAGGCCATCGATAGGTAACGCTGATAGAATGTTGCGTCTTTACAGATACATCTATCGATGAGCAGGTTCTCCCGACATCCTGCTACGCGTTTCTTTGAGCCGCGTTTTTCGTACATTTCTCGCCACACAGGTCCAATTGTCCGAACAATCCTATCATTTAGGATAGCTGTAAAGATCTTATACAAACTCATCCCTTTCGAATATTACCAACTTCCAGGGGATGATCTGGACGAATATTCTACCGACGAAAACTATACACCCCCGGAAGATAGAGTACAAGCAATTTTAGATATCCTAAAATTAGAACACCTAAATCAAGAGGAGAAAACTCATGTGATAGAAATTGTTCAAATATATTCAGAAGTATTTCATTTAACTGAAGAATCATTGACTCATCTCCTTCATAAAAGGAAGAAGCAACAATAGTGATTGACAGAATGTTAACAGAAGGCGCAATCGCACACTCAAAGTCACCATATAAATCTCCCATATTAATAATTCCCAAAAAGATGGATAATACAGGAAAAGGAAAATACAGAGTAGTAATTGATTTTCGATTATTGACTGAAAAAACTATTGGAGATGCTTTTCCACATCCGAATATTACCAAAATCATGGATCAATTGGGAAAAGCCAAATATTTTACAATTTTGCACATAGCTAGCGGATTCCATCAAATTGAATTAAACCCGGATGACAGACCTAAGACTGCATTTTCATTTTTGAATGGACATTACGAGTACATTAGAATGCTCATGGGTCTAAAAAATTCGCCGGCCACTTTTCAACGATTAATGGATCAAGTACTTTTAGGATTGCAAGGAAGCGAGTTATTCGTTTACCTTGATGATATAGCAATCCCTGCCGAAACTCTAGAGGAACATGGAAAGAAAGTGAAACGCCTTTTGAACAGATTAAAAGAAGCAAACCTTTCAATTCAACCGGAAAAGAGCGAATTTTTATTCAAAGAAATTGCCCATTTAGGTCACATAATTAGTAGCGATGGAGTGAAACCCGATCCTAAGAAGATTGAAGCTGTTCAAAAATTCCCCACTCCCAAAAATCCTAGAAATATTTCCACTCAGAACATGTCCAAGTGTTTCTGGCTCTTGCTTGCACGCTCGGCAGTTAGTATCGCCTACAGGTATATTCACAATGCGCTCGCGGTAAACTAAGGTGTCTATAACGCCGTCCTGACAGGCAAAAATAAATCCCTCAGTCTCCGATCTCAATCCGGAAGACCTGAGAAACATATTGGACAAACCTATCGAGAGTTCTTCTCTACGTATGATGCCGTACAATTTACCATGAAGGGGCTTGTCAGCATGTCCTTTTTGTAGAAGCGTATGTTCTGATTCCTGTACATGACTTTTGAGCACCAAAGGTGTTAGTGATGCTAGGGCATGTGTAGTGTCGCTATAATCAAATGGAAGGCCAATCTCCTCTGCGGTCCAATCTGCGGAACGGTATAAAAACGCCGCAGTATTGACGACTTCATGTTGATATACAAGTCGCATAAGAGAATCTGCACTATTTAGAACTGAGCAGGCTGTAGCGAGAACCTTTCTTCAATGAAGACACTCCAAGCTTAGAAAGCCTCTACCCCCTTTATCTCAGGGAGGTATATTTGAGGTACGGAAAATCTAGGATGATGACTTCGATAGACTATCATCATCTTGCGTATGCTTGGGTTAAGTTGCTTCAACTCGGCGACGATCCATTTCACTGTACCAAACTTGTAGAGCAGTATGGGAATGGCCAGCATATTGGTCGCTTGGATCTTATTTTTTCCAGATAATTCGGAAGCCCAAATTTTTATGAGAATTTAGCGATATCTTTTTTCAAGGGCCGTTTTTAACACACGCACATTTTGGGTTTCCGCTTGCGGCACTCCAAGATATGTATATGTTTCTCCATCACCAAGATGTTGAATGGTACTTCCGCCAATGAGTTGAATACCCTGATCGTTTAGTTTAATGCAAGTTTTTGAGGACGAATGATGTCTTTGTCCTTCATCGAGGGTTCCGCGACGTAGTTAAAGATTTAGAATAGAAAAATTACAAAGTACTGATGCCTGCTTCAAAGGGTAATTAGAAAGCAACTGTCAACAGAAGTTTGTCAGCGGCACACTTCGCAGTTGTGTGGAATCTTTCGAGGCTCGGACTAACAAGTGCATCGAAGTGCGAGGACAATATTTTGAGGACTTACTGTAAAATGTTTATCGAAAACCAGAACCCCGATGGTGAGAGTAGAGAGGACTCACCGAAATCAAGCACCCCCATGGTGAGAGGCGAGTGGACTCACCGAAATCAAGCACCCCCATGGTGAGAGGCGAGGGGACTCACCGAAATCAAGCACCCCGATGGTGAGAGGCGACGGGACACACCGAAATCAAGCACCTCCATATATATAGTTAAAAGTTTGTCATAAGGACAACTGTAAGAATTCATTCTTTAATATATTTTACGCTTAAGTTCCATTTTATCCATCTTCAACATGCTTCAGGAGGTAAAAGATATTAATCGATTTAAAAACAATTTAACAGTATATTCAGCTCACTAAGATCTATTTTTTTTTGCTATTAAAAATTGATTGTAATAAATTATTTTTGTTTTGTCCATGTTGTGTGTGTGTGTGTGTATGTGTGTGTTTCGATTCCTTTGGAATAGAACTGACAGGCGTACGACAAAGCCACCGAACGCGTCCTCGGGTTGCGGATGGAGGGTCCCTGTACCCAGGGTTTCTGCTGAATATGGTTACAATAATTAATAAGCAGTCGCGGCCAATTGTCCAGGGATGGTCCCGAAGGAATAACCCCTAAGCGGAGGCGTAGCAACCGTGCCGAAAGCTGAATGGCACCCAAGTCCTCGATTAAATCTGCCATAACAATCTTGTCATCTGCGAAAGCCAATCCACGCACCTTCACTGTTTCGAGATATCGGTAGAAATCGTATTGAGAACATAAAAACAAATATATTGGAAAACCACAAACGAGATAAAAAAGAAATGAAATAAGCAACGTTTTGATGAGAATGTGTACAACAGTAGTGTTGTCCGACACGTGAAATTAATGATTACCATTCTTGTTTTAATTTTACATAATTATTTGAATGGATAGAATTTTAAAGACTTATTTATTTTTATCATAAAGAAAAATTTTTATATCTTTTTTCACTTTTCTTTTTCACTCATGAATGCAAAATTAGATATAGTAATCTTTAAAAGGGAAAGTATACATATGTATGTATATGTGTATTTTTAATTTCAGGTATTATATTTTGATTATTTAACTTGCATAAGAATTTTTAATTAGACCTTGCAGTTTTCCTATAAAAGATCCCTGATGAGGGGGCCCAACTTGGCCCCGAAACATGTTGGTTCCCTGGTAGTATAAAAAGGACGGAGAAAGGAAAAAGTGACAGGTTGGTTTTTGGTTGACTTTTTATCTTTTTCTCCCTCTTTTTTCATTTGGTTATTTTTATCTCTAATGAGCCGAAAAGTGAGATGGTTTGGAATTCTGTTTTTTTTTAAATTGTGAATCTTTTTCATGCTGATTTTGCATGAGATTGTTCATGATAAAATAGATTTCTTTTCGATCTTAATTTTAAAATCTTTCTACCGGGTTTTCCAACGTATTATAACCCAAGCCCAACGAGGTAGAGACTTTTTGGAGACAGGTATACAAGATCCCGAAAACACTAAAGTTGAAAGAAGATACTGACAATATCATCCGCTTCAAGGAATTTTGCGACACAGATTTCTATTAAAAATTGATATTAACATCTTGCTAAATAAAGCGTATTTCAGAAAAAAGAATTCTTCCTCTGATATCTCTGTAGCTCAGTGGTTAGAGCACCAGAGCGGAAATCAGTTGAGCTGGTGTTCAAATCCCTGCGGAGTGAGAGGAGAAGATCTTTTTCCTGAATAAAATTTAATTGAAAAAGGTTATTCTCCATCTTGTCTGAAATGACGTTAAAATATTTCCTGTATTGGAGAATATAACTTTGTTCGATATTGCAAATTTCCATTTTATGTGTGGATTTCTCTTCTCGATTCGTTACCTCCTCCGCTGATAATACATATTTCTCTTAAAAATTTATGTAACATCTTGCTAAATAAAGCGTATTTCAGAAAAAAGAATTCTTCCTCTGATATCTCTGTATCTCAGTGATTAGAGCACCTGACCGAAAATCAGTTGACCTGGTGTTCAAACCCAGCGGAGTGAAAGGAGATCATTTTGCTGAAGAAAATTTTATTCAACATGTTTATTCTCCATCTTGTCTGAAATGGCGTTGAAATGTTTTCTGTATAGGAGAATATAACTATTGTCGATATTGTAGATTTCCATTTTATGTGTGGATTTCTCTTCTCTATTCGTTACTTTCTCCGATGATAATAAGGATTTCTATTCAAAATTTATGTAGCATCTTGCTAAATAAAGCGTATTTCAGAAAAAAGAATTCTTTCTCTGATCTATCTGTAGCTCAGTGATCAGAGCACCTGACCGAAAATCAGTTGACCTGGTGTTCAAACCCAGCGGAGTGAAAGGAGATCATTTTTCTGAATAAAATTTAATTAAAAATGTTTATTCTCCATCTGGTCTAAAATGACGTTAAAATATTCTCTGTATAGGAGGATATAACTTTCTCTTGGCCACATTCAGAAGTCCAGCCCTTGAGCGATATGAAGTTATGTGTTCATATTTCGGCAAGTCATAAATAGATCGAATACATGCATTTAGTTCTCGCTCGAGTTTTAAATTGAGTTCCTCCGTAATGTCATCGTATAAAATACTCCCGTAATCAAAATGCGGAAGAATTAGGCTCTTTACCAGAAGAATCCTTGTATCCGTAGGCAAGGATACCTTGTTCCTTTTGAGCTGTCAAACACCGTGAAAACCTTTCTCGAAATTTCTACTACTTGCTCACTCCAGGAGAGAGTGCGGTTGAGCATATGGCCTAAATCCCTCACAACGTCAACAAATTCAATCTGAAGGCCATCAATTTTGTGTGAAGGGAAGGTCCTTAAAGTTTCTAAGGACGGGGAGGGAGTCGCTCCGATGATAATTGCTTTAGTCTTGGCCGGATTCAGTGCCAGCCCATAGTTCTGTGCCCATTGTACTACTAAGTCGATGTCCTCCTGGACTAATTCCAGCATACTTTTAAGAAAGGCGATTGGGCCCTAAAGATACAATTCAAAATCGTCCGCGTACTTATGGTATTTGCAGTAATTGAGTTGAGCACCTAAGTCCGAAGTGTATAGATTGAATAGAAGGTGTGCTTAAATGGAACCCTGTGGGACTCCACTCTCAATCCTAGCCCATTCAGACCGTTCGCCTTTAATATTTACTACTTGTAGGGATCGATTTGTTAAGTATGATTCAAACCACGCAATTACAGTTCTGGATAGTATAACGTTCTGAGTTTGCGTAAAAGAATTTCGTGATTAACTGAATCAACCGCTTTTGAAAAATCAAATAAAACCACTATCGTGATCTCCCTCCTATCAATAGCGATTTTAAAGTCAGTGGTCACCTCTACTATCCAACCGAGCAATTCACGCCTACCCCGAAAGGGAAACGGCTTAATGATATAATAATAATAATAATAACCACTGGAATATCTTACACTGTTAAGCCGATTTTTACCAAATTAGAATGATTTTCGTATTGTGTTTAGTATTTAAATATTTTAATTAATTTGATAATATTATTTCATTTCATCCCTGCTTTAAAAACCCGTTAGAAACCGGATTGGAACACAAATGGGCATCTACATGGGTTTAACTGGGGTAAAACTTTGTAATTTGGGACTATACCGGGGTCTAACAGGGTTCTACTAGGTGATTAAAAAAAGCATTACGGAATGCTATAAGGGTGTAACAGGATTCAACATGGGCACTTGGTAACAGAAATTATTTATTATAATTATTGCCTGGGGACTTCACAGGGTATACTTGAGTCCTGTCTGGGAGTTTTGTATAGAAATTGATGTTCAAAGTGCGTTGTGGTTTCCTATAAGCTCTAGTGTAGTCCTATCTGTGATTCTTTAAATTAAAGGCGCGGGTGTCTAACAGGGTCTATACGGGTTCGAAGAGGGACACATAACAATAAATGTTTTCAAGTTGTTTGCGGTCACCTAGAAGGGTCTAGGGTGTTCCTATCTGTGATTCTTTAAATTAAAGGCGCGGGTGTCTAGCAGGGTCTATACGGGTTCGAAGAGGGACACATATCAATAAATGCTTTCAAGTTTTTTGCGGTCGCCTATAAGGGCTTAGTGTGGTCCTATCTGCGATTCTTCAAATTGAAGGCGCGGGTGTCTAGCAGGGTCTATACGGGTTCGAAGAGGGACGTCGATCAATAGATCATAGATAGATAGATAGATAGATAGATAGATAGATAGATAGATAGATAGATAGATAGATAGATACTTGGTCGCGCGTGATATATACCTGCATGTGATAATCTTCAAATTCATCCATTATTCACATTAAAGGTCCCCATGTTCTCGCTCACTTATCGGGTGCTTTTAATTGTCTCTTGATTTCTTTTTTCATTAAACCAGTTTGCCAGTTTATTAACCCTCTGCCTTGACTAGCGTATCCCCACTTTGTAATCTACACCACGTGACCATCTCACCGATACAAAGTAAAGTGTCAGTATTAAAGTTTAAGAATATTCATAAAAATTGCTTCCAATTGGATAAAAAATGACATATTTATCATTTAATTTAATTTAAGGTAACGCTGTCTATTAAAACGATTTTTTTGCAAGATTTCATGCCATTTTTACGCCTAAAAGGTCACTTGGCATTCTGCAATAGTAGGAAGGAGTATGCTAAATCATTTCAAAATTTACTTTTCACAACTAACATTTTTAACTTTTGGAACTAACCATTTTCATTTGCAACTAACCGACTTAGTTACAACTAACCGTTAGAATATACCCTGGACTCGACATCTTTTATGATTTCTAGTTTTTTTTTAATCAAATGATCAAGGGAACTTTTAACAAAATTGCTTCAAAGTGGATAAAAAGTGACAGGCTTATGACACGAAAATCATGTGGAGCATAACCTCAAAAATGGAACGTTAAATAGAACAAAATACCTTTGAGTGGATGAATTGTTCAAAATTCATTTAATTTACATTTAATTTAAGGTTTCGTTGTGTATTAAAACGATTTTTTTCTGCAAAATGAAAGGAGCAAACAAAAAACAATTTTCATGTGTGAAGAATGCGACGCACCTTTATGCAAAGAAGAATTCATTGCTTATCATAATCAATCAAAAATTTAAGTACTTTAATACAAAATTATAACCTAAAAGTTCAGATTTTGGACAAAATCGAGTGCGAAGCACGAGATGCGTGATGAGAATGTGTTCGTTAAAGCCAAAGGATCTTTAACAAAAGAGAAGTCACAATCACGAAATTACAGTTGTCGATGATTTGGCCTTTAATTTTAAAACGTCTGGGCGTAAATGTGGAGGTAATACAAAGACCGAGCCCGTAGCGCGAGAAAAACACATCATCAAGCGCGAAGCGCGAGATAAACATATTATCGAGCGCGAAGCGCGAGAAATAACAGTCGCGCGCCCTAGGCGCGCTCAAACTTTCGGGCGAGGCGAGCCGCCCGCGAAGCGAGCGATGAGAATGTGCCCGCGCAGCGGGCAGATTTTTTAAAATAAATTTCTTGAAAGGTATAAAGTAAAAAAAATGTTTAAAAATGAATGAGCATTCTTTGATTTGTTTTACTTAATAATGTAATCCCGTAATAAAATTAACTAATCTCTAAGTGAGTTCAATAATAAAATTTTAGAAATAATAAACACAAAATCGACAGTGTTACTTTTTTATGTAGTAATGTTTATAAAATTATAATGAAGAATATAAAGGTGAGAAACCTAATATTACAAAAATATTTTATATTTTATAATGAATTAAATCATTATATATATATTTAAAAACTAAAGTTTAACAACCACCGCAGGGTCCCATTGGGAGTAACTGTCATCTAAAAAATGAATTCGGCTCCCAGTAGGACCGCGGTAAATCCCATTAATGGCCACGTCTCACAACCGTGAGATAGGTGGCCACAGGACACGACGAAATCACAAGGACAGGTCGGCGAAACTTTCCTGTGTTTTGAGGACACGAAGCGACCCAAGAATGACAGCTTTCTGCATCCATCTCGCAAGTGCCGTGGCATATTTTTAAGTTGGATAACATCCATTCTCAGGCTTTTGAAAGGCTCCAAATTGCTAAAGAAAAAGCAAAACAATATTACGATAAGAAATCTAACCCTAAATTCTTCAAGGAAGGAGCTCAAGTATATATATTAAAAAGGAGGTTCGAGAAAGTAAGAGATTTAGCCCTTAATTCTATGGTCCATTTACTATAAAAAAAGTTGTTAGGGGACAGAAACGCTCTTATTGAAATTCGTCAAAATTATACCAAGGTGATTCATCTCGATAGGCTGAAACTTTGTGCTTACCCTTGTAACAATAGGTAAAAAAATAATAATAATAATTTGAGTGCGATTATCGAGTGCGAATTCCTTCATCTTTTAGAATTTCCCAAAAAGACATTAAAAGAAATTGATTACATGTTTACTTAAGTTTAATTATTTTAGAGGAATGCGAATAAATTAATTTAAAGTTCATACATTAAATTCAATTATAAATATCAGAGCGAGATTTGTTTGGTAAAAAATTGTCTCCGACAGCAATACCAACTCTGAAACTACCAGATCCACTAGGTAAGCTTTTAAACTAAATATGTTAATTTGTACATTCAATAATTTTAATTCCACAATAATAACTTTCATTTCGTGTTTCTTTTGCATAGGCCCTGATATAGTGTATAGATCTCACATTGAATTACTGAATATTAATGTAAGGGATGTGGCAGAAAGTAAAGAAAATGTCACTATGAACTCGGAAAATTTTGCATGTAATAATGATGTGAAAAGAAAATTTTATTATTATTTTTTGGTATGAAGAAATATTCACATAAACTATTATTTTTTTCCAGATTTTACCCAAGCATACTCAGGTGAAGATAACTCCCAAAGAGTGTCGGAAACAGTGCAAGATGATTTCATTATGTATTCATCCTAATTCTCGTTTCCAAGAATGAATCCCTTTCTTCTCGTCTATCTGTTCCAATCGATTTTCTAAACCGTCTCTCAAAAGTAAATTCGCGGCCGAAATGCTTGATTGTTCATCTGCTTAAGGAAAGACGCTTCACCTACAAGAAAATACTGCAAGATTTATGGGCCAAGCAATTTTTGGACCTAACTGTCCTCGAGATCGTGGAAAAAAATGCTTGGATGGGAAGAGAAATTAGTAGTCTTCCAAATGCAGAAAAGGAAGACGTGGTCCTCCATAACTTCAATCCCTTCAACAAGGTTTACGAAAGTCGGAAATTTTCCTCAAAATCACAGTGGTTTCCCGAGAAAACGCTCAATTTGTATAATTATGAAGTGAAGGCTCTGTTACTAAAGGGAGAATATTATAAGGAGAAAATAGATATGGTGGATGTGATGTCCAAAACGATGAAATTCAGATCAAATGTACTTGCAATCGAGCATAAACAATATGGTAATTCTGGATGTCGAAAAAAAGATTACACTAAAAAACTGGCTGATATCCTTGATAATAAAATTCAGTTCAATCTTGGTCCATTATTTGATATTTCCTCTTGTAACAAATCGGTCTATCTACGAAGCAAGATTATTAAGATGGGAACACAGGTCGCTGTGGTACCAATATTATATACTCAGAGAGTAACAATCGTTGTTTCATGGAATCTGTTTCACACTCTTCTTTTCCTTGCTGTTTTGATCATTGTAGTTCAAATGATACCTCGAAACTGCAAATTCCAGAAGAGATTTTGGCGACCACTCCACGTTTTTCAAATTTTGCTGGGAATGTCTACGTCAATGGTACCTCGAAAGATTAAGGACAGAATCATTTTTGGTAGCATTCTTATTACATACGGAGGGAGGCATCCATTTCAGCCAGATCTTGGGGCTTAGGGGGAACTTGCATGTTAATGTTCCTTCTTGTCCTGAAATCGTGATCATCTCTCAGAAGGTGCCTGCTTTCATGATGAGCAGATGCAGATGCATGAGCAGATAGGGAAAGGGTTCATCCATCCTTCTAGAGCCCCGCGTACAAGGATAAGGCTGCATACTCTGAGAGGTCGCTCGATATCCCAGAATAATATATATATATTTATTAATATATTTATTTTTATTATTTATTATCAATAATAATATAATATAATATAAGCCGTCCTGCAAAAATAATAATATAAATGTTATTTATCATATTTATTATTAAAGGGCATGCCGTCTGCAGCGTGGTGGGTTATGCAAGGAGGGGGGGAAGGAAGTTTTCAAGGTAAGAGGAAGTGTTCAAGGTGATAGGAAAATACTCGAGGTACGAATATCTAGGACGAGAGCTTCAAAGAGGGTGTAGACATGGGAAGGAGTTCTAAGTAAAGAGCGCCTTATTTTTTTAACAAAAATGCGTCCAGGGCTTGTATAAGATCTTTATAGCTATCCTGAACAACAGGATTGTCCGGAGAATTGAACCTGTGTGGCGACAGATGTACGAACAACGTGACTCGAAAAAAGGTTTAGCAGGATGTCGAGAGAACCTGTATCCACACATAGTGAGATGCATGGAAAGATGGCTGTCCCTTTGGAAAACTACATTTACTATCTCATCTGCAAATTATCGTGTGACAGCGAACAACGTCACCTTCCAGAGGGGTCTCTTTCAAGGCGATACCATGAGCCCTTTGCGTTTTTGCATCACACTTCTGCCTCTATCTCTCGCACTACGAAATTCTTCTGGATACCTCTGTGGCGACACTAACCAGCCCCGGATTTGTGAATAAACATCTCTATCTAAACCTCGCAAGAAATTCCCTACACTGGTTATTCGATAGGCTTCACATATCCCTATTGCCTTTTCAACCGGTGTATTCTCCATAATTTGATTGGTTAATTTTTTCAAAATTTGACTTACTCGCGCCCCATATTCTGGTATAGATTCATTAGGCATTCTTTTAACATTCGTTAAATCTTGCAACAACTGACTTGCATCCTCCTGCGGGGAATATGTTTGCTCTAAAGTTTTTAAAATTCCTTCTAGAGTTATTACTACGCGATCTTGAATGTGGAGACGGGTCTCCTCAATTATTTTACTTTTAATCAACATTGTTAAATATGAAGTTTCTTGAGGACCAACCATTGAAGCTGAAACTCGTCAATGTTCTACGATCATTTTTAGAGACATATCACTCCCATCAAAAGAAGCAATAATATCCTTTAGTATTTTTGAAATTTTAGTTGGATCTGTCATACTAGTAGAAGATGTACTAGGAGAGCGAGAATAAAGTTGCAACGAATTATCTTGTGTTCCCAAGTCTAAATTTAAATTTTGATTTTCAGGCATAGAATTTCCTATGTTTGATAAACTACCGGACATGGAAGGAATTTCCTGATTAAGTGGCATTTGATCAGGCGTGTCTCATGAACGCAAGTTATACACTTTTGTCTCATCGATGCTCATAATTGGCCCTTTATTTTTGCCAATTCGAGGTCTCATACCTCTACTTTGAGCTGTTGCCTTTTTACGCGGATGAGGCATTTTTAAGTTCCAAACTTCAAGGTATACTCGTTAAAATTTGTCCTTATTACAAAATAAGATACTCAACTTAAACAATTAATAATAATAACTATGGTTAAATAATCAGATATTTCTCAATTAGTTAAAATATTCCCAGTGCATGCGCATTGGAATTTTACGACTATATTTGACGGCTATATATTTTCGATATTACAATTTTTGAACATTTTCAAAGAATTAAAATTAGCTATCCTTAATTGAAATTTGATAACGATTTTTGTCTGTCTACATATGAGTTTATATGAGTTTAAATAATTTAAAATAGATACAATTTTAAATACAGATTACAGATCATTCGTTCCCAGCTGAATGTATCATCTTATCGACATTTCATACCCTTTATCTGTTTTTCATTCATGTACGAACATTCAAGTTTAGGTTTTAAATTCACAAATAAGTTATGAATTAATTCCTTAAATGCTCAGAAATAAGTAAACTCAAATATTTGCAGCCGCTATTTGACATAACCATGTATGTATGCATACATGTAATATTTTGGATATATTAGTTGAACATTTTGGATGTTACAGAGTAACAGCTCACTTTTTAATATCTACATATGCTAACTTTGAACATCTAGATTGCTGTCCTCTAGTGAAACATAAAATATGTTAACGCTGAACATCTAGATGTTACGCTTAAACATCCATTTTTCTCTGTTCAATACCTCCGTTCTACCTGAAAATTTAGTTTATTTTATTTATTATTTATTTTATTGAAATAATTGAATTTTATTAGGTATAGTGTTAATCCCTTGGAGCCTTTCAAAAAAATGTTGAAATTTTAATTTTTTAAGCGTCGTTTCCTAATGAATAATTTTATTAGAATTGAACTTTAGCGTGCTTTTTTAATGATAAAGCAATCCAGATTTGAAAATGTGTCTTTAAAATAATTTGATTAATTTTTTCCTGACGCCGGGAGTAAGCCAAAAAAACTTCTCGCGGCGAAAATTCGGAGAAAAGTCCCCAGTCGATGACGAATCATGTCTGGCTTCTCATCAGTAATGCCAGTTGATGATGTAAATGTTGAAGTTACTAAAACAATTTTGTTTTTCTTCGGAGTGAAAGAAAGTAACGTGATGCTATCAGTAAAACAAAATTTTGCGCTTGGAACCGTTTTACTCGCTACCCTCATTTCATCTGGGATTTCTTTTTTATTTTTCCTAATCGTGCCTGTCATACTTAGTTTATAGGAACGGATTCGTTTTTGGAAGCACCATGAGTTTTTCCCAAATATGGAATAGCGAAGATCTAAAATAAAATTATAAATTATCGAATCAAAATATATCTGAATTAAAACTTGAATGAGAAAATTAAAATAAATAAAAATACTTACTAAGTAACCAGTTAGAGCATCGTTTAGTGATTTCTCCATGAGTCCATACTTATCGGGTGTCGATTTCATGTATACCCTATGATTGCAACGTCCTCTAAATCCGTGGAGTTGTTCATCAACTGTGCACACACTACTGGGATTGTAATTTTGTGTGCAGTTACTAATGAAAAGATTCCAGAGTTTTCTAATAGGTGCAAGTTTATCTTCTCTATCTCGTGTTTGCCTTGAATCAAAACGTAAGTTTTCCGACAAAAATAAAAATCTTCTACGCAACATTACACATCTGTAAAATGTTATTCCATTTCCATAGTGCCAGAGCCTTTTTACATCAACTCGATTTGTTTTCCACATCCCAGAGTGATATAATATAGCAATGAAGGCTTTTATTTCTTTTACATCAGTGTGATGCTCATACGTTTGATTTGCTTTACCCATAGCTATTGAAATAGCACATTTGTGTTCAATCTCTTCATTTGTGCATTCGACAATAATATTTATCATTTCATCTGTAAATAAAACGCTCCAGAATTTCACGTGTCATTTCATGTGTCATGTCATGTGTCATGTCATGTGTCATGTCATGTACCACATCATGTGTCATGTCATGGGTTATGTAATGTCCCGTCACGTGTATTGTTATCTCTAATGTCATATATCATATCGCGTGTCATGTCATGTTTTATGTCATGTGTCATGTCATGTGTC
>JAABKJ010075445.1:240270498-240413344 GCA_011634705.1 Andricus grossulariae | reverse complement strand
TATTTTGTTGAGAATTGAAAAGTTTTGCTTAAAGATCACCTTTTTGGTTGAAAATTTAATTGTTTGGTTCAAAATTCAATTGCCTACTGGAAAATTCGTCTTTTCGGCTTAAAAATTCAATAATTTGGATAAAATCTTTTTGTTTACTTTCACTCTGATTTTTTTTTTTGTCAACCGAAAATTCGTATTTTTCGCATAAAAATTTAACAATTTGATTACAATTCTTGATAAAAAAATTATTGAAATTTTATGCCAAAAACCAAGTATATAAAACTTTTAACAGTAAAAAAAAGAATTCTCAACCAAGAATTTCATAGCAGACTCTTTAAGAGATAATGAATAAAATTTAAAAAAAATAGTTAAATTTTCTTATCAGATCGCATAACTTTCAAAATAAGATCAATTTTCAGCCAAGACGATTAATTTTTTAACAAAAAAAAAAAAAAAAACGTAAAAAATTTTGACCGAAAGGATTGATTTTCTACTATAAAAGTAAACTTTTAACAAAATTGATAAATTTCTAATCGAATAGTTCAATTTTCAACCAAGATTAATTTTCTGCTAAAAAAGACAAATTTTCAATAAATTACGTAAATTTCCAACCAAAACGATAAATTTTTCATCAAAAAATATAATAGTTGATATTTCAACTAAAACACATTTTAATTCAAAGTCCAAAAAAATTGAAAATAAAAAACATAAATTTTCCACGAAAAATTGCATAGTCAAATTTTCAGTTCATAGATTAATTTTAATTAGAAAAACGAATTTTCCAAAAAGTAGTTAAATTTTCAACCAAAGAAATGAATTTTTAACTAAAATTGTAAAGTTTTAACCAAAAAAAGAATTATTATCCAAATAGTTGAATTTTTATCCAAATAGCTGAATTTTCTACCAAAAAAGATCAATTTTCAACAAAATATATGAATATTTAACTAAAAAAGAGAAATTTTTCACCAGACAGAGAAAAAATGAATTTTCGCAAATAATTGATTGATTTTCAACTTAAAATATTAGTTTTTAACCAAAAATAGAATAGTTGAGTTTTTAGTAAAAAAACTAATTTGAACCAAATTCAATAAAATTTCAACAAAATAGTTAAATTTTCAATCAAAAAGACAAATTTTCAAATTAATACATGAATTTTCCCATAAAAAGATCAAATTTTAACAAAACATGGAATAACTAATTTTTTGCAAATTTTTTTGCAAATTTGTTTTTTTTTTCGTAGAAAATTAAAATAATCGAACTATTTGGTTGGAAAGTAATTTTTTGTTGAGAATTCATATATATATATATATATATATTTAAATATGCCTAATGAAATTATGCTGAACCATTTTATCATGTTTGAAATTTACTTTCGAAGAATTGGAGAATATCAGATCATTTTGAATAGAAAAAAGTTGTTCTATTCTAAAATAATTATTCATAAATTATGGAGCTACTATATTTTTTTTATTTTCAGGACTCCATAAGAGACTAAATTTTCCCTATATGAAATTAAATGAAGATTCTTTTGAAAATTGTGTATATTATGCAGATTAGGAAACAATAATGACTTTGACGATTTTTCCACAACTCTGCGATTAAAGTATTTTTTTATATTATTTCGACTCAGCCAAACCCTAAGATATATCTGCCTAGGGATAGCGGGACCTTGTAGTTGGTGGGAGGGCTTATGGGTCTCATAGGGCTATAGATCTGGATAGGTGAACCGGAGAGGCTGCATCGCGAGGTGTAGCTACTCTGGGGAACTGACGGACTCTAGTCTATGGGACTTAAACTGAGGAGCGATCCTTCCAGGGGGAATGACAAAGTCTCCTGGAATATCAAGGGCGCGAGTTCTCATGATCACAAGCTACGACGTGATCGCCGTGTCAAGGGATGAATGGTACCGGGGTTAACAAATCCTTGAACATCACGGCCTGCCCCCCTCAGTGGAGGCGGACAGACGGGGGTCTCAAAGGAGGTGCCTTAACGGGGACTTTGGAACACCAGGTCGAATCCCATATTAAGTAGACCCGCCACCTGCAGCGGGGCTCTGCAGAGAGTGTTTCTTATTTCCCTACCTTCTCGTGGGACATTTAAATGCAACACGAAAAACAAAACAAAAGCAATGAGGGCCCCGTTCCGGGACCCTCTTCCAATCCACCGCCAGTAGTGGAAGGCTCCTAAGGGATTTTTTGTTTATAAAAACATCTGTTTGATGACGAATTTTGACCGAAAAATCTTACTTGAATTAATGTCTATTTCTTTTTAAGTTAAGTTTATATGAATTATTATCGGCCCAATACAAAAATTTTAATTCGCCGCTTATCGCCCCAATTATTTTATCAATAATTTAAGTCTTGACGTCAATTAAAAAAAACGTTATTTCATTTTCTATACATATTAGAATTTTTTCTCCTGGCAATGTAATTTTCACATTATTCTCGTAAACACTTCAAGATATTAGAAAATAGCAAGTATTATTTTTTGTGGATCCTTTTTATTTGTCTAAACTTTTATTGTAATTATTTTTCCTGCCGCTGTTTTTGAGTAAAATGAGAAAATTCTGGTTTAAAACAAAAATGTCTCCTGGTTACAAAGAAAAAATAATATTTTTTGGACTATATCTTTATTAGAACAATGTTATAAAAGCGGCATGACAAATTGAAAAGTTTAATAAAAGACCGCGATTGTGAAATATTCTCGACTTCATTTTAACAATGACAAAGCCATTTTGTATTGAAAAAAGAAAGCCTTACATTAAGAAAGTTACTGCTTTACCTTCAGACAAATTCAAAGAAGGAATAAAATTCCTAATAGATAACACTTATTTTCAATGTAATAATATTTTTATAGACAAACTTTTGGAATTCCCATAGGTTCTCCTATTTCCAATCATTTATGGTAATGCAAGATTTAGAATCCGAGACTTTCAATAAACCATATTTTCAAATCCTTTCCTACTTTCGTTATGTAGATGATACATTTTCAATTATTCCTGAAGACAAAATTGAAATTACTATTAAAACTTTTAACTGAATTCATAAAAGATTACAATATACACATGAAATAGAAAATAATAAAAGTTTTTTTATTTTCTTAAAGCCTTTTAAACTTCTTAAAAAGCTTCGAATTCTTAAAAAATTAAAATTTTTTTTTGAATTTTTTGAAATTTTAAAAATTTCAAATTATTTTTTTAAATATTTACAAAACTTTTAAACCTTCTATATATCTTTTAAAATTATTCGAATTTTTCCGATTTTTTTTTGAAATTCTAAAAAATGGCTTTGGAATTTTTCAGAATCTGTTATGGTGATTTTAGAACTCTTTTGTAATGTTTTAAAATCTGTTGTCACCTTTTACAATATTTTTAAATATTCTCTTGAAATTAATTTTTCAAAATAAAAAATCAGTTCAAATTTTCTCATGAATTTTAAGAAATTCTTTTTAATTCCGCAATAAAGGAAGATTCATTTTTAATCTAAAAAGACGAATTTGCAACCAAATAGTTCAAAATTTATCTTAAAAAAGATTTTTCAGTTATGGAAGAAAAAAAAATTCACCCACATTATTATTTTTGGGGGATAAATAATTTAAAATACAAAATCAAAATCCCTAACAAACATGTATTTTTTAAGTTTATTTGTTCATTTGTTTTTAAAGTTAAATAAATATATAATTTTCTTAAGATTCTTGAGAAAATTCAAAATTTTTTTAAGCTTCCAGATATGTCAAAACAGTATCATTTTTTTTTATTTTTCAGGATTTTGAAAAATTTCAGGAAAAATTCTAGTCAGTTTGAAAAATATTTAGGACTTTTAGAAGGATTTGAAACTTTTTCCAATTTTCTTTAAAAATTAATTTTTCAAAATAAAAATTAACTAAAAAATTTCCCAGGAATCTCAAGGAATTTTTTTATTTTTTCGAAACCTCTAAAACTTCTTCAAAATCTTCGAAATTTTTTTTTGAAATCATCATTTGCGCTTTTCGGCTTTTATAGTTTTTAACCGCAATTTGACATTTCTAAACAAAAATCATTAGATTTCAAAATTTTCATAATATTTTAACAATTTTAGGTTACGTTGGCGTTTTACACCAGAAATTAATGATATTTCAAAACGAAATTATTATAGTTATAACAAGAATTGCAATTTTTTAACCATTTCGTCGGAAATTATTGGTGTTTTTAATTTTGAAAATGATTAGATTTCAAAGACTGGAATTGACATTAATAAAAAAAAATCATTAACTGTAAATCCAGTGGTTTAATTTGTTTAAATTAATGAAATTTAAAAGTAAAAAAAAATTGGATTGTGCTATTGTTTTTTTTTAATTTTTAATTAAAATTTAAAAAAAAAAGAAATAATTAGATTTCAATAAAGAATTATAACTTTTTAAACATTTTAGGTTACGTTAGCGTTTTACACCAGAAAGTAATGATATTTCAATACGAAATTATTATATTTATAAAAAGAATTGCAATTTTTTAACCGTTTCTTCGGAAATTATTGGTACTTTTAATTAAGAAAACTATCAGATTTCAAAGACCTGGATTTGACATTATTAAACAAGAATCATTAACTGTATATCCAGTGGTTTACTTTGTTTAAATTAATAGAATTGCAAAGTAAGAAAAATTTTGGATTGTGCTATTGTTTTTTTATTTTTTATTACAATTTCAAAAAAAAAATTATATTTCAATCAAGATTGATAACTCTTTACCAATTTTAGGTTACGTTAGCGTTTTACACCAGAAATTTATATTTCAAAACGAAATTAATATAGGTTTAACAAGAATGGCGATTTTTTAACCATTTCGTCGGAAATTATTGGTATTTTTAATTTTAAAAATGATTAGATTTCAAAGACTCAAAATTTGAAATCATAGGGAGCACGTTTTGCATTATTTTTCTTTGAATTTTCAATTTTGATTATATCAAGCATTAGGAATAATTCTAGATCGAGTGTTAAGAATTTACCTATTTTAAATTTGAAAAATTGAATTTCTTTCGTTTGAAATCGAAATGGATTAAAATATTTATAATTATCTCGTATATTTATAATCAATCTGAATGAAATTTACTTGAAAAAAATCATGTACAAGAAATTTAATTTGCATCGCATCGTTTCTTCAAGATTTTAGGCGCCATATTGGAGCCGTAATTTTGTTTTTGCAAATTTGGACTTTGAATTTGAAATCAACCTTTGTAAAGTAAATTTTCTTCAGATCGAATCATTTGTTCGCAAACTTTCAAAACTTTAGGAGGGTCATATTTTGACGCTGTAAACTTGACCTAGTCTGTTTTCATTTAAATACATTGCCCTCTGATTGTTTGAACAAAGTTAAGAAAAATGCCTCTCCGAATTAAAATTTCTGGAACTCAACTAATTACTAGTGCATTTTTTTGAATTTTTAATGTATCAATGAGCTAATAATTAATCATGCATATTAAGGTACCTCATGTGTTATTTTGCAACAGAATTCTGTTTTCGATTTTCCGAATTTTTCGGTTGTAAAATTTTTCTAGATTAAAATTTCTTATAAATTATTTAGTCTCTTTCAATTTTGTCAACTTTTTAAATCAATTTATCAAATTGATTATTTGTATCGTGAATGAATTAAGCCAAAATAGGTGAGTTGTAAAAATATTTCCTATTCTTCTATTTTTGACTAATAACTTGTAAATAACGTATCATGATACCGTATGCATGATTTAGCCGAATAAAAAGTCGAAAATATTTTTCACTCGTTCTTTGAATAACTTGAAATCTATCCGAAATCTGTGAAATATTTTGAAAATCATTGAAGTCTTTGTGAAATATTTTTAATTTATCCGAAATCTTTGCGAAACCTTTGAAATCTTTGTGAAATCTTTGAAATATTTAGAAAAACATTGAAACCTTTGGAAAATTATTTAAATCTTTGTAAAATATTTGCAAAATATTTGAAATATTTCGAAAATGTTTGGTAATATTTGTGAAATTATTTAAGTCTTTGAAAAATCATTGAAGTCTGTGTGAATCTTCTAAATTTATCCGAAATATTTGCGAAAACTTTAAGAAATCCTTGAGAAATTATTTAAGTCTTTGTGACATATTTTTAATTTATCCGAAATCTTTGCGAAACCTTTCAAATCTTTGTGAAATCTTTAAAATATTTAGGCAAATATTGAAATTTTGGTAAAATTATTTAAATCTTTGTGAAATCTCTGCGAAATATTTGGAATATTTTTAAAATGTTTGGTAATACTTGTGAAATTATTGAAATCATTGAAATCTTTGTGAAATATTTTTAATCTATCCGAAATCTTTGAAATCTTTGTGAAATATTTGAAATTTTTGAAACATATTTGGTAATATTTGTGAAATTATTGAAATTTGTATGAAATCTTTTGGAAATCATTGAAATATTTGTGCAATCTTTGAAATCTATCTGAATTCTTTGGGAAATAATTTAAATCTTTGTGAAATCTTTGAAATCATTGGGAAATCATTTAAATCTTTGTGGAATCTTTCTTAAGTCTTTGCGAAATATTTGAAATATTTTTGAAATATTTGGTAATATTTGCGAAATTATTGAATCTTTGAAATCTGTAATCTTTGAAATCTATCTTAAATCTTTGTGAAGTAGCTAATCTTTGTGAAACCCTTGAAATGAGAATATTGTCATGAGCAGCCTCTCCGATTGATCTTAAACTTTCACGTATTTTTCCACATAATTTAAAGTATTTTTGGGCAAGAAACGGTGATTGTGCCTCAAGAAGTTCCCATTTTTAGAAAAATCGAAAAAATTTTGAAATTTTTTTGTTTACCTTCTCTTCTTGTCTAAAATGTCCCATAATTTTTTCAAACCATCCTTCTGTTGGGATCCATAACATATTTTTCGCCAATCGAAATCGGTCCAGCCATTTCCGAGAAGAAGACGTCTTTCGATTTTTCTACTCACCACATAACTCCCATAAAAATTCTTTCTCAGATATAATCTTCCGGGGAATTATGCATGCTTAACCTGCTATGCCCTCTGGTTTAGAAATATGATTATCGATTGAAAACCCTCTAGGTATTATCCGATTTTGCCGAAAAAATTGACTTTCGCGGATTTCATCAAATCTCGACGTTTTCGGACTCACTGGTTGAGAAAAAATGGATTTTACTTCGGTGTCTGTCCATCGTCGTTGTCGTCGTTATAGTTGTTGGTCAGCCATTTTGGATAAAAATTCTAAATTTCAGAGCATTTTCAAAATTTTTTAGACCATTTTTTCAGATAAAAAATTCTATGTACGACTATTCGTAGTACTCGAAAAATGAAACAATTTATCATCACAAGCTTTTCAATAAAAATATAAATATTAGAGTTATAGCATTTTCAAAATTTAAAAAAAACAAAGGAATATGCAAATTTTAAGCCAAACGACGCACAATATGAAAAAAGTAAAGAGAAGAAAAACGTTGCTTTTTGAAAGCCGATGATCATAACAACTTTTTGAGTTTTTTTGAAAAATTGAATTGAATTGAATCTTGTATAGTCAAACTATACAAGATACGAAAATAATGGCTTCACATAAGATATTACCATTCAAAAATAATTGATATTTTCATGAAGAATTTTTCTAAACAAATTAATTCATCTCGCATTTTTTAACAAAGAAAATTCTTCCTTTTCGGTGGTCACTTCTTTTTTCTCCTGAAGAATAATATAAGCATAGAAAATATTGTCATTTAAAGAAACTTATCATTGTTATAAACAATCGTTACAACTAAATTCAATCATACCTTATTCGAAAAAAAAAATTCTGCGGGATCGTTTCTTTTCTTCTCAGAAATCGTTTCTTGATATAAGAAATTAGCACTTAACAATTGTTATAGTTATAAACAAATTCACTTAGATCGCATTTTTGATCATAGACTTTTAGTCTTTTTGGGTGGAAAATTCAACTATTTTATTGAAAATTAGTTTTTTTGGTTTGTCAAATCAGGTCTTTTGTTACTTTTTTTTTGTTGAGAAGATTAATCATTTTAGCTGAAACCTCATGTCTACGGTTGAAGATTCACTTTTCAATCTGAAAATTTAGCTATGTAATTTTTAGTCGAAAATTTATCATTTTGAGTTGAAAATGTATTATTTGTAGTTGGAAATTCAACAGTATCTTGATAACTTATGTATTTTTCTTTAAATTCTTAGTTTTTGGGTAAAAATTGTATTATTTCGTTGAAAAATTATCAATTTTTTAAAAAATCCAAGAAATATTTTTTGATTGAATATTCAACTCTTTTGTTACAAATTTATTTCTTATTCGAAGATTCATTATATTAGTTGAAAATTAATCTCTTCAGTTGAAAATTCAACTATTATTATGTTAAAAATTCGTTGTTTTTTTCCTAAATTCAACATTTTTAGTTTAAATTTCAAAATTTTTGTTGAAAGTGGCACTAATTTGTTAGTTAAAAATCCATGTACATATTTTTTTGAAAATTCGTCTTTTTGGGTAGAAAATTAATCTTCTTAGTTTAAAATTCATATTTTTAACTGGAATTTTAACTTATCCAGTGAAATATTCCATTAAAATATTCAAAAATTCTACCTTTAGTTGAAAATTAATTTTTTTCAGCTGTCAATTTATATAATAAATTTTTGGTTCAAAAATTTGTCTTTTTCAGTTGAAAATTCATGTATTTTGTTGAAAATTAAACTAGTTGGTTGAAATTTTTTTCATTAAAAATCTTTTTTTTATTAAACATTCATAATTCTAATTGAAAATTCATCTACTTTGTTAAAATTTAATACTTTTGTTGAAAATTATTAAATTTTAACAGAAGAGATGAATTTTGAACCAAAAATTTAGTATATAAATTTACAGCTGAAAAAATTAATTTTCGACTAGAAAGATTAATTTTTAAATATTTTAATTGAATGTTTCACTGGATAAATTAAATTGTCAGTTGAAAATATGAATTTTAAACTATAAAGATTAATTTTCTACCAACAAAAATAGGTAAATTTTCAGTTAAAAAAATTAATCTTTAGCTAAACAAAAAAACGAATTTTCAAAAAAATTATTAAATTTGAATCAAAGAGATGAATTTTCAATTAAAATTATGAATCTTTAACAAATAAATGATTTTTAATAAGAGGGTTTATCTTTGAACCAAGTAGCTTATTTGTCAACAAAATACACGAATTTTTAACTAAAACAGACAAATTTTGAACCAAAAATTAAATATGTAAATTTACAGCTAAAAAATTAATTTTCAATTAAAGAGATGAATTTTTAAATATTTTTAAATTGAATATTTCACTAGATAAGTTGAATTTTCAGTTTAAAAAATTAATTTTATCCAATACAGACTTCACACACTTTCCCCTATTCTCCGCTTTTCTCCTGTTTTTAAGAAATTTCCTTATTTTCTCTTTAGTTCGCTTAAGTGCAAACTGAATGAATAGAACCCAATAAGAAAATTCGACTATTTTTCTTTGAAAGTTAATTATTTTTAAATGAAAAGTCTACTATTATATTTTTGGTTCAGAATTCATTTCTATTGGTTAAAAATGCTCTTATTTGGTTGGAGGTTTAACTATTTTGTTTAAAATTCGTTGTTTTTTTAATTGAAAATGAATTTATTACATTTTTCATCGAGAATTCCACTTTTTTTGTTTGAAAATTCAACTGCTTAATTAAAAATTTAAGTATTTTGTTGATTCACTTTTTTGGGTTGAAAATTCATTTTATTAATTGCAAATTTAAGTATTCAATTATTGGTTGAAGATTGATCGTTTTATAGTAGAAAATTCTAATATTTGGTTAAAAATTCAACTGTTTTGTAGGAAATTCGTCTTTTTGGCTTAAAAATTCGACTGGTTGAAAATTCATCTTTCTCGGTTGAAAATTCTATTCTTTCGGTAGTAAATTTAATTATTTGGTTGACAATTAACCGTTTTGTTAAAAATAATCATTTTTTTGAAAATTAGTATTTTCTATCATATTGGTAGTAAATTTTACTATTTGGTTGACAATTAACCGTTTGGTTAAAAATGAACTTTTTTATTGAAAATTCATATTTTCGACATGCAAAGTCAATTATTTTGTAGAGAATTCGACTTTCGGCCTGACAATTCAACAACTTGTTTAAATTCTTGTTCTCTCTTGACTGAAAAATCTTTTTTGGTTGAAAGTTGAACTCTTTTGTTGAAAATTCGTCCTTTTATTTGAAAAATCATCTCTTTCGGTATTATTTTCAATTCCTTCCAGTGTTTTGAATTCTGTAGAATTCTGTAGAATTCTACAGGATTCAAAATATTCGAAGAGAGTAAAAGTAATTCAACGTGCATTCTGAAGATTTTAAGTGAATTAAAAATATTCAAAAGAAGGAGTTCCAACTAACTTAAGACGTATTCTAATGATTTCAAGATAATTAAAAAACATTTTTTTTTGAATGCAGTGATATCGTGACAATTCGACAAATTCAGACTAAATTGAAGAGTGCATGAAATTTCGAAACAATTCAGAGAATTCAGAAAAATTGAGAGAACTTAGAAGAATTCAGGGAATTCCGAAAAATTCACAGATGTCAAAAGAATTCACAGAATTCAAAATAAATTTGGATAATTTTAAAAAATTTAGATAATACAAAAGAATTCATAGAACTAAAAATATGTCACAGAATTCAAAAGGATTCAGAAAATTAGAAAATTATCAGAGAATTCAGAATAATAATAATAATACAGAAGAGTTCATAGAATACAAAAGACTTGCAGAAACTCAGATCAAATCATGGTGCTTCATGCAGATTTCAAGAGAATTGGGAAAAAAAACTTTGAAATTTCTGTAGAATTCGTGTGAATTCTACAAAATCAAAAATATTCAATCGTATCAAGATAATTAAAAAACATTAAAAAAATGCAGTGACACCGTGAATTCAACAAATTCAAAACAGTTTAGAGAGTTCATAAAATTTTAAAGCAATGCAGAGAATTCAGAATAAATCAGAGAATTTAAAGAATTTGGAAGAATTCAGAAGAATTCAGAGAATATCGGAAGCATTCATAGAATTAGGAAGAATTAAAAGAATTGAGAAGAATTTGGAAAATTCGGAAGAATTCACAGAGTGAAAAAGAATTCACATAGGGGTGGTGATGGGCGAGAAATTAATGGAAGTGAGGGAAGGGAAAGTAGGGGAAGAGATGGGAGGGGTATGTTGAAAGAGGAGCAGTAGGTGGAGGGGAGTGCAGGGAAACGAAGTAAGAGGTGAGTGGAAGGGATGATAAGACATGATTGGATATTTTGTTGAGAATTCATCTTTTGGGTATAAAATTAATCTTCTTTTTTAAAAATTCATGATATTGTTTTGTTTCTAATATATAAAATATTACTTTACACTGATAATTAGATATTCAAATAAATTTGTTAAGCAATTTATCACTGTTTTTATCAATTTTCTCTTAGAATGGAGATATAAAGTCGCGGTTCTTTCGACAATTTTCCACTTTTTGTCCAATTTTCAATTAGTGAGAGGTAATAATTTATTAATGTTAACAAACATAATGGTTTAAACAATATATTATTTTTTGACAATATTGGGAAAAGAGCAAAAATAATTTAGTGCAAAAAGTAAAATACTATTTAAATAATGAGTCTTGTTTAGCTTTACTTGTTATTTGTTCATAACTAAAAAGTCAAAGCAAAACTGAACAATATAGTTATAAACAATTATTCATTGTTCAAAGTAGCATGTTTGTTAACATGTATTATTTATTACTTTACTAGGTAAAAAGTGGGTAAAAAGTTTAACATTTCAGAAAAAACTGAAATTATATTGCATTAATAAAGAAGAAGGTAGTTATAATCAATAATAATTTGTTTAAATAATTATTTTTGCAAAATTGAATTAATTATTAACTCACCCTATATGAAAAGTAGACAAATAGTTGTAAATTTCAGAAATAACCAAAACTTTCTAGCATTATTCAATTTTAATATTATTAACAATAATAATAAATTGTTTGAACAAATAATTTGTTGAAGATTTTGAAGCAATTTTTTACATTTTTCAGACAAAAAGAATTATGAAAAATTTGAATCACTTAAAAAGATATTACGAAGTTTTGAAAAAATTTCAAAAAATTATTTCGAAAAAGAATGTAGAAGATTTTCAAGTAACAATGTTAAATTTTGCAAGATTACAAATTATTTTTAATTTCTCAAAAAATGATTATTTTGAAAAATTAATTTTAAGATGAAATTGAAAATTATTTCAAAATATTTCCAAAATTGACGATTTCGAAAAAAGGAGCTTTTTAGGAGTTTTGAAAGCTTTCAAGCCATTAAAAAAGTTTTCTTTGAAAGATTCCTGGAAAAACTGTATAATATGATTTGTTATTTAAAAATATTAATTTAGCCAGATTTAAAAAAGAAATTATTTTTGAAAAGATTTCAAAAATAATTTCAAGCTTGAAACAATTTGAAGAAAATTAAGAAAAAATGAAGAATTTTGAAAATTAAAAAAAAAAGGTTTTTAAACCTTTGAAGGGTTCCAAGAGAATGAAAAAATCTTCTTAAAATTCCTGGGAAGATTTAAATAATGTTTTATTTGGTCAATTCATTTTATGAGAACATTTAAAAAGATTTCATAAGATTTTGAAAACCGACAAACAATAATCTGGAAGATCTTTTGGTAAAATGTTTTTATTTTGCAGGATATAAAATGATTTTCTAAAATTTCGAAAAATGATTTGGAAAATTTTAAAGCAAAATTTTTCAATTTTGCAAGATTACAAAATGTTAGAAAAAATTCGTGTTGGTTACAGAAATTTTAACAAGTTTTGCAAAGATTCCATAAAATTCAAAACAAAATCGATTTTTAAAGATTTCGAAGAAAAAATTTTCTAAAGATTCATAGGAAATTTAAAATTTTTTTTTGTTTTAAATAATATTTCCGGTAAGAAATTTCAACTATTTGGTTGAAAATTCGTGTATTTTGTTGAAAAAATTATTATTATGTAGAAAGTCCGACTATTTGGTTGAAAAGTAACTTTTTTGTTGAAAATTCCTCCTTTTGGCGTGAAAATCTTGTTGAAAAGTGTCATTTTTGGTTTGAAAATTTCATCTCTTTTGGTAAAAAAAAATTCTGTAGTGGATTCAGTTATTTTGTTGAAAATTCTTCTCTTCTGGTTGAAAATTCAATTACTTTGTTAAAAGTTGAATTACTTTGTTAAAAATTTATCTCTTTGGTTGAAAATTTTAATTATTTTGTTTAAAATTCGTTTTTTTTTGGTGTAGAAAATTCAAATATTTGGTTAAAAATAAACTTTTTTGTTGAAAATTAACTTTTGTTTGTTCTAAATAATATTTTCGGTAAGAACTTTCAACTATTTGGTTGAAAAAAATATTGTTATGTAGAAAGTCCGACTATTTGATTGAAAAGTAACTTTTTTGTTGAAAATTCATCCTTTTGGCTTGAAAATTCAACTCTTTTGTTGAAAAGTGTCGTTTTTGGTTTGAAATTTTCATCTCTTTTGGTAAAAAAAAATTATGTAGAGGATTCAGCTATTTTGTTGAAAATTCTTCTCTTCTGGTTGAAAATTTAATTAGTTTGTTAAAAATTAAACTATTTTGTTAAAAATTCATCTCTTTGGTTGAAAATTTTAATTATTTTGTTTAAAATTAGTTTTTTTGTGTAAAAAATTCAAATATTTGGTTAAAAATAAACTTTTTTGTTGGAAATTAATTTTTTTTGTTTTAAATAATATTTCCGGTAAGAAATTTCAACTATTTGGTTGAAAATTCGTGTATTTTGTTGAAAAATTACAATTTTTCTATGCAATCTATACCCATTTTTGGTGAAACACGAAAGCATAACCTAAAATTGTTAAAAAATTCTTCAGGTTCCTTGAAATCGAATGATTTTTTATTAAAAGTACTGATTCTCAACGAAAAACACTAACGTAACCTAGAATTATTGAGAAATCATGAAGCTGCTTGAAATTTAATTCTTTTGGTATAAAAAGGTCAATTACCGGCCAAAAAAACTAAGACAATGCGATAGTGTTCAAGCTTGAAAATCGTATAATTTAGAACAAACGATGTAATAATTATGATGATAATGAAAGTTATATTTTTTTACTGAAAATAGTAAAAATTTCCAACGAAAAACGCTAATATAACATACGAATTTTTATATTGAAAAATCTTCCTTGAAATCTAATAATTTCTGTTAAAATAACCAATTCCTTGTGAAAGATGTTAATATGAACCAAAAACTGTTCAAACCTAGAAAACCTTGTTTAAACCATGATGATATTTGTTTTGAAAAAACAATTTTTATTGTAAAACTCTAGTGTAACCGTAAATTTGTAAAAAATTTAAAACTCTAAAATCTAATGATTTTTGTTTTAAAGTTTTTTTTTAGTGAAACGCTAACGTAACATAAAAGTGTTTAAATATGGTAAATAATCCTTGAAATATAATACTTTTTTCATTGAAAGTAAAAGTTTTAAACAAAAAACAGTAACATAAAAAAAGGTTTACGATTGTGAAACCTCTTTTAAACCTAATTTTTGTTGTTCAATTTGACTGATTTCCGGTAAAAAGATGATGACATGACCTAAAATTGTTACTTCATTACAATTTTTCTATGCAATCTATACCCATTTTTGGTGAAACACGAAAGCATAACCTAAAATTGTTAAAAAATTCTTAGGTCCATGAAAAAAGGTAGTACCTAGTAAAATTGAAGCAAATCAAAATATCTAAAAGTTTGTTTTGAACCATTTTTCGATGGAACTTGTTTTTTTGGTCTTATGCATCGAAAATGAATGAGTCGAAAAGGACCTATAATTTTTGCCAAAACCATTTTTTGATATGACTTGATATTTTAGTTTTATTCGAAAATACTATGAAAGAAAACGAAAAATCAAATTCCGAACCAGCAGCTTGGAATAAGGAAAAAAAATTCAACAAAGAATTTCAGCACCCAAGAAGTCCTACAAAATTTATTTAACCCATTTTTGATAGGGTTTGTCATTTTTGTCTTATTTATCGAACATACTATGAAAAAAAGTAGAAAATTCTAATATTTAGCCAAACGACGCAAAATATGGGAGAATTTTTTCAAGGAATTTGAGCAATTAATAATTCCTACAACATTTTTTTAAACCACTTTTTGACAGAATTCCTCGTTTTTAATTTATTATTTGAAATTACTATGGAAAAATCGAAAATTTCCATTAATCGTGTGTCGTTTGGCTCAATATGGGGAATATTTTATTTTCATTGTAATTTTTGATAGGTGAAACCAGAACTGTTTCTTGAAGAATGCTTGTTAGCAAACGTGACATTTCTTTTTAGGTCCTAAAAAAGTATTGCAAAGCACAATTTATTGTCATAATTGTTTCGACAGTTATCGTAAAACCTTTTTTTTCTTCCTCAGGCGGTTTTAAAACAACTTCCAGCTTATGTTAAAATTTTTCAACAGAAATCGGTTATTTAACAAAAAGATTAGGTTTAAAAGAAGGTTTACAATTTTAAACAATTTTTCGTTATCCTTTGTTAGTATTTTTGACGCAAATTGACACTTGTAATAAATTATCGTCACACGAGCTTCGAAAACAAAAAAGAGTTTTTTTAATGTGAATAGCTAGGTGTTCGAAAAAAAATTAAACAAATGAATACTTTTCATTACCTTTTTATGAGCTGAAGTGTAGTCGCCTATCGCGAAATTTTCAGAAAGTAATTGCCATCTAATAAATTTTCTTTTTGACCAAACCAGTCTCCTTGTGTTGGGTCCTGAAAACACTAAAAACTACAAAATAGCACTTCCATGCAAAATTATTGTTAAAGGAGGTATTTAGAGTTTTTTGTAGTTTCTGATTATAAATCTAAAGTCAAAATCAACCAATTTTATGATGAGGATACATTATCGTGGTCGATGATTACAAATTTCGGTCAAAATTTCATGAAATTTCGTATCTAGTTGTTTTCAAGGTTTTGGTTTTGAATTTGATCTAAAAATTACATTTTTTACTATGGCGGTGAAATACTTCAAAATTATTTTCGATCACACAAAATCACCACAAATGTAGTTTACTTTTTGCATGTTTTCACAGAATTAAGGAACTTCCATTATGTGATTTCGCATTTTCAGAAGTCGGCCTTACGTTGGGAAGCATTTATTTCAAATGTGATTTGAGATTATTGTTATCTAGCCCCGTTAGGTTATCTGTTTGGGGGGGGGGTAAGATAAACAGTGCTTATACAAGGTGTGATGGGGGGTTGCAGTTAAGGAAGGATACGCTGGGTGCGTTTACGTGCGAGTAGTGAGGAGTGGCTTCTCTCTCACGTTCGAGGAGGAATGAGCGAGTCTGACCCTGGCTAGTTCTGTCTAGCAGGACGCGGATTGTTGGGTCCTTTGGACCCTGCTGCAAGCCAGGCGTCTAACTGACGCCAGCACGTTACGTTGACTGGAGTAGTGGGCCCAAGGCTGTACGAAAAATGGAATAAATTAAAATTTTTAGTTAAAAAAAAATATTTTGAAATTTTTATTTGAAAAAAAAAAATAATTTTCGATTCAAATAATAATTTTCAACTGAAAAAATGAAATTTTTAATCAAAAAGATTAATTTTCCACCAAAGAAGATAAATTTTTAAGAAAATACATGAATTTTCCATCAAAATTTGTAATTTTTAATGGGATTTTCAACCCAATAATTGCATCTTCAACCAAAAAGGTTGATTTTCTATTAAAAAAAAGTTAACTTTTCAACTGAATGGATGAATTTTCAACTAAAACCCGTCAATTTTCAACAAAGTATACAATAGTTTAATTTTTAGTTATAGAAATAAGTTTTTAAGCAAATAAAATGATTTTCAACTAAAGAAATTAATTTGTCACCAAAAAGATTAAATTTGTTTGAAAGAGAATCTCGATAAGAAATTGAGTTAAAGTTTTAGTTTGAAAAATTAATTTTTAATAAGAAAAAACTATTTTTTAGCCAACGAAATAAAATAAAATACATGAATTTTAACTAAAAAGGTTAATTTCCTACCAAAAAAAGACAAACTTTCAACAAAATAGATAAATTTATACCCAAAAAAGATGAATTTTCAACAAAAAATAGATTAGTTAAATTTTCAGATAGAGAAATAAGTTTTTAAGCAAATAACTTAAATTTTTGTAGAAGTATTAAAATTTTCAAGGAAGCAAATGAATTCTTTACCGAAAATATTACATGTCTATAACAAAATTTCAACAAAAAAAATTTAGTTGACTTTTTAGTTAAAAAAAATTATTTTCAATAAATAAAACTAATTTCCCACCAAAAGAAAAAATTGTAAGTAAGTGGAAAAAATTTTCATTTATACTGAATTCACTGGAATTTCATGGGTCATTAATAAAAAATATCCATAACAAAATTCGCTGTCTCAAAAATATAGTTTTTCTATGATTTTAAGAATCAAATAATATTACTGATGATATCATTTTTAGTAAAAAAAAATTATTTTCAATAAAAAAAATGTTAAAACTTACAGAATAAAAATTATTTCAACAATGTTTTCTGCAACTGATTTTGTTCTTACTGTCGCTTATTACCAATTTTTTGAAAATGGTTCAATTTTAATAATTGATAGCTAATTTTTTCGGGGAAAAAATTCTGTACATCTCTGCTGTTTCAATTTTTGAAAGTAAAATTTTCTATAGCTGAAATCGTTTAAAAAAATTTAAAAAAAAACATTTTCTAAACAAATGACTATATTTGAATATTATTTAATTATTTTCCGAATTGAAAACAGTAGAGAATTTTTTCCAGAAAAAAATAAGTCATGATTTATTAAAAATCAACCATTTTTGAAACATTGGTTCAAATCGAAAGTAAACAATAATTCAGTTACAAAAATTAGTGTTAAATAATTGTTTTTCGTAAAACTTTTTTTTGTAAAAATAATTTTTTTTTATAAGACATGACTGATAATATTTCAATTCTTAAAATCATAGAAAACTTTTTTTAGATCCCTGATTTTAAGAACTTGAAATTTTAAATAAGATCGAAATTTGAATCATGAAAGTGAGGTAATCGAAATTTTAAAACCTAATGAGAAAGAAATACAAATTTGAATGTAAAAGCCTAATTCATGCATTTTTAACTTTGAATTACTTAAAAGTGTTGTAATTTTCTAGTTGTGAAAAATTTCATATAAAAACTTCCAAATTTGAAAAAAAAGTTTTTATTTAAATTTTACAAGTAAAAAAATTGAAATAACATTATAGTGATAAGCCTTTTTTGTTCAAATTTAATTTCATTGATTGAAAGTTAATTTTCGTTTGACTAAAAATTTAAATAAATTTCTTGTCGAGATTTTTTATAGAAATTCAATCTTATTGGTAGAAAAATTATTTGTTTGTTTGAAAATTTAACTATTTTGTTGAAAATCTATTTTATTTGCTTAAAAACTTCTTTCTTGAACTGGAAATTAAACTATTCACTCAAATTATTATTTTTGGGGGATATTTAATTTTAAATACAAAATAAAAATCTCTTCCAAACATTCCTTTTTAAGTTTATTTATTTTTAAAGTCAAAAAAATATATAATTTTTTAATGATTCATGAGTAAATTCAATTTTTTTTCCAAGCTTCCAGATATGTCGAAAAAGTATAATTTTTTATTTTTCAGGATTTTGCAAATTTTTAGGAAAAATTTGAGTCAGTTTGAAAAATATTTAGGACTTTTAGAAGTTTTGAAGATAAATATCTTTTAAACTGACTCGAAACATTCTTAAAATTTTGAAAAATCTTTCAAAATTATAATAATATTTTGAAATATTTTGAAACTTTTCAAATTTTCTATAAAAATTAATTTTTTTAAATAAAAACTAATTCAAAATTTTCCCAGGAATCTGAAGAAATTTTTTAACCTTTTGATTTTTTTTTTCAAATTTCTTATAAAATTTTGCAATCATTCTAATGGAAAGATTCTGCTTGAAAATCTTTTCCATTTTTTTCGAAATTTTAGAAAATATAAAATCTTTTGAAATATTTGTCAATTTTCTCTTAAAACTTATTTTCAGAATAAAAAAGCAGTTAAAATTTTTCCAGGAATCTTAAAAAAGTTTTCTTTATTTTCTTGAATCTTTCCGAACTTATTAAAAAGCTTCGAAATTTTTTCGATTTTCTTATTCCTGAAAAGTCGTTTCGCAATAAATATTATTAATGAGTCATTTTTATTAACATATTTAGATGCAGCTCGCTTATGCGAATGAACAAGTGTTTATTTGACCGGCTAAATTTCCTATAGTTGAAAGTAGTTTTGTTGAAAAATGATGTAATTGATTGAAAATTCATCTTTTTGGTAAAAAATTTATCTTATTAGTTGAAAATAATCTTCTTGGTTGGAAATTAATCTTTTTTGTTACAAATTCCTCTTCTTTTTCGATTAATTTAACTTTCTTTTACTTAATATTAAAATCTATTTTCATTGAAATATCAATCATTGTAGTTTTCGTTGAGAATTTAACTTTATTGGCTAAATGTCAAACTTTTTGTGGTTGAAAGTTAAACTGCTTTGTTAAAAATTTACGTATTTTGCTGAAAATTTGTTTCTTTTTTCAAGATGAAAAAAAATTGTTTTGACTAAAAATATTACAATTCCTTTTTTGTTTAAAAACGTATATATTTTGTTGAAAATTAATCATTTTTGGCAAAAAATAAATCTTCTTGATTGAAAATTCAAAAAATTGTTTAGAATTATTGAATTATCAGGCACAATGATCAAGATTCAACTAAAAAGATGAATTCTTTACCAATAAAGACGAATTTTCAAGTCAGAAGATTAATTTTTTACCAAAAAAGAATAATTTTCAACAAAACACATATTTTAACCAAATAGTTGAATTGTTCTGAGAAAAACAAAAAGAGTCCGAGTCATAGTCAAAATTTCTAATCGTAATCTTTTTTATAATTTCAAACCTGCGGATAAAAAATTTTAAAGAAAATCACCAGAAAAATGGACAGTTTTTGCTCCAGCAATTTACTTAAACAATTACAAATCAGACCTAATAAAAATATTATATGCTTTTACATGATGCAATAATTATATTATAACGTCATAATAATAATTGAAATAAAGTAGGCTACATTATTTGATATACGGAAAAAAATCTAACTTTCCTTTAAACTCTCGGTTCTCGGATTTTATTTCGTTAATTACTTTATTTATTTTCAAAGGCCAGAATAAGATTCATTACAATATTCTTATCGGAATACTACGTTTTATTTACTCACGAAATTTTTCGTACAATTCAACCTTATATTCGAATATCATTGTGAAAATTTTCAGAGCACTTTGAATACTGATTATATGATTTTCTCATACATATCCTCTGAAGATTCGTAGATGAAAATTAAATCAATTTTTCGGGCTTTCATGAAAAAAAAAAACCACTTTCTTGTGTTTATTTAATCAATTCTTATTCAGACCATCTTATTTAGGAATATTGTACTCATTCCACATTGAGCAACAAAAAAAAAGTTCATTCAAAAGCAGCCCAAGATTCTTGGAATGGCCGACATCTATAATATATTGGAAAAATCTGCCATGAGCTTTTGAAATGACCTGATAAGTCGATATTTATTAATTTTTAGTAAATACAAGTTGATTAATTTGATTCAGGAATTTGATGAAAATTATATGCAAGGTTTGATACAGATTTTTTATCATTCTCTCTAAACATTATGATACCAAAAAAAATTTCAACTCAATTCTCTTAACAGACAGCTGAGTTTTGTCCACTCACTAACTCTGTAAACTATATACTTTTTAAATTATAATTTTCTTTAAAACGTCCTGTCCTCAAGTTTTCTTTTATTATCACTTGTACTTGATGTTGGAGAATACCAAAAATAATTTCGACACAATATCATTATCGGACAACTGCTTTTCATCCACACATGGCCTCCATTTATTTTATTGAAAATTCGTCATTTTTGAAAAGAAATTAATTTGTTTGGTTGAACAAAATTATTTTATTGAACACTCATTTTTTATATCTCTCTTTTTATTCGAAAATGCATTTGTTTGTTTAATATTTCGTATTCTGTAGGAAAAAATTAGGCATCTTACAATTATTTGAAAATTCTCCTATTTCGTTGAACATTCATCTTTGTAGGTTGAAAATTTAACTGTCTAGGTATAATATTCTGTTAAAAATTAACTTTTTGTTGAAAATTAGGTAATTTGTATAAAAATTCAACTTTTTTTGTAGAAAATAATTTTTTTCGTTGTTAAAAAATTATGTTTGTCGGTTGAAAATTCATCTTTTTTAGTTGAAAATTTTAATTCTTGGATGAAAGTTGAACTACTTTGTTAAAATTTCATATTTTTTTGAGATTCACCTTCTTGGTTGAAAATTTAATTATTCCCTTCTTAGAAAATTATTCATACGAGTTAAAAATTCGACTTTTGTGTTGAACTCTATTGCTGACAATTCAATTTTTCAAGATTTATCATCTTAGTAAAATACATCTCTTTGGTTGAAAATGTAACGATTTTTTAAAAATGTCCTTTGTTTTTTTCTGGTTATGATTTTTTTGACTAAGAATGTAAATATTCCGTTTTTGGTTGAAAATTGATATTTTTTATTGAGTATTTATTGTTCATTTGTGTTGAAAGTCCATTTCTTCCATTAAAAATTCGTTCTTTTTGAGAAAAAATTAATTTTTTTGGTTAAAAAAAATTATTTTATTGAACATTCATTTTTTAGATCTCTCTTTTTGATAAATTTAAATTTTAAGCTTTTTCGGGTTTCAATCGTGTGCAAAACTACGAAACTTGCCGACGTTTCGTGAACAAAAATTTAATAATTGTTGTTAAAAAGTCATTTTTTTAGTTGTAGAATCTTCACTTTAGTTAATAATTTATTTCTTTGGTCATAAATTTAACTTTTTTCAAACTCTTTGTCTTACGATTCAAAATTCATGTATCAACTTGAAATTGAATTATTTTAGTTGAAGATTTATCATTTCAGTTAAAAATGATTCTTCTTGGTTAAAAATTTAACTATTTGGTTGAAAATTCGATTTTTTTTTTGAAAATTATTATTTTTACTTCAAATTTAACAGATATGAAAATACAGTTTGAGCCATATGAATCTGTAAAAATTTCTCCTCTAGTCAAATATCAATTTTGCAAAAAAAAAATAAAGATGGAGTTTTCGCCGCAATTTCTTGACAAGCTTGAACTTTTGACAACCCTATGTATATATTTTCGGTTACAATTCAGTGAAAAATAAAGTTTTTTTCAGTATGCTGTTCCGATTTTAAAGGTTATATTTCGCCGAGAGATTTGTGATTTTGCCAAGTTTTTAATATTATTTTCTTAGATTTTAAGGGTGTTTGAAACCAAAATAATCGTGAATTTTCAATATTTTGGCAAGTTTTAAAAGAAATGTGTAGTCTTTTGAATTCGATTATCAATTTTGAGCTCTTCGCCATTCAAAATTGCACTGGACTTCCGAGAGCAGGATTATTTCTTTCCATGGGACTCAAATTTTCAGAATAAATTACTTGTAGCATACAAAAAGTTTAATGGATGTTTAAAATTCAAATAATTAATTTTCGAAACTCAGAACATCTAGGGGGTTTGCTCGTTCAACCAACCACTTCTTCATACACTTCATTATAGCAAATTAATTTTCAATCCGAATTTAAATATCCATTTCCTCTCCCACCTTAACCCAAATGAATTTTCACTGAAGGTGTTCGAAGGAAGAAACCTACGATTTCCTTTTACTCAAAAAAAAAGAAACCTTAATTTGAAAAAAGGCTGATTTATTTTTAGCTTCATTTTCTACCCTTCAAATCTCAATTAGTAAGATTTTACTATTTATTAGTGTAAATCTTACTAATTTAATTCAGTAACCCATTTCGGACTATTTTAATTAGTGAGATTTTGTTGAGAATCTTTAAACTATTTTAAACTAAAAACTATTTCAAAAAATATTAAACTATTTTAATCAATGAGATTGTGTTGAGAATCATTGAAAATGATTACCCTTCTGAGAAATAATATAATAATGATAAAAATTTATAAATAATAATTATTAAGAAAAGAATCATAAATTCAATAATTCCAAAAAAGAATTAAAAGCGCTACATTCGAAGTTTTTTGAATGTTCGAAAACATTGAAAAATTAAGAAACTTAAAAATAAATATTTCAACATTTCTGCTTCATGTTTAAAATTAGCATTATAGCATTGTTTAGGATGACATTGTTTAAGTGATTAGATAGATTTTTCTAAAATAATCAATAAGATTTATGTAAAAAAATGAAGTGTCATTTTCATTATTAAAAATGGAATAATTAAAAAATGTAAACCTTCATAGTTTAATAATTCGACAATATTCATGAACACTTAAGTCGATGGAATGAACCTTGTAAAAAAAATGTAAAGACTTTTTGTAGAAATTTTAATTCCAAACAACTTTTTCATACAATTTTTTAATGAATGTTTTCTTGGTGAAAAAATGGTTCAAGTAAATAAAGCATTGATGAAGAATTTAATGAACACTGTCAACAAAATTCCCCAAAAACTAAAAATTTTAAAAGGCATTTAAAAAAAATCTGAAAGTTTTCGAAATAATTGGAATAACATTACCATATATAACAGGCCTCAAGTGTTAAGTAATTCGTGTAAAATTTATAGATGATTTAAGAAGAATTTTCCTAGTTCCTAAATAACCAGACTTGGAAAGAATTGAAGATAGTTTGAGAAATGCTTGTCGGCCTCGATCTTGGTTTTCAAAGGATCCAACCCTAATACAAAACTGGAAAGGATTCCAAATATGAAAAAATAGTAAAATTTATTAACTATCCTGGGAGAATTCAAATGATTTTCGTTTTTGAAAAATTAATTTCAAGAGAATATTTAAGAGATTAAAAATGTTTTTTTATTAATGATAAATAATAATTGAATAATTATTTATTTGGAAAATAATCGAGTAAGTTCAAAAATTATTTAGAAGTTTTGAAAAGATTCCAAAATAATTGAGACCGTGAAAAGATTTTAAACATTTGAGGCACAAAGCAGGTTTTTAATGATGTCGAAACCAAACTTTATAATCGTTTTAAACATTTTGAAAGGTTTTGAATAAATAAAAGATTTCCCTCGCAAATTCCAGAAAAACTATCAGTAATTTTGGAAAAATTTACTAAATTAGGAACGGACCATTTATGAGGGCGAGTTCCTCTGATTTATTTCTGAAGGGAGAGTCGTCTATGACCTCCAAACTCTCAATGAAAGAGAAAAGAGTGGGAACAATAGGGGGAGCAGGTGATCCAGAAAGTCGGCGAGTAGAGGTCTGACGTGGAGGGCGTTCTCGGAAACCTCTGCCACTAGGATGAAAACAACCCATTATTACGGGTATGACCGAGAATAGAGAGAGATTGTAGGATTATAAGTGCGGAGATGAGGGCCTAGACACTATAAAACTACTGGTTCATAAAAGCTAAAATATGGTTTATTAACCACTACTATTTCAAAGGATTTAAAGAGACTTTCAGAGACCCTAAAGTATTTTCAAATGTTTTGAGAATTGTCGAAGTATTATAAAATTAAAGGGATTTCACAAGATTGTAGGTCAATTTTAAAGGTTTCAAAGGGTTTCACAGGATTTCTACAAATTGAAAAGTAATGTAAAAAATTTCCACGGAACTATAAAGATTTCAAATAATTTGAACAGGTTTAAAAAGTTATGAGACACTTTAAATGATTTCACAGAAATTCGTCGGATTTCACGGACTTTCAAAGTTTTTCAAGTAAAGATGATGGATTTATATAAATTTCGGAGACGATCGAAAAATGCCGAAAAATAAAATTACCGATACTGTGAAGTTTCCGAAAAAGAAAATATTCGAAATAGAAAATTCTCAAAATCATCAAATTTCCGACAATTAAAAATTTCCGATACAATAAAATTTCCTTATTCTAAAATTCCCCAAATCTGAGCTATTAAAAAATTGTTTTAATATCAAATAAATTGTCACGTCCCGCGACTTTTATAATAATAATAAATAATTATATTCAATAGATTATAAGTACATAACATTTATATTCCATAGATTAAAACTACATAACATTTATATTCAATAATAAAACAACAAGCTGAAAGATCATATCAAACAACAAACAGGCACACGCTAATCAAAAAGATATAAATTAATCAACAAGGCAACCAGAAAAGCTAACTGCATATTCAATCTCATACGCTTACACAATGTTGGTATCTGTAGCATTTATACAGCGCAGTAAGCGAAAATGAGCGATACACACAAAATCTCTCATAATACAACAAACGGGCACACAACAATTAAAGGGCCATAAATTAATCAGCAATGTAACCGTAAAAACTAGCCACATTTTCATTCTCTACAACAGTTGAATTTTTTACTCGAAAATATAAATTGTCAACAAAAAGGTTTTTGTTTAACCGAACAGTGAAATTTTCAACTAAAATAATAAAATTTTCAACTCGAAAAGAAGTAGTTTCGAAAAAACAGTTGAATTTGTAGGACAGAGAGACAAATTTTCTACAAAACAGTTGCATTTTCAACACGAAAATATGAATCATTAACAAAAAAAATAATTTTGAACCAAGCGTTTGAATATTCAATCCAAAACAATTCATCATAGGCTTGAATTTCTGAACTAACGGGGTTAATCTAAAACAAAATAATCAAGTTTTTAACAAAATAGTTGAATTTTCAAGAACAAAATTAATTGTCATCTAAAAAGTTGCATTGTCAGCCAAATATTGAAATTTTATATCCAAAAAGGCAAGAAAAGATTTCAATTTGTAATCAAAAACAGTTGAATTGAACCAAAAAGATGAACTTTTAAGAAAAAATATAATAGTTGATATTTCAAACAAACAAAAAATGATTTTTGAAGAAAACTAGAACAGGTTTTTCATTTCAGAAAAAAAAAAATGTCAACCAAATTGTTGAATTCTCAAACCAAAAAGGTGAGTTCTCTGGAAATGAGTTGAATTTTCTACTGAAAAGGATTTTTCAAACCGAAATGAAGAATTTTCTACAGAACATTTAAATTTTCAAAACAAAAAGACAAACTTAAAAAAAAACAGTAGAATTTTCAATATGAGAATATCAATTTTCAACGAAGAAGTACATTGTCCATCAAAAACTTCAATTTCAAACGTAAAACGATAAATTTTCAACCAGTAATAGATTAGTGGAATTTTCAAATCGAAAATTGATCTTCAACTAAAAAAAGAACTACAAATTCTCAACCAAAACAGTAATTATAATTCCGTATTTAAAGAAGGATTTTTTTCAATGACTTCTGCTTCAAAATTAATATTATTTTTCAAAATAACAGTTGCAGGTCCAAACTCATTTAATGTATCAACGAACATATAGGTTAATAATGTAACCTGTATATATTCTAGTGCTTCATCAGATTTTATGACACATGCATCGTATAGTGGTTATCTCTGATATAATTTCAATCAATCAATATAATATCGACTCATGTTTTCGCAGTGGAAGGTTCTGGAAATACTAATCAATATTTTACTTGATCAAATGCCTGCTAAGGTCTATTATTTTGACTTGTTTGAATAAAAAAAATATATAATTTTTAGTATTTCTGGTGATTCTGACCATTTACCCATAACACTTTGGTAAAAATTATTGCTTCTCATTTGTATTGACAGAGTTATATATCATTAAAAGAAATAGTTATTGAGAAATATTGCCTCACACATTAAAGGGCTTCTGATTTTTCATTTTCCGCTACGAAAAGTTATATATTTGTTGACAGGGAAGAAAGCAAAAATTGTTTTTGTTTTTGGCGGCCACTCTGAAATATTTATATTGAAAATTTTCTTGCTGATAAGAAATTTCTTACGCACGGTCTCGAGCCTTCAATTATTGGCCAAAATTTAAGTTTCCCCAGACTGAAAAGCATTGAATGCCTAAGAAACGCATGAACCGGTCCTGTTATTTCCTTTAGTTTTTGGTCCATTTTTTTAAAACGAATTTAAAAAAAGGTGCATTTTTAAGAAAAGTCTTTTTTTTCATCTCTTAACCATCAGATACATCTAAAATTATCATAATTGCAACCTGAGCATCACAAAGGCAGATAATTTGTTTATTGTAAGATTGCAGTGCTAAAAAAAAATTTTATGAATAATTTTTAAGTTGGAAAAGGGAAAGGAACAGCACTATTGGTAAGTTTTTGAGCTGGAAAAGGGGAAGGAACAGAACCATTGATAAATTTTTTACCTGGAAAAGGGATAGGAAGAGAAATTCCCCCTTTGCTTTCCAGCTAGAAAAATTCCCATTACAAAATTATATACATTTATAATTTATTCATTACAACATTTATCTGACATATTATAATTTATATGTTAATAGAGACCCTATATTTTTTGAACAGCCTCGTAGAGAATAATAAGACGGAACAAATAATATTTTCAAGGTCAATTTTAAAAAAAAGTTATAATGTTGCCAAAGATAGAAATTACTGGTAATTGTTCGAGCTTGAAAAGGGGAAGGAACAGAACTATTGGTAATTTTTTGAGCTGGGAAAGGGGAAGGAACAGAACTATTGGTAATTTTTTGAGCCGGGAAAGGGGAAGGAACAGAACTATTGGTAATTTGTTGAGCTGTAAAAGGGGAAGGAATAGAACTATTGGTAATGTTTTGAGCTGGAAAAGGGGAAGGAAAATAACTTGGTAATTTTTCAAACTGGAAAAGGGTAAGGAACAGAACTATTGGTAATTTGTTAAGCTGGAAAAGGGGAAGAAACAGAACTATTGGTAATTTTTTGAGCTGGAAAAGGGAAAGGAACAGCACTATTGGTAAGTTTTTGAGCTGGAAAAGGGGAAGGAACAGAACTATTGTTAATGTTTTGAGCTGGAAAACGGGAAGAAAAATAACTTGGTAATTTTTCAAACTGGAAAAGGGTAAGAAACAGAACTATTGGTAATTTTTTAAGCTGGAAAAGGGGAAGGAACAGAACAATTGTTAATTTTTTGAGCTGAAAAAGAGGAAGAGACAGAACTTCCCCCTTTGCTTTCCCTGGAATAATTGCTAGTGAAATTTCACTGATACGATTAGCGAAAAGTGAGATACTAAAGATTAGCATAAAATTACTATTTGGAGGAGTCGTGATATTTTCTAATTTAGTAGTGCAAAAATAATGGCTTGATAAAGAAAAATTAATTATGACTGTATATAATTTAAGAACATTGCTTTCTGATCGTTGCAATAAAGTTAAAAAAATACTTTTTTAAACTCTTTGGGCGCAGTTATGAAAATTGCTCACATACGATTGATTTGAAACTAGGTATACTCACGTATTTTGACAAACTAGTTTAATCTTGATTCGAAGAGATGAATTCTTACCTCAAATTATAAATCTTAAAACATGGAAAGAGAATTATAAACCAAAGAATTTAATTTTTAACAAGGAGAAAACTCATTTTTTCATAAATGGGTAAATTTTTAACTAAGAAAGAAGCATTTTCTACCAAATAGTTGATTGCAATGTAAAATAATGAAATATTTACCGGTTTAAAATTTCCGGAAATTGATTATCTAGGATATTTTCAGGTTTACGTTAATCGGGAAATTTTCTGTAAAGAAATATCGTTTATGTACGAGGTAATGTTTAGAAATGAGTAACGAAATAACTCATATTGTAGTGTGATGTATATTCGACAAATGTCGAATGGAATACATTTTTTAATGATATTTGGTAACTATATAAACGATTTGCATCTATAAAAAATATAAAACAATTTCTTGTATATTTTATTTCTACAAAAAATTCAATAACAATTAATTTATAAAACTGAAGAATGTTGACAGTAACATATTTTCTTCGAAATTATTCGCAGGGTCCCACTGGAAGCAACTGCCATCTAAAAAATGACATCGGCTCCCAGTAGGACCGCGGTAAATCCCATTCAATATTCCTGTTTTTTTCCTATAGTTTGTCCACTACTTGTCCCTTTTTCCCCTTTGCATTTTGAAGCTGCCATTTACACCCCCTTGATAATCTTCTCCTTACTCTCATTACTATTACTCTACTACTACTCATTACTTCTACGTCACATTATGTTGAATCTCTTATAAACTCACAATCCCACTATACACCTTCTATCTATATTTTCTTATGCTTAACCCATGTTCTTCTTCCCTTTTTTCTACCCTTTTCCGCTATTTTCCTCACCTTATACTTCGTATTCTTCTGAACCGATATCAAATCATCGTCTATTCTTTCGAAGCTTACATATAACACCCTCTTCTTCGTCATCACTTCCCCCGTATGTTCTCATTTCTTTAGTTTCACCAGTACGATTCTCTCCCCTCTTCGCTCTTCCCTTCCTACAATTCGCACTTCTTATATGTCTACCTTAGCATGAATCCTTTATAGTACTTCTTCCACTTCTTTCTTCAGCTTCTTCCCCTTTAATCTTAGACCCTTAATCACTGTGTTTCTTTTTCTTTCTTCTGTCTCTTTCTTGTATATACTTTGTTCTTATTTATCAGCCTTTTCTTCTCATTCCCACTCTCCTTACCTCTAAGCTCCTGGTTTGTGCTTTCTATTTTGCTTATCCTACATTCCAACTCTTCTATCTTTTTATTAGTCTCTTTCTGCTTTTATAGTCGTCATCATTTTGCGTATTTTTTCAATCTTTTCTCTCCCATCGGATCTTCAGACTCAGCTCTGTTTCCTTCTGCCCCCTTATTGTTTTCATCCTTCTCCACAAAACTATGTTTTCCCGGCGGTGACGGGAATATTTTTATATTTTTCAAGCTTCATCCTGTATCTTCCTTATCTTTACTGCTTCCCCTTTAAATAAATATAAGTAATGATAGTAATTATCATTACTAATGGTATAGTTTTTCCGGGAAAAAATTGTGATCTTGCAAAAATGTTAATTTAAAGTAGGGACGATCAATTTTCAACCAAAAATGGAATCGTTACATTTCATATTGAAGAAACTAATTTATAACATAACAAAACAAATAATTGGGAATGAAATGGTTTGAATTTCAACCATGGAAACGAATTTTGTCATAAAAGATTTTTCAGTCAAAGCAGAAAACATTATCATTAATTATTATTCTATTTGATGAAAAATTTATCTTTTTGTTTGATGAATTAACTACTCAATGAAAAATGTATATTTTTCTGTAGAAAATATCAAGGTGCTTGGCTAAATGTTCACCTAATTTGTTGAAAATCTATTTCATTGGTAAGATTCACCTCTTTAGTTGCGAATTTAACTATTTTGTTAAGAATTCGTTTGTTTTGGTTAAAAAGGAAATTTTCATCTAAAAATTTACCTTGAATATTTTTTGTTAAAAATGTATCCTTCATAATTGGAAAATTCAACTATTTGACAAAAAATGTATGTATTTTGTTGAAAATTCTTCTTTTGGGGTGGAGAATTTTATCATTTTGTTAAAAATATAAGAATTGCAACCAAATTGTTTAATTTTTTATGACTAAATAATAAATTTACTGAAAACAATATAATTTTGAAACAAAAAGCATGAATTCCCAACATAAAAGTTAATTTTGGACTACACAGGTGAATTTTAATTTTTTTTTGTAAGGCTAGATAAAAAATTCTTACTTTTTTTCATATTGCATTTTTCATCACATACAAAGTTGAGCAAAAGTGACCCTCGAGCGAAGAAGAAACTTTTTCCTCCATTTTTCCTAAACCTAATACTATTCTTGATTTATAATGTATTTTGTTGAAAGTTGTGTTTTTTGGTAGAAAATTAATATTCTTGCTGCAATATTCATATTTTTGGTTTGAAATTAAAACAGTCTCGCTGGAACTTTAAATTCTTCAAAATTGTACAATTTCCTATGAAAAGACTTAGCAGATCAAATAATTATATGGAAAGCGTTAAAAATTCATTAATTTAGATTAGGAATTGATAAATGAGTACAATTTCCAATTAAAAACCTTTAAAGTTTTTTTTTACAAGTGAGGCAATGTCAAATTTATAACAGTTGAACAGTTTTCAATGTTCAATGTTATTTTTTTTCTCTTCGAAGACCACGAAATAAAAATGGTTCAATTTAGATATGTTTATTTGAATAGATAAATTATAAATTCAATTTCGTCCCCTTTGGCAGAAAATTAATCTTCTGGATTAAAAATTAATCGTTTTGTTTAAAAATTCAACAGTTTGGTTGACATTTTTTCCATCTGTTAACTGAAAAATCTTTCTTGGATGAAAATTCGTCTTTCTGGTTGAATTCAACTGTTTTTGATTTAAAATTAAAATCTGTTTCGGTTCAAATATCAACTATTACATGTTCTGTTGAGGATTTGTCTTTTTTTAAATTTAAGTGTACTTGGTTGAAAGTAAAACTCTTGTTAAAAATTAATTTTTAAGTTGCAGATTCATCAATTTAACTGAAAATTCATCTTTTTGGTTGAAAATTATGTTGTTTTTTTTCCACTGAAAGTTTAACTATTCTATTTTTGTCGAAAATGTATCTTCTTTAGTTGAAAATTCGTATTTTTTGGTTGAATTAAACTATTTTTGATTTTTTTTAAACCATATTTTTTAGTTCAAATATTAACTATTACATCTGTTGTCGATAATTTAACTTTTTTAATTTTATTATTCGGAAATTTTATTATTCAGAAATTTTATTATTCCAGAATTTTGTTATTCGGAAATTTTGTTATTCGGGAATTTTATTATTGAGGAATTTTATAATTCAGGAATTTTATTATCTCAGTATTTTATTATTCGGAAATTTTGCAACTAGAAAATTTTCCAATTCGAAAATTTTATTATTCGAGAATTTTCCAATTTGGGAATTTTATCATTCAGAAATTTTGTTATTCGGGAATTTTATTATTCGGAAATTTTATTATTCAAGAATTTTTCAATTAGGGAATTTTATTGTTCAGAAATTTTGTTATTCCGGAGTTTTATTATTCAGGAATTTTATAATTTAGGAATTTTATTATTCGGGAATTTTATTATTCGGAAATTTTCCAATTCGAAAATTTTTCAATTCGGAAATTTTATTATTCGAGAATTTTCCAATTGGGGAATTTCATTATTCAGAAATTTTGTTATTCGGGAATTTTATTGTTCGGAAATTTTCCAATTCAGAAATTTTATTATTCAGAAATGTTATTATTCGAGCATTTTCCAATTTGGGAATTTTATTGTTCAGAAATGTTGTTATTCGGGAATTTTATTATTCAGGGATTTTGTTATTGGGGAATTTTATTATTTAGGAATTTTATAATTCGGGAATTTTATAATGCGCGAATTTTATTATTCGGAAATTTTATTATTTAGGAATTTTATTATTCCAGAATTTTCCAATTAGGGAATTTAATTTTTTGGAAATTTTGTTATTCGGGAATTTTATTATTCAGGAATTTTATAATTCAGGAATTTTACTATGCGCGAATTTTATTATTCGGAAATTTTATTATTCAGAAATTTTATTATTCCAGAATTTTGTTATTCGGAAATTTTGTTATTCATGTTGCAGTCATTCTCAATTTATTCAAAATCCCTTCCGGATTTAAAATAAAAACAGATATCAAATTCTCGCGCTTTAAATAAGATGCTTGGAAATTCCAATTTTTTTTTACAAGTTCTGATCAGTTTTTGATGATTCAATTATCCTCAATTTATTCAAAATCCCTTCCGAATTATAAGTCAACACAGATTTAAAATTCTGGCGCTTTAAATAAGATGCTTGGAAATTCAATTTTTTTGTGCAAGTTCTTAGCAATTTTCGATGTTTCACTCATCCCTAATTTACTCAAAATTCCTTCCACATTTAATATAAAAACATGTTTAAAATTCGGGCGCCTTAAATAAGATGCTTGGAAATTCAAATTGTATTTTTTTGTTTGGTTCCAAGTTCTGACCAATTTTTGATGTTGGAATCATCCTCAATTTATTAAATATTGTTTCGGAATTAAAATTAAAAACAGATTAAAAATTCTGGCGCTTTAAATAAGATGCTTGGAAATTCAAATTTTTTTTTTTGGTTTCAAGTCCTGATAAATTTTTCAGGTTTAAATTACCTTAAATTTATTGAAAATCCCTTCCGGATTAAAATAAAAACAGATTTAAAATTCTGGCGCTTTAAATAAGATGCTTGGAAATTCAAATTGTTTTTTTTTTGCAACTTCTTAGAAATTTTGGATGTTTCACTCATCCCTAATTTATTCAAAATTCCTTACACATTTAATATAAAAACAGGTTTAAAATTCGGGCGCCTTAAATAAGATGCTTGGAAATTCAAATTGTTTTTTTTTTTTTGGTTCCAAGTTCTGATCAATTTTTAATGTTGCAGTCATTCTCAATTTATTCAAAATCCCTTCCGGATTTAAAATAAAAACAGATATCAAATTCTCGCGCTTTCAATGATTTTTCTTGTATATTTTTACCAGAAAAAAATATCTTCATTCCAGGTGGACTTAACTAGTATATCTATATGTTTTTGGGGTTGCTGAATCCGAATCCGGGGTTTAAATAATCCAGTTGGCTCATATTTTTCCGGAAAACGCAACAGTGGACGTAAAAATGACCAAAAAAGCGATTTTTGTTGTATTTCTTGGGTAAAAATGGAACTTTTTATGCCTAGTGAACCTAATTACCATGCCTTTATAATTTTTTGGGTCGCTCAATCCAATTTCGCTGTAAAAATAACCCAACTCGATCGTATTTTGTCTTTAAAACTCTAAATTAGCCGGAAAAATACCAAAAATTGTGATTTTTCCTTTCTTTTTCAGATGGAAGCAAAAAAAATTTACGTCTAGTGGTCTAAATAACCATATCTATATGATTGTTGTTTACTATAAATTTCCTTTGCCTCTCACGTTTCGGGGTGTTTCATTTGCGTTAGTTCCCTTGCTTGGCATTAGTAGAATTTTTCTAAATAAGTTCTATTTGCTGTTAACGTTACTCAGGAACAACGACGTGGACGTAGTAAATTCTGTTCCCTTCGGGTGCTTTATTACCGTGAGTCCCCTTGCTTCTCACGCTCATAGGGATCTTTTATTTTTTATTTTTCTTTATTTCGCTAGTATCGAACCCTTTTATCATCAAAAGACCTACGTAGTGGGTTTCGCTTTCGTTTGTACCTTGATTAACTCGATCTCGTTTTAAACTCCAGCAGTAGTCAGCCATCATGTTGACATCCCAACGTCCCTGATATCGCCTCCCCATCTCTTTTAAATCCTGGTGGAAACGTTCGCCTTGCTCTTCACTAAAGTCTCCCAGGTTGTCTGGAAACTTAGTTATATGCGAATGAAAAAGACGGAGTGTTGTAAGTTGGAGGTCGCTTGTCACACGCTAACCTCTCTCGCAGAACCAAGCACCCTCCAATTCTACTTCATTCTTCGGCTCGCAGTCTTCTTTTCGTTCACCATGCGCATCTTCTCTCTCTCTTCATGGTGGAACGACTCTGACTTTAAGTTTGTTAGTCCGACATGCATGGATTTGAGATAGATCACGCTTAGTCAAGTCTGAAATGAGAAATATTGTAACTTGTCATCAAGTACGTACAACTAAGGGCCAGGGGCACCGCACATACTAGGGATACATCGCTCTAATTGTATGCTTTGCAGGTGGATTGTGTGAGGCCAAAGTGAAATCTGCAAAGCATCACTTTAAACGGATGATAGAAGACCACAATCTCACATTTGAGGAACTTTCCACTGTGCTAGTGGAAATTGAGGCCTGTCTAAACCCTCGCCCCTTGTAAACTTTCACCGACGAATTGGACGACTTGTATGTACTGACTCCAGCTCACTTCCTGGTTGAAGGCTCGCTGGGTCTTCTTCCTGATGCAGGGGTTCCTGAAGTGATTGAAAACTTTCTGTCACGTCTACAACTGTGGGCCAGCTTGTCTTGGTGAAAGACGACAAATATTCATCTTCTGAATGGCCATTTGGACGAGTCATTCAGGTGCACCCCGGTTCTGATGGGTTAATATGAGTCGTAACGAATTAGGCGGCAACTACCACCTTGTGGCGTCACGTAGTGCGCCTCTGCCCTCTATCACTGCCATCATCATGAGCTGTTGCGGTTTTGCGGGGTGGATTGAATCGCTAGTTATTTCCTGTATTACGTAAGTTGTCATTGCTGCTAGAGTTAAAAATTTGAATGCAATGATGGTAGAATGCCTCTTCGAGCCTTTGTGTTGTGACTATAAATGAAAATTCGACAAAAAGTGGAATTTTTTTGAAAAAATCGCGACTTTCTATCTCCATTCTAAGAGAAAATTGCTAAAAACAATAATAAATTGTTTAAACAATTTATGAGAATATTCACTTAGCAGTATAAAGTAGTATTCAATGTATTAGAAAGAATTTAAATTTAAAAAACGCGAACAATTTTAATTAGCGTCAAAAACACGCACAACCCATTTTTTCACTTATGGGGTTTCTTTGGGACCCTATAAAACGTACTTATGGGGGTTATATTTGAAAACTAATATTTTATTCGTATTCTATGGCTTATTTTGAGGAGACATGTTGAGTTTTAACTCGATTCCGCTAATATTGAGAATTCTGAATGAAATTTACAAAATCGTCTTTTTTTCTTATGGGAAATACATGTCAAACTCATGGGGCTTGAGCCGCCACTAACAATCATTTTATTTTTGTGTGTATAATATAATATACAAATTAAATATAAAAAGGTACTTTTAATATTTTTTTAACATTTAAAAAACATGAAAAATACATTTTCAGCGTATTTCCGAGGGGAAAAGGGTAAAGGGAAAATTAGGTTGAAGTACGGGGGTAGGGCAATAATGTAGTATAACCTAGCGTAATAATGTGGCACCTGGGAGTAATATGACACAAAGGGTAAAATGACACCAAGAGTAATATGACACCAGGGGTAATATGACACTTGAAGGTAATATGACACCTGGAGGTAATATGACACCTGGATGTAATATGACACCTGGAGGTAATATGACACCTGGGGGTAATATGCCACCTGGGGGAAATAGGACACCTGGGGGTCATATGCCACCTAGGGATAATATGACACCAAGGGTAAAATTACACAAAGGGTAAAATGACACCATGCAAGATCTGGCCCCGACCAGGGCCACTCCGAAATTTCTGCACTTATAAATTACTTTTTAATATCTTAGCATTCCCTAATATATTTCAAATTCTTTGAAACTCTTGAAATAACTTGAAGCTTTGTGAAGTTCTTGAAAATCTCTTGAAATCATGTGAGATATCCTGAAAATTTTCAAAATTCCTCAAAATCATTGAAAACCTAGGAATAATGGGCCCTACGAAATTGTGCCATATGTTCCAAAATTCCAGAAAACTTTTTAATGCCTCATGAAAATTTTTCACATACCTTAAAAACAGTCACATCCTTGGAAATTCCTAGAAACTTTCTTAATTTTTTCAAAGTGCCCTTTCAAAAAATTCCCAAATATTTAGAATCGTTTTTTTTTCGTAATTTCACATTGAAATGAAATATGCTTTCTTGTGAATAATTTCATGCAAAAAGAGCATGAAATACATTCACAAGTCAAAATTAAATTTCCAAATTACCTCCTTTTCGGCTCATTAGAGACAGATTAATACCAACGAAAAAAGAGGAAGAATTGAATTAATTTAAATTACTAAAATCTTTTAAAAATACGCTTTAAACTGCTTCAGAATCTTCTGAAGTACCGTAAAGTATTTCAAATCATTTCAAATCCCATCAGGTTACCAAAATAGGTCCTATAAAATCGATCTATATTTTCGAAATTTTAGGAAACTTTTTGATACAATACCTTATTCAAATTTTTTCAAGTCTTTTGAAAATGCCTTGGAATCTTTTAAGCTGCCATAAAATAATTAAAATCCTATAAGTTACATTACATTACTGAAATCTATTTAAAAATTCTTAGGATCTTTCAAAATACCCTAAGATATTTAGAATCCTTCAAAACATTTTGGAATTTCTTCAATTCTGCTAGAGATGTGAATAACCTCAAGGAAAGACAATTACGAATGAACGATCCTTCATACAAGAGTCCTATACTTGGTAATTATCCTTATTTCTATTGGTAAATATGATAATGCTAGAGTTGTTTAAGATTTTAAAGAAAGAGAATAACGACTAAAGATACACGTCAGAGAGCTAAATATTTTATTTGTACCTAAAACGCAGAGGGTGTCGGTTTCATTACGAACGAGAGAGCAAGTCAACATGTCAGGAAAATAGATTTGTATCTCCCAAATTGTTGTGGGTTGAACTGAAAGTGGGAATTGGGAGACTATTTATCATAGCGTGCTACCCTTTAGTTGATGGTTAAACCAGTGAAGTAACGGACGCCTTCTGAAATATTCTAAGTGATACTATAGGTACTTAAGATCATAGAAAATGAATCATTCTACCAGGAGATATAAATAGATCGGTTGGAGTTCAAAGCGAGGGTACGTATAGGGTGTCAGATCATCTCGGTGATACGAAAAAAAATGTTAACAGGAAGAGGTTGGTTAGTTCGTGATTAGAAGAGAGTTTTTTTTTATTACAAATACTTGGTTCAGGCACTAAATGATCCACTTGCGCACTTGGTGTAGATTTTAAAGCACACCATTGTAAACTTCAATATTGCGTATGAGAGATCAAGAGAACTAGTAAGAGATACAATACTCATAATAGGTTTTCGAAAAGGAACGGATCTTATCTCGTAGTTTTTGAAATGAGCCAAGGTGAAAGATGAAAAAGGAAGAGAACTGAAAAAAAGAAGCAGAATCGAATCACAAGAAAAATTTTCATTAACCGGAAGTGCGAATTGAATTTCAGAATAAGATGAACGAAAGCTTAGCCAGGACAATCGATGCTTGAGGGCATAATGTTTTCAAATGTGTCTCACGTTGTTAAATGATCATCTGAATTTAATTTTCAAAATTATATCTAAATAAGTTTTAATTTGTTCTCAAATTACTGTAAAACGTTACTAAAAAATTAAAAATTAAGGAATGAAAGTGAAACTTAAAAACAAATATGAAATAAAAATTATTTGAATGCCTGAATGAAAATTATAGTTTAATGCTTTTTATGTTGTGGAGAGATTAATTAATTACTAACTGATTAATTTTTTTCACAATATTAAATTGCATGAAGATTAATTCTTAATTTTTTCATAATAACTAACATAGATTGATTATTCACTTTAGGGTAATGAAATTGAATATTGACGATAATTTATATGATAAAAGATTATTTATTTTGAAAATATCTCTATTCCAATTATGTAATTTTTGTAAGTTTTCGTGATGTTGTGAAATGAGTATCTGAATTCAATTTTCAAATTAAGGTTTTAATTTTTTATGAAATTTATTTAAAAGGGATTTCTAGCATGACGTCATGGTTCGCTTGATGAATCATAAACCAAAAAAATGTCTTATATTTTCTTATAGAAAAGTGAAAAAAAATAAGAATAAAGTATAAGTTTCTACACTCCAAAAATTTTTATGACATTTTATTAATATTTTTTTTTACTTTGTTGTAAAAATATACATGGTATTACAGCAAACTACAGGATTTTATATTTTGTTAATTTGTGTTTGACGTCATAGGAACACTTTTAATTTTATGCAAATTATTGTAAAAAATTACGAAAAATAAATAAATTTTCAAAAACAATAATTATAGGATCCACATCAACGTTTCGACTTGTACTTTACTGTCAATTTTTGTTAAATAGCTAATATATATTATATAATATAAATATAATATATAATATTCCACAAATAAGTATACCCGACATTCCTAGATCTGCTGGCCCACTCAGTTTCTCAGCGCGTAGAGCGAGAGACGGTTGCGACTCGCCTCGGAAGGGCCGAGTGCACGAGTAGACAGTCGCGTAAAACGGTTCAGGCCATCTCCAATTATTGCACAGTTGAAAAAGTCGCGGTCCGTTGGTCTTTGTTGGAGTTCGTGTTTTTGTTCGCGTAGGACAATTTGCCAAATAAATATCAATATTATAAAATCAAAACACTACGCAAATATTTCGCGGAATAGTGAGTTTTGTGGCATGATGTCGATAGGTGGAAATGCCAGCCACCATGAAGATTACTACATGGTACTGCAGCTGCATAAGACTTCTTGGAGAAAATCTCCGAAATGTGAAGGTAAGTTATAAAGTCTGCATAGTAATCTTTTCAAGTGTTAAATGCCTTTGCGTAATTATGTTTTCATCCTTTTATCGGTTGAAGACCGTTTACTTTTACGAAATACAAGCACCTATCCGAAATTTCAGGTTAGAGTACCACTAATTAGACATTTAGGATATTTTATTTTATTTCGTGAAACTGATTTCAAAAATGTTCAGAAGGTTTTAAAGATTAGAAAAGAACTTCCGTATGAAAATACGTTATTAAATAATCAATAATTTTATGAATAATTCCAAAAATTTCTTCCATACTAAATATCACTCTCAACATTCATCAGCTGCATTACTCATTCCCTAAAATAGTAACTTTTTAATATTTACAAGCGTGAAGCATTATTTAAACAAATGTGAGTTGTTTGAATATTTAATTGAAAAAATTTCTTTGAAAGGAATTATCACGCTTAGCATTCATTAACTCTTCACGATTTGAAGACAAAGAAATGGTTTGAACAATTCAAAATTAGTTACTTGTGAGATATTTGTGTTTCATAAATCAGTTATTTTGACCATTTACAAATGATCACGATATCTTTCTGACACATACGCCTAATATTGTATTGCGTTTCCTTCTAATCAGAAGCTCATTAATGCCAAATATAAAATACCCTACTCTTAGCCAATCAGTTAGATCAAAAAGGAGATACGAAATTTGATAAAAGTTGACAAGCTTAAATTTCAGGAACATATAATGACCTTCGACTAATTGGCATAATAGTAGACTCAGTTACTAATGTGATTATTTGATATCTGCATCGGACCAGTTTGTCCCGTTACACATTTCTCATGAATATGAAAAACCGGCTTCTTGAATTCCTTATAAAATCAGAAATTTCATGAAGGAGCGTGATGATACGCGTAGACTGGCTAAGTGAATCAAAAACCCTGTATTTCAATGTCAGTTTCGCAAAGTAAGATATTTAGTACAAACGAAACTTAGGGATGAGATTATACTTTATACCTTCAAAGCGCTCAACTTTTAATGCTACTGATTTGAAACTGATGGGATAGGAATTAAGAAGATTCAATTTGCACTCTCACACTTTCCCATCCTAAACCACATTTACAGCAAATCGTTCTTTTCCTCAATTGTTAAAAAAATTGCTAAAGAATTCATTGCATCATATCAAAACCCCTTAAACGGATAGTGCACAAGCAACTTACTACATACCTTGAAAGAAACTGATTAACAAATCCAATGCAATCGAGCTCCCGGTCTGAGCACATCACGGAAACATCAACTACTGAATCTACAACTGATTTTAAAACTGCTATTGATAATAAGAAGATCACCATTGTGGTATTATGTGATTTTCCTGAAGATTTTGATATGGCCAATCGAGAGCTTCTTGCAGAAGGATTTCGACACTCGTTAACTGTGTCATCAATTCCAGAAAATAATAACTTTTTACAATTTTGAGGAGAAAAAATGGTTTAAACAAATGAAAATTGTTAAAATAATTACCAAATATGTTGAAACAAGAAGTACTACTCTTGACATTCATCAACTTTATATCATTTATCCCGAAAGATAATAACTTTCCACGATTTACCGGGAGAACAAAGGTATTAAAAAATTAGAATTGTTTAAACAATTCAACATTATTTTTAAAATATTTAAACAATTCAAAATTATTTTCAAAAATTTTCGGAAACTCGGCACCTATCATTAAAAAATTATTCACGAAGAAAAAAATTCAAAAAAATACCGTCTTTAACATAAATTTTATCATAAACAGTTATTTTGCATTTTTGGGACATTTTCAGGGCAAAATAAAAGGTCATAAGGGGGGTCAAAATTCAAAATTATTGGGTAGAAATTACTTCTTGAACATTCCTTAACAGGGCGTCCAGCGATTCTTAGGAACGAAATTCAAGGTCTTTTCCAGGTTTTTCAGGTCAAGAAGTAAAGTTTTTCAAGTTCTCCTTTTTTCACATCAAATAATGAAATAACCGTTTGTTATAGATGTATAAAATGAGCTATTACATTTTTTATTGACCAACAATTTTTAATGAAAGCAGAACTATAAATAAACAAATTCTTCATTTTTTGGGAACATAAGTCGTCCTTGAAATCCTTGAAATTTTTGTGAAATTTGTAAATTCTTTTAAAATCTTTGTGAATTCGCTGAAATCTCTTGAAGGATTTAAAATCTTTATGAAATCTTGACATTTCTGTGAAATCTTTTAGAATCTTTTTAAATTTTCGTAAAATATTTGAAATCTTTGAAATCTTAGTGGAATTTTTTGAAATTCTTTCAAGTATTTCCAAATTCAGCAACTTTGGTCGACGGGTGAACTGCTACTGGCTTAGAATGCACACTTTTTTTTTTAATTTGCAGAATTCTGTATAAATCTTTCAATTGCCTTAAAATCATTTGAATTCTTTTAAAGGTTTTTGAATTTTCCTAAAATATTTATAATAAATTCAAATTATTTTGAATTCCTTAGAGTCTTTTGAATTTCCCAGAATTCTCTCGATGTCTTAGAATTCATTCCTAATCTGTTGATTTTTGTTTAAAAGATTATTGAATTGTTTTGACAAATTTCGGAAATAATTTCATTTTAATTTTAATTTTCTGAATTCTTCCGAAAACATGGAATTCTTTTTAACTATTTCCAAATTCATCAACTTTGGTTGACGATAAACTACTTCTGAATTAAGATACACTCATTTTTTTAAATCTGCAGAATTCTAAGAAATCGGGACAATTCCGCATAATTCAAAAGACTTGAAGAAATTTACAATAATTCAAAGTGAATTCTAAACATTTCAAAAGAATTCATTTTTTTTATTCGAAAGATTTCCATTGAATTCAAAAACTTCTGCAGAATTAAAAAAGGGGGATCTTATTTCAGTGGTAATTCAGGGTTGACCAAAAAGTTGATGAGTTTGGATATAGTAGTTGGAAAGAATGTCACGTTTTCAGAAAAATTCATAAAATTAAAAATAAATAGAGAATTGAAAAGAGTATGTAGAATCCAAAAGAATTCTAAGCATTCCTAAGAATTTAACAGAGTTCAAAGAATTCACAATAACTAAAAGAGCTCTGAATAATTGAAAATAATTTTTTTTAAGTTTAGATTTTAATTAATCCCGAATTTTTTCATTTAAATGAATTCAAAGAAATTTAATGAAATTCAAGCACACTTCCCTTTTCCAGCTCGGAAAATTACCATTTTGAATAAAATTTTTTTTCAACATTGATAAGTTATTAATGAAACACGATTTATATAATACATTATAATGTTGATTAAATAAATTTAAATAAATTAATTTAATAAACTAAATATTAAAATTAATCAAAAATGAGTGAAATTCAATAAACTAATTAAATCTATTAATATTTTTCATTATTGAAATTTTATTGTAAAAAAAATTGTTGACAAAAATTTGTTAAAGACAATTTTTTTTTTTTTAGAAAAATACAAATGTTTTTGTTAAAAATCATGAAGCTGGAAAAGGAATAAGAGGCGACAGAACTCCCCTTTTTCACCTTGAATAATTACCATTTTTAATACAACAACTTTTGTAAACATTTATAATTTATTAATGAAACAAAATTTTAACATATTATTATAATAATGTTTATCAAAGCATATTTTTAATTTTTACCATTTTTTTAATAAAAAATGTATACAGCTGGAGAAGGGATAGGGTGTGAAAGGACTTCCCCTTTCCATTTTCCAGCTCGGAAAATCAACATTTCAAATAACATTTTTTTTAACATTGATAAGTTATTAATGAAACAAAATTTATTTGATACATTATAATGTTAATTATATAAGATAAATTACATTAAATCAAATTAATAAACTAAATACTACAATTATTCAACAATGAGTGAAATTCATTACACTAATTAAATATAATAATATTTTTCATTATTGAAATTTTTGCATAAAAAAATGGTTGGAAAGAATTTTTAAAAAATAATTTTTGTTGTTGGAAAAATACAAATGTTTTTGTAAAAAATTATGAAGCTGAAAAAGGGATACGAGGCGACAGAACTCCCCTCTTACACCTTGAAAAATTGCCATGTTAAAAGTTAATTATTTTTATATGAACAGTCTATTATTATATTTTTGGTTCAAAATTCATTTCTTTCGGTGAAAAAATCTACTATTCGGTTGAAAATTTAACTATTATTTTGTTACAAAGTCATCTTTTTTTCTAAAAAGTCATCTTCTGGCTTTGTCCATATATAATAGAATTAATATTTTGCTTGAAAAATTACTATTTGGATGGAAATGAATTTATTTTGTTAGAAATTTACTTTTTTTCTGGAAAATGTATCTCTTTGGTTAAAAGTTAATTATTTTTATTCAAAAAGTCTGCTATTACATTTTAGATTTTGCATTCACCTCTATTGGGTGAAAATTTAATTATGTTGTTGAAACTTGAACTGTTTGAAAAAAAAATCTTTTTGTGGTCGATAATTTAACAATTTTGGTAAACTTTCATCTTTTTTAGTTGAAAATTCATATTTTATGGTTGAAAGTTAACTATTTTTGATTTAAAAACTTTACTATTATATTTTTGTTCCAGAATTCATTTCTTTTGGTAAAACATAATACTATTTGGTTAAAAACTTAGTTAGATTGTTAGAAATTTAATAATTCGAAGAATTTTTTGGTATTTCCACAGATTTCAAGGGATCACAAAATTTTTTTACAAGATTTGATGAAATTTACAGAACCTCCGGCTATTTCAAATTTTTTGTTTCAAGGATGTCAAGATATTTAAAAAATTAGAAGGTATTTCGAAATACTATGTAAGATTTTATATAATTTCAATCTTGGTTGCAAGAGATTTAAATAGTACTTTAGAAAATAATTTAAATAAAATAAAATTTTAAGACATTCCTAGTGATTTCAAATGTTTGAAGAGATTCTTAGGTATTTCAAGGAATTTTACAAAATTTTAAGGAATTATCATAAGGTGATATATCTTGATATAGCAATATATCAGCAAATTTGATAGGCCTTTCTTTAGAATTCTTTTCACCTAGAAATCCTATACTGTCCTGTCATCATATTCTGATTGAAATTCTATCTAATCTTATTGAGACAAAACATTTATCATCATTATTCCTCTATCAAATTTTATCTACGCAGAACTTATATCAACTCCCATCTTCAGAATTTTCAGAAATTTCTTTAAAAATCTTGAAAAAACATGCACTCAAGATCAGAGAGTTTTCAAATATATGACCTAAAATCATTAATGGCTGAAACTTTTGAGGCGCTTGGGAAAGCGGCTGAGTATTTTTTTCTAAATGCCTAAATAATACGGGAACCTGGACGCTAGGTCAATATTTCCTTTTAAATTCTTTTGAACGCCCGCAGTCACCTGAATATATAGGCAGTCCGCCAATTGTCGATGTTTCTTCTGGTTTCGCAACTGTAGTTAATGTCGCTTGGTTGTGCGAGCAGATTATAATCTGCCTACCAGCAGCGTTTTCTTGAAATAATGTCTCAGCACAGCAAAGGATGCCAGGACCTTCACCCGAAAAACGGCGACATGGCGTCAAAGCGGGATCACTATCCTTCTCCTTCCCACGCCGTCATAGATTCCCACTCCTGACCCTCCTACTTCTTTGAAATGATCAACGGATCTTCGAGGGCGACGGAAATCAATACGGTCGCTCTGCTGTATCTTTGGAAACACTTTATCTTCTTGAACTTCGGGTTTAGTTTAGTTTATTTCAACCCTCTCCTTCCCGCGCTGTCTAAGATTTCTGCTTCTGACCGTTTTGAGTTTCGCACTGAGTCACCAGACCACGGCCGCCTATAAGAGCCTTGATTCAAGGACAGCGGAGTAGAGGAAAATGTCTAGTAAAATACCAAAGATAAAAAAAATGTCTTAGGCTCATGGAGACATAAAGGCTATCCTATAATGACCTTATAATTCGTCACCAAAACTCAGGGTACCAAAATGTTACAAACAGTTTAAAACTATACTATTGAATAAATAAAGACCACCCACTGTACAATAAATTCATGTGTTATTCTGGATCAACTTGATACTGAGGCATTTTTTGTGTAGGAATACAATGAAAAAAAGTATTTGTTTTCTGATAAAATTGTTGAATAATTTTGCCATGGCCCTAAACTCCATGAATATCTTTTATATATTCATTATAGACAATTTCTGTAATTTAAGCGAAATGTCGATTATTTTCCTAGACGATTTGACCGCTACCGAGTTTAAAACAATAACTACTAGACAAATGGGACAAAGCTTCAGGTTTTTAAATATTTTCGTAAAAAATAATTTTCCAGCATAAGCGTTTCTTCATATTTCTTCACTTCTCAAATCTATTAAATCGAATAATGAACTGAATAATTTTCAATTGTAATTATGAGCAATTTACTTAATTTGAATCAATAATCGGTTATGTTTAACGAAGCTCATGTTCACATCGAAAATACTTGGCCTACGCTCACCGTATGTGCATGAAAAAAATGGTAACAGTTTATTTTTATGTTCGAAAACATGATTTTTATCAGTCTTGAAATTGAAAATTACATTTTCAACTATTTGAATGACTATATACGTAGTTCTCTGTTATTTCGTATTTTGCTTTTGGTACAAAACAGTCGGCAAACAGCTTCCTTGCCGGCTCCGGCAAGATTGTTTGTTGCCGGCGCAGGCAGTGAAGACTTCACCTATATTTAAAGTGATTCAATGAATACTTATTAGTCTTATCCCTTTTTCCTCAGTTTAACGCGAGCGCATGATAAATGTACCTGTAGGCGATACTAACTGCCGAGCGTACAAGCAAGAGCCAGAAACACTTGGACATGTTTTCAGTGGATCCTCAAAGTATGCGCGTTATGAGTACATACAGAGACACAATGCGGCTCTTGAAGAATTATATTACCATTTTAGGCACTTCTACGTTGTTGATCTATTGCCCGTCTTCCGATACGCCCAGGGGGAACTCGAGTCCGCTGTGGAGAATAATCAGTGTAAAATGTACTGGAATTTCTCATTCTCTACCACTCACCGTTTCAGTGCTCCGAAGCCTGATATTGTCCTCCAGGATATAAAAACCAAGATCATTTACGTAATTGAATTCTCGGCACAAGCCAATGGTAATAACACGGAAAAGGAGAAAGAAAAACGGGCGAAATATAAAGCACTTCTTTTCGAGCTGAACAGGCTGTACCAAGGCTGCGAAGTTCATCTTATAGTTCTCATCATTGGATGTTTTTCTTGGATGACTTCATCTGGTTCGACAACACTGTTTCTTATAATATTCAACAAAGATTAATAGTGCTAAAAAGTATCCAGAGGCCATACGTTCATCTCCAACTGTCCCGTCTGCCGCGCGAGGTCATCCGCGGCTAGAGACCTGACTCCAAGGAACAGTGTTGAACGATGTTTTCTCGCGTGAAGTTCCCGCTCTTGCTTACGTTCTGGGACAGAAGGAGCAAAAGTGGATGACGTACACGTTCCAGGTGCATCTTGATTGTTTGCTTCAAGGAACCATGATCGTAGCTTCCGGAGCCTAAGACTCCTCATTGATTATGAACATCATTTATGAATATAATTCCTCTAAATTTTGTAAACCTAGCTCAATTGGTTTTCAAGTTATCATTTCCGTAAATTAAAAATAAGTGTTCTTCATTAGAAATCGTATTCCTTCTTTGGATTTATCTAAAGGTAACGCAGTAATTTTCTTAATATATGGCGATCTTTTTTCAACACTGTTAAGAACCAAATCTACAAGAACGTTAGTAAAGAGAGAAGTCACATTAAGAGAAGTAATATTGTGGTGGGAAGGAATAATGATTTTATCTAGTTTTTGTTTGAAATCAATAGCATTTTTAATGAAAGATTTAGGTTTACGAAAAGCAGAGTTTAAAATATTATTGAAAACCTTAGCCATGCTATGTGTGGGAGAATTAATAGTGCTCACAACAGGTTTTAAAGAAAAATCATTTTTATGAATTTTAAGAAGTCCATAAATTCTAGCCTAATTAGTGTTTTCTGTGATAAGGTCTTGTCTTTCTATGTTAGAACCTAAAAAACCCTTCAGTCTCCATTTGTTAATGATTTGCTAGTGCTGTACTAAAGATGATTAGAAAATTAATGAATCTATTATTCGTAATATCAGTAATTTGATAGAAGAAAACAACTAATTGCTCAATGAAAATAGATGATTTCATTTGGCGTTGTGTATATTAATTTCAAAAGTTTGAAATCGAAAACGCGACAAATATAGAAAATCAAGAGAAGAACGTGATTGTGTAACATTATTACTCATACGATAAGAAGATAGCATTGTCAAACTTGTAAATAGACTATACGTCACATTCTCTAACGGAAACGTATTTCTTCAAGTTATTACAACATAATTGAGAAACAAGAATTATTTACACAATTATTCTAGGGAAAAGGCACCAATTGCCGAGCTTGAAAATTTAAAACAAGTCGGTTGAAATCGTTAAATCCTTGAAAATATCATAACATTAGCATAAAGAAATGTTTGTTTTTAACGATTCCCCACATTCAGCAGGAATCATTCAATTCCCCAAATTGCAGGGAATATTTCCAAACTTTGGTATAAATTATTATAAGTTTCAGGAAATTTTCCCAAAAATCGTAGGTATTATCTAATTTCCTAAATTTGAGGGAATTTTCCCTAATTTTTTAATGAATTATAAGAAATTTTAGGGAAATTTCCACAAATCTTGGCAAAAATGATTTTCCTCAACGAAAATGTAGATTTTTCCCTACTAAAAAGTGGGGAAAATCCCCGAAATTTTTTACAGTGTATTATCTTCCTCAACACGCAGTGATAAAACTCGATAGAACGACTACTTAAATTCGTGTGGTGTTTCATGGATTTTCCAAAACTTTCTCTGGAATATCAGTAAATGAGTTCCAGCACGTTGGACCCACGATTCAGAATGACTTGTTTTCAATTGTGCTGCGATTCAGAAAGCACAAAATTGTACTTTCTGAAAATATTGCGAAAATTTACCGCCGCATTTACGTCGGAGAAGAGCAACAAAAGGCGCAGCGAATTGTATGGCGATCGTATAGCACTCAGCCTATAAAGGTCTGCGAGCTGAGTGCGGTCACATACGGTACTGCAGCAGTCCCTTATTTGACTATACGTTGCCTGCGACAACGTGGAGAGGACAACAAAAAGCAACAAGGATTCAAGGATTCAAAAACTCTGGGTTTGTTATGGAATATTCAATCAGATTAACTAAAATACTCAGTGGATATATCTGAACAGCATACAGTGACAGAACGAATAATTTTGTCTCTCATTTCTTAAACCTTTTATCTGCTTGGGCTCACGGGTTCCGCGACTATACGAGCAAAGGTCATTCTTCAAGGACTTTGGAAAATTAAGTTGAATTGGAATCAATCTTTACCCCATCATTTATTCTAGATATTCTTCTTGTTATGTTTCCATTCAATATTATTCAGGGAATTCAGATTCAATTAAACTAAAATTAATTTAATTTTAATTTTTCAAATCAATATTTAAGAATAACTTTACTGCCTTATCAAGAACAAAATTCAACTGAATACGTTTCAGATACAACAGAATCGTTCAGGAAATAAAATAATCAATTGTCAATAAACCGAGATTGCAAATTTTTACTTTTGCCTCACATTTTGTCTGAGAAATAAATATTTTGAAAATAAATTTAAAATATTCAAAAAGTAATTTCAATTTCCAATATGAATTTTTATCTTGAAAAAAAGTATCTCTGTTACTATGGTTCCTTTTCCTTCTCATTCATCTAGAAATAATTTGTTTCATGGTCAAGAAGCCATTACAGATAAGAAGAAAGACATGATATAGACGTATAAAATAAGATCATCGTCAAAAGAAGAGATATATAAATATAGATATGAATATACCCCTGGCTCATCGTATTCGTAAAGAGTAGACAGCAGGCCCTGAGCTTATATAGATTACACATTAGGATTCTAAAATAAATGACGTAATTTGTAAAATTCTTATGACAAAAATCGCAAATTTAGGAAGTTCATACATAGAGCATGAGTTGAGAAGGCATAAAATGCCTTAAATGATAGAGATCCTCCCTCACTCTGAGCTTGCAAATAGGACAGATCCTTGCAGTGTCGAAAGTAAATCTGTAGTTTCTAAAACGAAAATAACTTCTGGTAGAACTGAAGAGTCTAATCTGGGCGACCAAGCTAGAGATATAATAGGGCATCCTGGCTGTCAAATAGGGCTGTGCACCCAAAAACAAATTTATGTGTAGAAAAAAAAAAGTTTGAAGTAGTATATTATGATTGATTTCAATGGTTTGAAGGAAGTTTCAAAGCTTTTTTTTCCTCTAATAAAAATCATGGCATTTTTAGGACTTTGGACAGGTTTCAAGGATTAATTTAATAGTTTTCACTGAATTTTATTTAATTGTTCAAAGATTTTTTAAATCAATTTATACTGATTTGATTTTGAAACTTTTATTCTGTTTGAATTCAAGGGAATTCTCGATTGATTTTAATGGTTTGAAGGAAGTTTCAAAGTTTCATCTTCCTCTTATAAAAATCATGGCATTTTTAGGACTTTTTGGCAGGATCTAGGAATTAATATAACGGTCTTCACTAAATTTTATGATAATGTTCGAATATTTCTCTAATTAATTTATAGTGATTCGAATTTAAAATTGTTTTTCGTTTTGAATTCGAGAGAATTCTCGATTGATTTGAATGGTTTGCAGGAAGTTTTAAAGCTTTTTTTTGCTCTTATGAAAATCATGGAATTTTTAGGTCTTTTTGACAGGTACCAGGGAGAAATTTAACTGTCTTCACTGAATTTTATAATGATGTTCGAATATTTTTCTAATCAATTTATAGTGAATTGTATTTGAAAATGTTGTTCTTTTTGAATTTGAGAGAATTCTCGATTCATTTCAATGGTTTGAAGGAAGTTTCAAAGTCTTTTTTTTCCTCTAATAAAAATCATGGAATTTTTAGGACTTTTTGAAAGGCTCCAGGGAATAATTTAATTGTTTTCACTGGATTTTATAATAATGTTTGAATATTTTTTAAATTAATTCAGAGTGATTTGATTTTCAAATTGTTATTTATTTTGAATTCGAGAGAATTCTCGATTGATTTCAATGGTTTGAAGGAAGTTTCAAAGCTTTTTTTCCTCTTATAAAAATCATGGCATTTTTAATCTGTTTCGGTTGAAAATAAACTTTTTTGTTGAGAATTCAACTATTTTGTAGAAAATTCGAATTTACGACTCGAAATTTCAACAATTTGGTACAAAACTCAACTATTTGGTACAAAATTAAACTGTTTTGTTGGAAATTAGTTGTAATTCTTTTAGTTAAAATCTAATTAATTTAAAAGAAAAGTTAACTTTTTTGTTGAAAATTCATATTCTCGGATTGAAAATTCAACTATTCGGTTAAAAATTTATATTTTTTGCTTTAAAACTCAACTATTTGGTAGAAAAATAAACTGTTAATTGAAAATTAATTTTTTTGTGTGAAAAATTCACATTTTTGGTTGAAAATTCAACTATTTTTATAGAAAATTAAACTATTTGGTTAGAAATTAATAGTTTTGGTAGGAAATTCAACAATCTGATAAAAAATTAAACTATTTGGTTATCAACTTTTTTTGCTTGTTAAAAAATATAATTTTTGTTGAAAATGCATATTTTTGGTAAAATAATTCAACTATTTTGATAGAAAATTAAAAATTTAGTTAAAAATTCACATTTTTTTGTTGAAAATTCAATTATTTGGTTGAAAATTCAACTATTTTGTTAAAGATTCATCTTTTTCATTTCAAAATTCCTCTCTTTCTGCGAAAATATCAACTTTATTATTAAAATATTAATCTGTTTCGGTTGAAAATAAACTTTTTTGTTGGAAATTCAATTATTTGATTGAAAATTCAACTATTTTGTTGAAGATTCATCTTTTTTATTTCAAAATTCATCTCTTTTTGTGGAAATTTTACCTTATTATTAAAACATTGATCTGTTTCGGTTGAAAATAAACTTTTTTGTTGAGAATTCAACTATTTTGTAGAAAATTCGAATTTACGACTCGAAAGCATGTCCACTGCGTGCACGATAACTCCAAACAGCGTCATCTTAAACAAATAGATCAGAAATTTTCTTAATTAGTATGACCATAGCCCAGGCGTGACAAGGCGGATTTTTTTTCATTTTGCAAAATAACAAAATAGCGACAGTTTGAACGAAAAACATTCCAAAATCAAGCTTTTTTGCCCTTTTTTTGTTAATTCAACTATGATAAAATCAAAAATTTGGAAACCCGCTTTGTCGCGTTGTAGATATATATGTTTAGAATAAACGTACAAAATTTGATCGTAATCGTTTGAAAACTTTTTGAGAATTCGTGCACGATGAGGGCAAAAAGGTTGTTTCGAGAAAACAGCGTTTGAAGCTTTCGAGACATAAAAATTGTAGAAAAAAGTGACTTACACTTAATTAGCGATCCCTGCTCTGTATGAATTCATAGTAATGCAATATTTCCTTCACATAAGCATATTTTAAAAAAACATCAATAATTCCGAATATGCATCGAAAAGAATTGCTAAAACTGAAACATAAGCAGCAGCGTTTGGATGCTCTTCTCAAGCGCTTATCTCTCTACGCGCTTTTGCTCAAAGCCCTCAAAAGTATAGAAGGACTCAGAATTTCTGTATGAAATTTTGATATGATATTTCTGAATATATAAGCTGTCGAAAAATGCAAAGAAAAAAGAAGTCGATTTTCCAAAAGTAAGATAGTAGAATGACCCTTAACTAATACGCCGAAATTAGACTGGATACAAAAAATCAAAAAATCACAGAAGAGTAGATAAGCAATAGTGCTATGTATAATTGTATGTACCTCAGTGAAAATGTCAAAATCAAAAAACCCAGTTAGTGAGTGACCGCTATTCTTTATAACTTAGCATCCCATTTACCTATCCTTTATTATTAGTTGAAAATTTATATGGTAATTCATTTTCAGAATTAGAATGAGCCATGGCCATATAACGGATTTTGCAAAGGTTTCAACCACTCGGTTTTTGAGTTTGCACCTTATTACACTAAATATTTCAAAAGGTTTCAAAATATTTCAAAGACTTTAAAATATTTAAAAGGATTTTAAACATTTTACAAAAAATTTCACGGATTTCAAAGATTTAAAAGAGGCGCATATACCAGATTTCGAATATTTCGTATCAATTTCACAAAGCTTTTAAAACTTTCAAAAGATTTAATGGGTTTATAAGATTTGAAAAGGGTACAGCACACAAGATTTCGAAGATTTTAAAACATTTCGAAGATTTGAAACGATTTCGAAAGGTTTCAAAACATTTTGGAAGATTTTAAAAGATTTCAATAATATTTCAAATAATTAAATGATTTCAGCGAATGAAAAATATTTCAAAGATTTCAAGGATTTCATAGACGACTGATGTTCGAAAAAATTAAGAATTTGTTTATTTGTGGTTCTGCTTTTATTAAAAATTTTTGTTCAATAAAAAATGAAATGGCTCACTTTTTATATCTACAACAGACGGTTATTTCATTATTTGATGTAAAAAAAGGAGATCTCGAAAAACTTGCCTTCTTGACCAGAAAAACTTGAAAAAGTTACAATTTCGTTCCTAAGAATCACTGGACATTACTACAGAAAGTAACTTCAAGTTACCGAAAAAGTTACTTTTCAAACTTCCTTAATTGTATAATTTAAAAGTCAAAATAAATAAGATGATAATTCATAAAAACTTAATTTAAAATGAAATAAGCATTAGTTAAAGTAGCATTTTACCGTCACATTTTTTAACCAAACAGTTGTACTTTTAACCAAAAAATATGACAGTTTCGAGTTTTTCAAGCCATCGTTGCCTTTCTTCATCAGTATCTTTAATTGGTGCAAGCCATACTGAAGGGCCTTTAGTTTGTATAGAATCTTTTGATTCTGAAGTATACAGTCTCCGACGTTCGAATTAATTGTTAAGTTGTTGCGAAATCAAGTATATTCACGGTTCCGTTTCTTTCTTTACTACCTTTTTTGTAGATACCTTAATAATTAAACCTACTTAGATAACGATCCTTCCACCTGGGACGAACATATAGACGATCTGCAGTTCGCAATCAATACTAGCAAGAATTCGTCGACACAATTCACCCCAGCATTTTTAAAATAGGTCGAGTACTCAAATGGCTTCGAGAACTCCAAACTTTCGAGAAATCGCATATCTTCGAGAATTTGAAACTTTTTCGAGCTACTCGGAAGTTTCGAGCTGCTCAAAAGTTTCGGTCGTCGAAACTTTTGAAATTCACAAGAATTCTTCCAAACCCGATGCTTGGAGGTTTTTCCGATTGCTAACAGCGATTTTGCAATAAAAATAAAACGTTCGAGATTTTTCATCCAAAACGATGACCACATTCTGTAACAATGCAATAAATTGACTGATGTATATGAAGATCAATAGAAGGCGATGTTTTGCATTTTTGGTCACAATTTTTGAAGTGAAGATTCGTAAAGTTCGATCCAAAATAGCAACACAATTTTTCAGAAATTTAATAAACTGACAGATTTCAAGTTGACTCAGTATACTAGACATTTTTTGGGTTTGTGATGACAAATTCATTATGAAAATTTAGAAATTAAAAATTTTGTATCCTAAACGACAACCAAATTTTGTAAAAATTCAAGAGATAAATCAGTTTCCTCGTGGTAAAGTCCTAGAGTTCTTTTGTATGAGATAATGACTATTATTAAAAACGATCCACAAAACTACGTTTCAATTTCTCCCGCAGATTCTCTGACAAAAATAGCTGATTTGGACAACTGATGAAGTAGTCCACTGTTATTACTATCATCCAAAACGGTCCACTAAACTAACTTTAAATTTTTCCTTCAGATTAAAAGCAAAAAGAAAATTAGTTTGGACAACTACTAAAGTAGTCTGTTACTATTATTCAAAATGATACTCAAAACTACGTTTCAATTTCCCCTGTAGATACACTGAAAAACATAGTTGGTTTGTACAACTAATAAAGTAGTCTATTACCCTTACTATTATGAAAATGATCCACAAAACTGCTTTTCAATTTTTCCTACATATTGACTGCATAGAGCACTCTGGTATATCAATGAAGTAGTCTATTATTAATATTCAAAATGATCCAAAAAACTAAATTTAATTTCACCTGCAGATACGCTGAAAAATATTGTTCTTTTGAACAGTTGATACAGTAGTCTACTACTTTTATTCAAAGCGATCCACAAAACTACCCTTCAATTTGCCCTAGAAACTAACTGCAAAAAATAGTTAGTTGAGACAACTACTGAAGTAGTCTACTACTATTGTTCTTAACGATACACAAAACTACATTTCAATTTCTCCTGCTGATACAATGAAAAACATGGTTGTTTTGGACAATTAAGAAAGTAATCTATTACGATTACTATCATCCAAAATGATCCACAAAACTACCTTTTAATTTTTCCTGCAGACACACTGAAAACTATGGTTAATTTGCACAACTAATGAAGTAGTCTATTTCTATTAACCAAAACGGTCCACGAAACTACTTATACATTTTTCCTGCAGATTCGCTGGAAAAAAAAGATTAGACAACTAATTAAGTAGTCTATGTGCCATTCTCTTCCACAAGTCAACTTTTCTTCAGTTTATGTTTTTAAAGATTTTACCTAAATGGCATCCTCTGTTTTTTAATACATAGTTGACCTTACAGTTGGACTGCTTCCCTAATTGCGATCCTATTTCTGATGCTTCTCCTACCGGAGCTCCTGATTCTCCTGAAAGGTCTTCTCATATCAGACCTCATTCTCCGTATTATCGGGCCAGCTCTTCTCCTCCTTCTGAAACTTGTCTTCGTGTCAGGTCTAGATCTTCTTCTCCCTGTCATTTTTCTTTCCGCCAAAGCGGACCTAAGCTGGAGGAACTTCAATATGTTCGGCTCATTCCTCACAAGAATCCGAAGCAGCGATTCGAAATTTGAAGATACGAGGGCTGTTCGATCAGTCAGTGACATTTTGAATTTTTTGCGCAGTAAGTTCAAATGCACCACTGATCTTGTCAACGCCATCTATGAATAGACTACTGTTGAATTTTAAGCAAGCTGGGTCGTTTATTACGTGTTTGATAACCATTAAAAGGAGAGAAGCTCGTCAATATTAACGAAAATGGAAAAAGTGAATTTCGTGTACTAAATAAGCATTATTTTTTGCGTAAAAAACCATCACTGAGAGCAAGAAAGGGCTACATAAATACCATGGGAACTCTGCTTTATCAATGTGAATGGTTGAGAAGTGATTCACTGTGTTCAGTTGTGGTGTTACCAGCACAAGTGACGCCGAACGTTCAGGTCGCCAAAAAGAGGTCATCACGCCAGAAATCATGGATTAAATCCATTAAATGATATTGGACGATAGAAGATTGAAAGTGCGTGAGTTGGCTCAGGCTATAGGCATCTCAACTGAGCAAATACATCACATTTCACAAGAATAATTGGACATGAAAAAGCAACTATAATTACTTAACTATAATAACTTTCCCACAAAAGAGACCACTCTACAGTGGATGGGAAACAATGCTTCAAAGTTCAATAGAATCAGTTTTCAACAACGGAAAAACGTTTTATTATTCAAATAGGGTGTGTTTTATGAATAAGATATTGCTACAGATACTAATATAACGCAAAAGGTGGATCAGATCTCTAAAACTTCCAAAAAGCGTCAAAAGAAAGATCAATAGATAGTTGTTTTTGGTGTTACACCTGCACATAACAGAATCTTTAGGTATCAATTATTGCGATTGACAATAAGTATGCTTTCAATAAAAATCAGTTTATTGAGTAAATGGTGGGTGAAGCTATTATTATTTTACAAAAAATCATATCGTCTAAAATTCGCGTCATAAATATCTAACGACTCATAATTGGTCAATGTTCAGTACAGCTGAGTTAAACTTGTGAGTATTCAAAGTCGAATTAATCAAAAATGGTGTTTAAAATGATATAGTAATTTAAAACAAAATATTTAAAATATTTGTAGATGAAAGAGAGGTGAAAATCATCTTCGCTGTAATTCTTTGACTACAATGATAATGATATTAAGGTTTGAATTTCAAGCAACGACTCAAAGACTTTACGTCGAAATCAAAATACTGATTCTCATAAATGAAGTTAAATATTAGAAATGTAATGATTACTTCCTTATTCAGGCAAATTTTTCAACATTTTTATGACAGGTCAACAAAAACAATGATAATTAATTGTTTATTCCAACATTATATAAAACAGTTAAAATATGAAAATATTTCATAATAATATAAATACAACATTGAAATATAATTCACAAATTTATATTTGACATAAATTTCATTTCATGAGCCTCATTCTGAGAATGATATGTTTTAAGATATGTATGAAACACATCTGATTTTTTTTTGCATCAAAGAAATTTTTGCTACGGTATGTACGAAATATGAATACTGTCTTGACCTGGATGATAGTTTTTTGTTTTTCAATCAACCTATTGAAAAAACAATTAAAAGTGCCGGCGGTAAAATCCGGAATTTATATTCATAAACTCAGGTATACTCAAATATAATTTATTTATTAAATTATTTAAGCAATGTAGTAAAGGTTGGGACGGGGTTTGTGTTTAGCCCATAATTTTTTACATGTTAATATCTTTGGACCTTTATTACACTGTTTTAAAGGTCTGTTGAATAGCTTACTTTTTGTGGACAAAGCATATATAATTACGAAGCGAAAAAAATTTTGCAACTGATTTTCTGAATGTCTTTCAATCTACCAACAAAAATTTTACAGTGTAAGTTGGGACACCTCTTAAAATATCAAAAATAAGTGCTAAACATAATTTTAAAACGTCATAGTGAACTTTCTAGTGAATATTTATTTTTTTGATTGGGTCTTTGCATGAACATGAAAACTTCTTTGATGGCTTTAATCAAACCGTCGAAATCAGTGATCCTAATACGTTCACTTTATCGCTTGTAGCGAGACATGCGCTGAAATGCCGAGTTTGAAAAGTACATAATAATACCCTAAAGTGCGATTATTTTGATTATTAACACTCAAAAGTTACTCCAAAGACGATTTTCAGTAAAAAAAAAAATAGCGTACAGTTGTCCAAAAACATGTCCCAACTTATACGGTACACGTGTCCCAACCGGCATTTTTATATTGTTCCGGAAAAAAATGATCTGCACTGTACACTGTTAGAAAAATCTATACTAGATTTAGTATACATGTAATGGAAGCAAGAATGCACAACATGAAATTAGCAAAACAGTTGAGTTTTTAACAAAGTAATTTAATTTTGAACCAAATAATAACATTTTTAACCAAAAAAGATGAATTCTATCATCTATATCGATTTCCGTTGGAAAACGCAATTTTTATCTCCTTTGAAACCCAATGATTCTCTATTAAAAGTATGGATTTCTGGTAAAAAACGCACAAAAAAACCGAAATCTGGAAAATCTAATGATTTTTAAAAATTGAAAATGCTAATTTTCGACGAAAAACACTAATATAACATAACAAAAAGCTGTTTGAGATTGTAAATCATCTTTCAAACATATTTTTTCATATTTAAAGTTACCAATTTGCGGTGGCCAATGCTAAATACCTTAAATTGTTCCATAATTGTAAATTTTTGTTGAAATCTATATCGATATTTCAAGTGGAAAACATTACTTTAACCTACAATTGTACACAAATTTTGAATCTTTTTTGCAATGTAATGATTTTTTACTAAAAATAATGATTTTCGGTGTAAGACTCCAACAGAACCTAAAATTGTTCAAAAGCTGTGAATCCTCTTTGAATAAATAATTTTAAAAAAAAATAAATAAAAATGCGAGTTTCCGCCGAAAAACACTAACATATTTAAAAATTGTTTGAAGATTTTACATCTTGTTCAAATCATAATCATAATGTAATCATAATATAAATATCAATCGAAACCTAATAATTTTTGTATATAATAAATAAAACATAATAATATAATTTTTATATTAAAAAAATGATTTCAAATTGCAAATCTTTTCGAACAACTATGATTTTTGTTATCTTCCAACGTAATCTGAAACTGTTAAAAAAAATTATGAATCTCCTTTAAAATCAAATCAAACCGAAATTGTTTAAGCTTGTTAATTTTATTGGCTAAAAAAAAGACCGAGCACGCAGCGCGAGGTAAATACATTGATAAGCGCAAAGAGAGAGATGAATATATTATCGAGCGCGATATTGCAAGCAAAGCTGTCTTATAGAAGACAGATCAATTGTCAACCAAGACATTTTTTAACAAAAAATATGTTTTTAGTTGTGGAGAGCAGATTTGTTCGATTTTGATGTTTGATTTAAGCTCTGTATTTGGAGAATAGGAAATGGTATTTGGCGGATGTATCAAGGACAGGAAATATGTTCTATTGCAAACATACCGTCGGAAATATCGGATAATCGTGTGGAGATGGCTAATAATTCTTTGCCAAATGAAGCCGTACAAACCTGTGCAGGCGTAAACGAATTAAAGCCGTCGGAGGCTAAGTACTTAGAGGATTTTCTCAAAAGAAAAATTCCTCTTATGCCAGCCAAGCTTCCTGCCACCCACATGGTGGAACACCATATAGATATGCAAGGACATGCTCCCATCAGGTAAGCTTATTGGCGCCTTTCTGTTAAGGTTGAAGAATGATTAAGAGAATCTGCCTGAAAGATTGAAGCTGAGTGAATAATAAGTCCTGGCAAAAGTGAATGGTGTAACCTAGTGGTAATGATCAGGAAGCCTGACGCAGATAATAGGCTTTGTATTGACTTTAGAAAATTAAATGAGGTAGCCAAGAAAAATGCTCACCCAATGAGAAATATTAGCATAATGTTAGACAAGCTCTTATCCGCACGATATATCTCTTAGATTAAAATTAGTCAGGGATTCCATCAGATTCCTCTCTCCGAGGAGTGTAAGCGATTCACTGCCTCCCCAGTACCAGGCAAGGGGCTCCATCATTACAATCGCATGCCATTCGGGCTATCGGGAGCTCCAGCGACGTTTCAGCGATTGCTCGCATGTCCTCAATACTATTTGTAACGTTTAAAACAATAAAATAACCATCATTAATGCTCATGGTACTTGAAAATTCCTGTTTTTACATTATCATCCAGAGAAGGTATTAGATTTGTATAAAATTTGACCCCCCCCCCCCCACCGGTTTTTGTCAAATGACCACGTTTTGGGACCTTCTGAACCAAAAAACAGGTTTTCGCGAATGTGTCTGTCTGGCTGTGGGCATGTGTGTATGTATGTTTGTGTGTAGATTTTTAGTCTGTCAGCACGATAACTTTCGAAAGAATTCACAGATTTGTTTGTCCTTTGGTATACTCTTCAAGTGTCCGAGGATGAAGGTCGTGTTCGTTAGTCAGCCATTTTGAATGAAAATTCGAGAAGTTATAGCATTTTTAAAAATTTTCAGACCATGGTTTTTTCTAATTTTACAATTATATGTACGGCTGTTCATAGTACTTGAAAATGGAAACAATTTATTTGAACGACATTTTTCGATAAAATGAAAATTTTCAGAATTACAGCATTTACAAAATCCAAAAGAAGAAACGAAAATTAACATTTTCAGCGAAACAACGTCCGATACGGAAAAAAGTCAGAACAAGCAAAATGTTCCTTTTTGCACGTCCTACAAGAATATCTCAACGACTTTTCGAATTTTCTTGAAAAGTCGAAAAATCACATTTTTATTACACAAATAATAATGAATAATCAAAAATTTAATTTTACGGTTAAACTAAGCAAGATACGACAAATGATGATTTAACAAGCACTGTGCACTCAAAAAAGATCTACAAATTTGTTATTGATCACTTTTTGTTAGGATCTATAGTTTTTGTTTTATTCGTAAGAAAGTACATTAACAGTGAAAAAATCAGCCCGATAAGTGGGCACATTAACTTGATGCGAACTTAAATCTCGTAGGAATAGGAATAGTTCTACTTATGAAACATCTCGATACACTGAGCAAATGCAAAGTTTCTCGCATCAAATATCATGAGTGCGCGTCACATGGAGAGTCAGGGCAACGTTTTGCTTACATGAATCTGAATTCCCGGACAGACGGTCAGCGACTGGCGGTTTTTAACTTTCACTCAAATGGCCCAAACCATGTTAATTCGAATATCAACTTCTAGCGCACAGTCACCCAATTGTGAAATCTTCCAATGAAGATACTTTTCGCAAATCACAAGGTCTGCCTAAAACCTTTGTTCAAATTGTTGACACAAAAAAATATAAATCCCGTGATAGAGGAAGACCGTAACAAAGATAAAGTGTCTACAGCGTGTCATTCTCGCCATCAGATGAGAAGTAATAATGAGTACCAGTGAAAATCTTACTCGAACCATAAAAAGGTTCCCCTATGTAAGCGTTTTACTATCTGTACAACAACCAGACAAGCGCTAGACATTTCTCCTTGATCGTGGGTTTCGCGATGCAAAAGGCGTACTGGAGTCCAAGAGCTTTACAGCACTGATGCCAAAATTAAAGGTTAATATGAAGCACTTGTCATCTAAAGAATCAAAATAGTTCCGTTTCGGCGCAAAAATTCGGCTCTATTTTAAAATGGCAGCATTTTTGCACAATTAATTTGGAAAGGCGTTTCAATCAGATGCAAAGCTTTTAAAAGAAATAAAAGCGAATATGAAAAAATAATTTGAACAAATATTTTTTCATTTATTTCACTTTCTAATTGAATACACAAAGAGAAGGATAGTAATCATACAAGTAGATAGCAAGTAATCATAGCACGTGCAATATGCATGATAAGACCTTGGTTTTGTTTGAAACATTTTCTTTTTTAGTTAAAAATTCAACTATTTATTTGAAAATTCATGTATTTTGTTGAAAATTCGACGTTTTGATTCGGAATTCATCTTTGTAGGTTGAAAATTTAACTATTTGGGTAAAAGCTCACATATTTTGTTGAAAATTCAACTCTTTGACTGAAAATTGAACTATTTTGATGAAAATTCATTTTGTTTGGCTGAAATGTTAACTATTTAATTTTGAGCTGAGAATTCAAGTATTTGTTGAAAATTCAACTGTTTTTTGTTAATGTTTTTTGTTTCAAAATTTGAATATTTGGTTGAAAATTCATTTGTGCCGGTAGGAAATTCAACTATTTTGTTTAACATTTGTCTATTTGGACAGGAAATTCGACATTGTGGATTGATATAATTCAATTTATTGTTGAAAATAAACAAATTAAATCAACTTTTTAAACTATAAAGTTTACTTCTCCATTTCAGGTTGAAAATTGATCTTTTTTATTTTGAAATTGAACTATTTGGACAAAAATTTATCTCTTTTATTTTGTGATTCAAGTATTTGGTTCAAAATTCATGTATTTTGTTGAAAATTCGTCTTTTTTGGTAGAAAATTAACGATTTTGGTTGACAATTCAATTACTTGATTGAAAATAAAACGTCTTTGTGTAAAATTCATTTTTTTTTGAAGATTCGATTTTTTTAAATTAAAATTTTCAATCAAAAATGTATGTACTTTGTTGAAAATTGTTTTTTTTTTCTTACAAATTAATTTTTTTTAACCGATAATTTAAGCAATACAGTTGAATGTTCCACAATTTTAGTTAAAAATTTATGTCTTCCGCGGTTGAAAATTCAACTATTCCAGTTGAAGATTCACCATTTTAGTTTAAAATTCATCACTTTGGTTTAAAAGAGAGGTGTGAGGGGTAAGGGTCCCGCTGGAAGGGGAAGGTAACCCAGGTAGCTTGCGCTCGTTTGGTCATCGCCCGTTTGTCTTACCCCCACTACCGAACTTCCCCTCGCGCAGCTGAGTGCTCGCCAGTGCAGCGTCTCTCGTCGACCCATGTCAGTCCGAACCAGTAACACATTTCGAAAAAATTGCTGACTTTCACAAATTTGAAAACTATATTTGAGTAAAGTAGATATGTTTTGGTAAATTGAGTTAACCATTAACACCTTAGGTCTTACAGAAATTTGGTAAAACGATATGACACTTTTCACATTGTTCTCAAAGATTTTTTTGACTAATCAGGGTGTCTAGCGTTTCTTTAAAAAAAATTGAAGGACTTTTCCAGGTTTTCCAGGACAAAAAAGTTAAATTTTCCAGGTAACTTTTTTTTACAGTGAAAAAAATACTTTTCACGAAATATAGTAGAATTTGTGGGTCTAGTATCTAGTAGAATTAAAAAAAAAGTTTTATATGCGAAATTTCTTTTACAGTCTCAAACTCTGATGATATGGTAAAGTATCCAAATATCCCAACAATTCCAATCCAATAATTTTTTCTGTTGATATCATCAAAGCTAGGTCAATTACGCGCGTAATGAACTTTTTTTTATTAGAATTGGATGAAATTGACTGAGTTATCGAATTTTAAATTAATTTACGTTTAAATTTCAATGAAATAATTAAATTTTTAACGTAAGAAATGAATTTTCAATCAAAATCATTAATTTTCTACCAAAAAAGACGAATTTCCAGCGAAACACTTGAATTTTTAAATAAAAAACATAAATTTTCAACCAACTAGGTAAATTTTTAAATAAATTTTTTTTTAAAACGAAAATGGAATAGTTAAATCTCCACATTCTTGACTCTTCTTTGCTAATTTTTTATCCATAACGCGCTGCAGTACGTAAATCTTGTCATCCTTCGCAGCCGGTCCGGCACCACCATCGCGTATACTTTATTTGCCGTATTCATTAGCGTAAACCCTCTATAACTTTCCTGCCTATCTCTCTCTCATTTCTTTACAGTGGCACTATCAACCCTAACTTACTTATCTGTTTCTCTATCTTCTCCTCATTCAATTCCTTCATCACTGTCTATTTTATTCTTCTGCTACCATAATCTCTCTTCTTTGCATCTGAGCCCTGAAATAATTTTTCAAGAAACTCCCTTCACTCCTCAATCCCTATCTTTTCGCTCGTCCCCACTCCAGAGCTTACTGAACCTGTTTATTATCACCCACACGTCCCCCTCTGTTTTAATACTTCCCAGCTCCTCTTCCAGATATTTCTCCTGTTTTTGCTCTCTCTTCTCACACATCAATCTAAACCCCACCCCCTCCCCCTTACTTCTACGTACTCGTTTCTTTTCGCAGTTCCCTCTTTCCACTTTTTGTACTTTCTCTTCACCTTCTTTTCATCTTGTTACATTCACCATTCCACGACGGTTCCACCATCCCTTTTTTATTCTCTCTGAATACCTTCTCTTGCACACACTTTTTCACTTTCTCTCTCAAATCCTCCCATATCTCTTCCACTGACTCTCCTCCAAAGCGTTCCTCCCCTGACTGCCCCTGATACTACTCTATCGCCTTCCTCGTTCAGCTCACTTGTTCCCAATCGACACTTCTTCCTATTGCCTTCCGCTGTTCCCCACGTTATTCACAACCCTAATAGCTGATGGTCTGATTCTAACCTTCCTTCCACTGTGAATCACTTCGTCTCCTCCCACTCTTGCATATTCATGACTTTTATCAAACAAATAGTAACAAACTTACTCAGTTATAATTAGCCTTTCGACCGATTTGTGCTTCAATAAATTTTGCCGATTTCAACAACGATGATTTTTTTCTAGGAAAAATGAAAACATTTTCTTAAGATTTTACGATTTCCGGGACACTCTAAAGTGAAATTTCTTATTGATAAATTTTATTTTAAATGAAAAAATTTTTTTCAACATTTGAAAGTTCAGAATATTTTAAGATTGAAACAAAATTTCGCAATTTTGCACAGTTACAAAATAATTTTTTTTTTTACGAAATTAGGCGATATGTATTTTTGCGATTTTTAAAACAAATATTTTTTATGAAGTTATGCGTATTTGAATTTTTTGCTTTGTTTAAAAAAACGTCACTTTTTTCGGTAAAATTATATAACTTTTGACCTAATTGAGGCATTTAAGATTTCTTTCCAGATTCTCGTAGAGTTTATCGCTTTCTTTTGAAATCCGTCAAAAAATTTAGGAAGTGTTCAAAATTAATACAATGGCCAGGAGATTTTTTTTTGCATATAATCGAATTTTCGCATTTTTGTTGCAAACGACAACAGATACGAAATAATGATAACAAAATAGTTTGCACCGTTAGAAAAGTTCTACATAAAGTTCCTTTACTCATTTATGATATCTTGTCCCATTTCCGATATTCCCACTAGTATTTTTTAATTTCATTCAGTTTTTGTTTAAAACTTGATTTTTCGATTTTACGAGGTAAAAATTAGGTAAAAATTGGATATTAGGTAAGGTATGAGATTATGATATTACACTGAAAAAAGGGATTATTTGTATCAAGTGAATTTTACTTGGCTGAAGTAAGTGCAAGTCCTGATTATTTTCAAAGAAATATTTATTTGAGGCAAATAAATGAGTGGTGTAGTTCTAAAAGAGAAAAGTTTCAACACGGATGGGGGGGGGGGGGGTTAAGGGGAAATTCGATTCCATTCAATTAATTTTTGTTAAACATGCATTTCTGTAGTAGATGGTTCATCTCTTTGGTTGAAAATTTAACTATTTTGATGACAATTCGTTTCATGTTTGGTTGAAAATACATTTTTTTAACTGACGATTAAACTATTCCATTTTTTATTAAAAATGTATATTTTCCAGTTAAACTTTTTGGTTGAAAACTCATGTATTTTGTTGAAAATTCGCTGTCACTTGCAAAGTGAGGTTAGTATTACCATAGTTCACCATATATTCCTTTATATGTATAATTTTCGCTAAAGGTATAAATTAGCTTGGTATAAAAGCACTCCAAATATTTTTAAAGTTTATTTATCCTTATATATTTGATTATAAGCAGCCACGTACTAAGTACCATACTGAATTTCGTCTCTCATCGACAGAGAGTCTAGTACTTGGTTCGGTACTGCCACCTATTAATAGTTTTGCATCACGAATCCTATTGTTTTTTTATTGGTGCAATTGTTGAAAATTTCAGAAAAACTACAACTTTCTAACATTAAAGAGAATATTATTCAAAATAATTATAATTTACGTTTGTTAACTTAAATTAATTATTATCTCACTACAATTTAAAAGTGGACCAAAAGCTGAAAATTTTAGAAAAAACTGCAACTTTATAGAATTATTGTAAGAGAATATTATTTCAAATAATAATAAATTGTTTAAAAATTTCTTCCGTTAAATTTAATTGATTATTGCCTCGATCTAACTGAAAGTTGAAATTATGACCCCAAAGAACAATATGAATGCATATACAGGGTGTCCCAGACTTAAGTGTCCGGATGTATATAGCAATTCTCTGAATTCCTTGAATTATCTGGATTCCTTGAATTTTCTGAATTTCTTGAATTCTCTGAATTCCTTGAATTCTCTGAATTCCTTGAATTTTCTGAATTCATTGAATTCTCTGGATTCCTTGAATTTTCTGAATTTCTTGAATTCTCTGAATTCCGTGTATTCTATGAGTTCCTTGAATTCTCTGAATTCCTTGAATTCCCTGAATTCCTTGAATTCTCTGAATTCCTTGAATTCTCTATATTCTTCAAATTCCTTGAATTCCTTCAATTCTCTGAATTCCTGGAATTCTCTGAATTCCTTGAATTCCTTGAATTCCTTGAATTCCTTGAATTCTCTGAATTCCGTAAATTCTCTGAATTCCTTGTATTATTTGAATTCCTTAAATTCTCTGAATTCCTTGACTTCTCTGAATTCCTCGAATTTTCTGAATTCCTTGAATTCTCTGAATTCCTTGAATCCTCTAAATTCCTTGAATTTTCTGAATTCCTTGAAATATTGAATTCCTTGAATTCTCTGTATTATTCAAATTCCTTCAATTCCTGGAATTCTTTGAATTCCTTGAATTCATTAAATTCATTGAATTCTCTGAATTCCTTGAATTCTCTGAATAACTTGAATTCTGCTAATTCCTCAAAATTTCTTAATTCCTTAAATTCTTCGAATTTCTTGAATCCTCTGAATTCCTTGAATTCTTCGGATTCCTCGAATTCTTTGGCTTCCTCGAATTCTCTGAATTCCTTGAATTCTCTGAATTCCTAGAATTCTCTGAATTCCTCGAATTATCTGAATTCCTTGAATTCTCTGAATTCCGTGAATTCTTTGAATTCCCTGAATTCTCTGAATTTTTTGAATTCTCTGAATTCCTTGAATTATCTGGATTCCTTGCATAAATCAGAACAAAAATAAAACATCAGATTTTATAATTTTGCTTCTTTTGACTTCTTTCTACTCTCAAACAGTTATTAAATAAAAGAAAGTTGTTTCTTGTACACAAAAAGTGTTCTAAAAAGTGTTTTAAAAAGTTTTAAAAAGTCCAGAGGTTTAAATGGTTCAATATATAACAGAAACACTAAATTTTAAATTAGTCCACTTTTTCATGTTTGACATACAATTATTCAATTTTAAAGGTTATACATTTCTATTGTAAAAAATATGTACAATATTTTTATAATTTAGATTTCAAACCAAAAACCTTTGTATACTTCAATCTATATGCAGTTGAAAACATGGAATTTAAAATGCGTTGAATTCAAGATATATTTCTGAAATAAAGTGGAAATCATCCATCGACTTTTAAAAGAAGCGACTAAAAGTAAGAAAGTGACTCACTGGCTTGCAATTTGTTATTTTTGACCTAACATAGAACTTATAACAAAAATTGAGAAAATTCAAACCATAAGCCAGCATTCTGAAAAAACAAATTTTAACGTTAAAATTCAAGTTGTTGAATTGAAGCCTTGAAAACTAAATTTTGTTACAATTATTTTTTAACGTTAAGCAACTTATATTTAGAGGAGCTTATTGTAAAACTGAGAAATTTCTAATTGAAATCGTAGCCACTTTTAAAAATTTGAAAATTCTGGAATTTTAAGTCACTACAACCCAAAAAAGTATTGAATCCTAAAAGAGCATATTTAGTTCTAAATCGATAGACATACAGCAAAGATATATAATATCTTTGTATACACTTTGGTTATCCGCGCTAAAATTTGCTGTACTTCTAGGGACGACTGAAAAATCCCGAAAAATAAAATTCTTGATACTGTAAAATTGCCGTTCAAACCGGAGTCGGTCGAAAATGTAACAAGTTACTGGTGATTACGAATAAAGAGTCAGTGTATTATAGTTCTACAGACTCTAATCCTTCAAGAATTCCCCAGTCTATATTTTTTAAGAACGGATAAGAAAGACGTGTTGTAATCCTTCACAAAAAAATGTGTTCAGGAGGGAAGTGAGACAAGGGATTGTCTTTAGGTATAGAAAAATCTTTTAGACTAATGTCAAAATTGATCAATACTGTAACATTTGATGATCTTCTTTATTTATGGGTAATTGTCAAGTTGAAGGAAAACTTGAAGTTGAAGTAATATAATATAAAATAAGAAACTCGAACCGATATTTAGTTTCATTCATGAAATACTTATTATCAGTTTTGTTTCTGACAGTAACCGCAAGAACGCTTAACGTATCATGTTGGTAAACTATAGAGGAATGAATATCGGGTATATTGCGCTAATAAAATTTGCATTGAGGTCTCGTTTCTGTCGACAGCAGTATCAATTCCATAATAATTGACTTACCCCTTTTCCAGCTTGTTCAGTGCTAAAATTATGGGAAATTCTTCAATATTAGTCTTAACTTTATGCCTGATCGAGAGATTTCACGAAAAAAATCGTAATACTAATCAGTGCCGAGGCATTGATTGGCATTCATCATGGAAGTAAATGTGTGAAATTTTTTGCTGGTGTGAAAAAAAAAATTTTTATTATCATATTATCTATTGCAATCATATCCACAACTTACCCATAATGTTGTCCCAAACTAACCCCTTTGAATTTCTTAGATATTGATAATTCTTGAAGCTTAACTCTTAATTCCTTTTTAAAAAAAGAGCCTAACAGGAATTTCATATATAACCAAACTATATTATAAAACTTGAATTTACGTGATTTAGTTCTAAAAATTGACCCAGAGATGACCAGTTTTTTCTCAAATTGGTGTCCAATGCTACTTTTTGTTGAATAATTATATGATTTTGATACATATCTTTTGATGGTTAATGAATTTCTATTTGTTTAAACAATTTTGATTTGCTTAAGCAGTTTTTTTCGAAAACTTAGAAAAAAGGAAATGAAATAAAATACATATAATTATTTTTCTGACTGTATAGTATATAGAAAAAATATATTGAACATTTTTTAATAGTTCACACAAATATAATTTGTTTAAACAATTATTTTTCCGAAAATATTTTTAAATCGTGTTTTCAGAATATAAATACACTTTTATCATTTAAATTTTATTATGACTTTTATGATTTATTTAATAATGTGCAAAAAAAGATGTAAACCATCCGTACTCAATTTGAAGGAAATTTGAAGAAGAATAAACAATAACCAATTGCATAAACAATAATGTAAAGTTCTTAGCAGAATTCATTACTTCTCGAAATCATTCAATATTATGTTTCATTCAGAAAATACGATTTGGAAAGTATTTTTGGAAAATTAATTGTTTAAACAAATTATATTTTTCCAAACAAATAAAAAATGGTTAATATGTTCTTTCTATACACTATACAGTCAGAAAAATAATTATACGTATTTCATTTCATTTAATTTTTTTTAAGTTTTCGAAAAAAAACTGCTCAAGCAAATCCAAATTGTTTGAAAAAAAGAAATTTACTAAAAATTAGAAGATATTTATCAAAATTATATAATCATTCAACAAAAAATAGCATAGGATACCAATTTGAGAAAAAACTGGACACCTCTGGGTCAATTTTTAGAAGTAAGGATTGTTGCTTTTTATTGAAGGTAGCTCAGAAAATAAAATTAAATTGCTTTGAAAAATGTCAAAAGCATTATCGGCTACAATATCATTAAAAACTTCGATAGTACATTTTCATAGAAAAAATTTTCTGATTAAAAAATTTTTGCCGAAAAATGTCAAAAGCGCTATAGGCCTCAGTAAAAACAATAGCATTACAAATTTCGATAGTGAATTTTCTGAGGAAAAACTTTCTGGAGAAAAATTTTTTGCCGAAAAATGTCAAAAGCACTATAGGCCTCCATATCAACAATAACATTACATATTTCAATAGCGAATTTTCTGAGAAAAAATTTTCCGGAGAAAAAATTTTTTCATGTCAAAAGCGCTATAGGCCTCAATAACAACAATAACATTAAAAATTTCGATAATAAATTTACTGAGGAAAAATTTTCTGAAAAGAAAAGTTTTTCCCAAAAATGACAAAAGCGCTATAGGCCACAATGACAACAATAACATTAAAAATTTCGATAGTAAATTTTCTGAGTAAAAATTTTCTGTTGGAAAATTTTGTTCCGAAAAATGTCAAAAGCTCTGTAGGCCACAATGACAACAAGAACATTAAGAATTCCGATAGTAAATGTTCTAAGGAAAAATTTTCAAGATAAAAAATCTTGTCCGAAACATGTCAAAAGCGCTATAGGCATCAATAGCAACAATAACATTACAAATATCGATAGTAAATTTTCTGAGGAAAAATTTACTGGAGAAAAATTTTTCCCCGAAAAATGTCAAAAGCGCTATAGTCCACAATAACAACAGTAACATTATAAATTTCGATAGTGAATTTTCTGAGGAAAAATTTTCTAAAAATGAAAGTTTTTCCCAAAAATTTCAAAAGCGCTATAGGCCACAATAACAACAATAACATTGAAAATTTCTATAGTAAATGTTCTGAGGAAAAATTTTCTACTTTCGAAAGATTGATCAGATTAGATTGTGCTTTGGCACACTTTTTGAAGGCCTAAAAATAAAGAACGAGTTCGTTAACCAGCTATTTTGGATGAAAATTCAAAAAGTGAGCACATTTTGAATATTTCTAAAATTACTTCTTTTCAAGATTTGAAAATTCTATGTACAGTTATTAGTATTACTCAAAAGGACAAACAATTTATCCTCATGACATTTTTCGATAAAAATAAAATTATTGGAGTTATGGCATTTTCAAACTCAAAACAAAAAAGAAAATTAACATTTTAAGCCGAACAACGCACGATATGAAAAAAAGTCAAGAGAGGAAAAACATTTTTTTGAGAGCCCTACAAGATTATCATGAAAACTTTTTGAATTTTTCGAAAACTCAAAAATTCAAATTTTGATCGCACAAAAAATAATAAAAGATCAAAAACTCTATTTTGCTGTAAAACTATGCAAGATATAATTAAAAGATGAAGAAATAAAAATCTTGCACCTAAAAAAGATCTACAAAATTTTTTATTAATCACTTTTCGATAGGATCTACATTATTACAATTCATGATATGCATTTGTATTGAAACATACGTATTTTCATTGTCTTGTCTTTATGATTATGAAAAACTGTGCATCCTATACAAAAAATGTTGTTATTATACATTTTATTGCAACTTGTGTCGTTTCTCCATTTTAATTTGTTTATTTTCAACGCTATTTTTCATGATTTGAATTGAAAATACGCAAACTAGTGTAAAGTGGTTCTGAGCAAATTTGTGGATATAATTTAGGCGAAAAATGTAGTTAAATAAAAATTTATTGCAGCTTGTGTCGTTTTTCCAAAAAGTCAATTTTTAATTTTTGATGTATTTTTAAAGCAAGAGTTTATAACAATATATATATATATATATACATAAGTTAATAATACAAAATGGCATTTTTTCAAAAATTTTCACTTGTCCAATTTTCAATTAGAGTGAGGTAAATCATTGATTAAAATTAAAGAAATTAATTGTTTAAATAATTTATTATTATTGTTATTAATGTATGCATTTTGAATAATGCCAGAAAGTTGCGGGTTTTTTCGGAAATTTTCAACTATTTGTGTACTTTTCACTTGAAGGGAGTTGATAATTAATTGAATTCAGCAAAAATATTCATTTAAACAAATCATTATTGTTTATAACTATCTTCTTCTTTATTAATGCGAGATACATGCGGCTTCTTATGAAATTTCAAACTTTTTACCCATTTTTTAATTAATAAAGTAATTCATAATGCATGTTAACAAACATTGTTGTTTAAACAATTTATTATTGTTTATAACTATTTTCTCTTAGATAAGTGCTAAAAAGTTGCGGTTTTTTCTGAACTTTTAAACTTTTTATCCAGTTTTCACTTATAGTGAGGTAATATTTAATACAAGTTAACAAACACGCTTATTTAAACAATTGATTATTGTTTATCACTATCTTCTCTTAGATAAGTGCTAGAAAGTTGCGATTTTTTCTGAAATGTTCAACTTTGATTTGCCTTTTTCCTTATGATCAAATAATAAATAAACATCGGAGAGACTCATATTTTGAACAATCTCTTTATTTTCTGTGAATATAATTTCATTTATTATAAATCATAAATTTAGTTTTACTAGGAGCAATTTTCTGGCTTTTTTTACATTCTCATCTCAATGAGGAGGTATTGGTTTTATGTGAAAAATGTCTTTCGCGGATTCAATCAAATGTCGACGTTTTGAGGCCCCCTGAGTCAGAAAAAACGGTTTTTACGACATGTTCTTCATGCTTGTATTTAGTTTGCTCAACATTCTTTGCAAGTCTTCGATTGATTCTGCTATAACAACCTTGTCGCCTGCAAAAGCTAACCCACGTACCCTCACTGTCACGAGATCTACACCTTCTTCGTTCAAGAGATCCATTCTTAGACACTTGTCGATAAATATGATAACTAGCCATAAGGACATAACGCATCCTTGTTTAACGCCTTGCATAATATCGAACCAATCACTCAGTTTCACATTAACCCTTACACTCGCTTTGCTACCTGCATATATTGTTTTTATCGCTTGTAGAAGCCATCCATTCACTCCGTACTCTTTGAGGACTTCCCAAAGTTTTTCTATCCACCTTGTCAACTGCTTTTTCTAGGCCAACAAACGCACAAAAAACTTTCTTTTCTACTTTCAAACTTTTTTCTGTGATCTGTCTGAGGCTAGATATTTTATTCGAACATTATCTTCCTGGAATAAATTCACTTTGTACTTCCCATATCTTTTCTTCTATTATTTAAATTATCCTCCGGATAAGTATTTTTGAGTATATTTTACTTACGGTACTTAATAAGCTGATACCTCTGTAATTATTGCAGTTCCTTTTATCTCCTTTCCTTTTCTATATTGGTACGATAATCGCTTTTCTCCACTCTTCTGGGACTTCTCCCGTCTCGACACATAGAGTTATCAATTCGCACAGCCTGTGAGATATGTACTCCCCACCGTATTTAAGCATTTCAGCGCTAATACTGTCTACACCAGCAGTCTTGCCGCTTTTTAAGTTCTTAATTATATCTCCGTGTAGTTTTACTTCCCTTCATCTCTTTGAATAATAATTTCATATATATATATATATATATATATATATATATTTCGGTTTTGATTCCCTTAGAGGTTACCCGACTGGATCCCGGCCGGTATGAAAGCCGGGATCCGACCAGATTACCGTGACGTTTTTAGCCGGATCCCGACCAGAATCCCCGGCCAGCGCCCGGTTTAAACTGGGGCTATCCGGCCGGCTCCCGGTCGGATCTCTGTTACCATTTCTACACGGGGCTCTACCTCTTCAATTAATTTCAAACTCGGACATATCTTTCAGAACAATTGAAAGTATTTTAGGCAAAAAATGGTGTTTGTATCTCAAAAGCTTCGTATAATCAGAAAAAAAAAAAAAATTTACAATTTTTTTTCACCCCTTTTTAAAAAAAATCCGTAATTTTTCTAAAATATTCCCCCATCGAACCCCATAACATATTTTTCTCCCATTGAAATTGGTAAATTGGTTCAGCCCTTCTCGAGAAAAAATGATTTTCGAATTTTTTTTCACCCCCATAACTCCACCAAAATTTTTTTTCCAGATCTGACATTTTGGGAAACTTAATCATACATCAGTATAAACTTATAGTAAAAATCCCGGAAAGATTCGGATGGGGGCAACTTTTCTATTATTATCCTTCTCTGCCCTTAGTCTTAGTTTATAAGGGGTCAGTATACGTCAGGAAAATCAGAATCTGCAAGTGGTCGTTCAATTTTAATGCAACTTGGTGGAAAAATTATAGTGCTATATAAGAGATATTTTGAGCCCAAATGATTCTTTTTTAATTTTCAAAATTTTGGGAGTTACGCCATATTGAATTTTTGGGTTTGATTTTTTTGACTTATCGACATTTCCGGAACCGATGATTGAATTTTGTTAAAACTTGGAGGTATTAGAGATGAAATTATACATTTTTAAGCTTCGCTCGCAAATTTGAGCGTGCCAAGGGCGCGCGTCTGTTGGATCTCGTATATATATATATATATATATATATATCACGGTTATGAGACGTGGACATGAATGGGATTTACCGCAGTTCTACTGGGAGCCGATGACATTTTTTAGATGGCAATTGCTCCCAGTGGAACCCTGCGGTGGTTGTTAACCTTTAGTTTTTAATTATATAATATATGAGGCATAATTTCTCATGTGTACACACCTCGAAAATGAAAGTTTTCCGATAGGGCTGAAAATTAGCCCAATTGTAGTTCTATTAGATAGTACTCCTCACTCCAAAAAATAATAATTTTGATAATTATTTACCAAAGTGGAGGGAGTACAATTTTTGGGGTTTTTAAGCAAAGCCTTACATTCAAACATTTTTAACTTTTTTCCTATTGCTTTCAACAAAATTTCACTACAAATATTTTTGATAGGTTTTTTCACAAACTTCTTGGTGGTCAAAACGATTTTGAAAAAAGTCAAAATTTGACCCTAATTTTTAAAATCAATAATAAATGGTCTTTTTTCAAATTTCGACACTTTTTTTATTCTTTAACATAGTTTTAAAAGAAAGCTGAGATTTTTTATTATAAGACCCCCAATTTTCAGAGAGGCAAATTAATTCGTCTTTGAGTAATAGAACGATCTCCCGTACTACGCTCACGCCGAGGACCTTTGTGCAACGCTTTAGTGCCACTTTTTTAAGTTAAGTAATACTATATATAGTGATATTATGTGTCTTTCTGTTCGATTTTTGGTTATTGTTTCAACAGTTGTTTTCTTTGCAGACCTCTTTTGCGGTTTCTTTTTTTTGCCATTCGAGAAGATGTCGTGTTTCTCAGATTCTCAGAGGACGAAAACATTTTGAGTTGAAGTTTTTTACCTTGAGTGGGAATGAAAGTGTAGTACTGTAATGTACCCTGCCCGACGTGCAGATCACACAGATATTTTTATTAGAAATACCAAATATTCGATAGGTTCACTAACGAGTGGACACCACTTTAGTATATTTTCTTATTTTCTAGCGTTACTATACTTAACTTACTCAGGGACTAGAAGATCTGCTTGTAAAAATAGGATAGCTCACGTTTTCTGAATAAAACGCACATTTTATGTGAAAGGAATCTTATTCTTTCTCCTAAAGAAGCCCCTTTTATATCAGATTTCTCCTTCAATTATACTCGCATTATCAATTTATTCAAATAGTTAACTGAGCCAAAAGCTGGCGGTTACAATTGGCGCCCAACGTGGGGCTAGCGAGTCGAAAAAAGAATAAGATTCTTCAAGTGCAAAACAACCTTTTTAAGATGGATGAAAATACAAAAAGACTCGTTAATACGTTTTTCACTAGCAAGTCCTTGAAAAAAGTGTATCTCCAGCCTCCCACGATTCAACGCGTCATACCTAATAATATGGAGGATTTAGATCGTATGTTAGAACGCGTAAAGCTCGAAAAAGATACTCGGAGTATGGAGAAATTAGATAGATGGCTTGCGGAACGCAAACAGGCAATGGGCCAGTCATTGATAACTCTACCCACTGATAGGTTTGTGACAATTTTAAAATACAATAGTGATTAAAAAATCGGGTCTCTACGAAAATGAAAAGAAATGAACAAACCAGTGCTACAAATAGTGTCTCATGGGAACAATTTATTCTAATAATTGGGTGTGAAGGGTGCGTTACTGTAGTGTATGAAACAAAAATTTTCTATTGCGAATATTATACTGTCATCAATGAACAAAACCAAGAAACAACGTTCGAAAGTGAATCTGTTTTCTCGTTTCATGGACGATACACAGCGATTCGTACCGAAAAATATTGGAACAATATTATAAAATTCAGTGAAAACCATTGAATTAATCCCTTCCTTTCTTAATTAATTATTTAGTTCCATTCAAAGTCCCAAAATCAATTCACAAATATAAACTGGTATAATCCACTCATCTAGCAAAGTAGACTCCAACACCCTCTATCCTCCTTCCGACCTTCAGGCCACACCGCCACAAAAAATCAAACTTTAGTATTTTAAATTTTGTTTGTTTCCCAAATTCTGGGAGACACGACCTTCCTCTATAACACAAAAATATTTAAGTAAATAGAAGCATAATAAATAATAGGCTGCTTTTTTCACAGAAACAAACTTCAATGACAATTTTACGTTGGTAAATAAAGCAAAACAATATAAATGGTTAAGAAGGATGAATATTATAAAATATTTACGAAACCAATTCAAAATTTAACGTTTCATAATTTCTGTTAATATATTAAGGCTGCAGTTACTGAAATTTATAATATATAATTTAAAAAAACAGGTTAAACAGCCACCGCAAGATCCAACTGGGAGCAACTACATTCTATGAAAGTGACACCAGCTCCCAGTAGAACCGCGGTAAATCACACCTATGGCCACGCCTCACAACCGTGAGATAGGTGGCCACAGTGCACGACGAAATCACACCGAAACGTCGGCGTGACATCTTTTTGGCACGCGGGTATGACTTTCAGGTTACGAACCAGTGATAGCTTCGCTCCTCCAAGAGCATCAATCATAATGACATTTATTCTAACCAAATATTTTGGCTACAGTTGCTGCAGCAAAGATGTTATAAGCCTAGATGCGGCACGTGGTATAGTTCGAGGAACTAATTGTAGACGGCGCTCCCGGCGAAAATTGCCCGATCCCCCCATGCCTCTCAACCCGTATGAAAATTTATTTTTATTTTGTTTGAAAATTTAACTATTTTGCTGAAAATTCGTTTTTTGTTTTGTTGAAATGTCAAGTATTTAATTTTTCGTAGAGAATTCATCTTTTTGTTGATAAGTCAACTTTTCGTGTTGAAAATTCAACTGTTTTCGGTAAATACAGAGTTTTACCCTCTAGTGGTGCTAAAATTGCTTTTTATATGTGAGATGAGAAAATTTGTAACAGTTCTTCGAATTGTTCCCCTTTTTTTACAATATTATGCAATTATTCATAGTGAAATAATGAAGGTTTGTTTTTCTCAATTTTATTGAATTATCTTCATAAATTTAATATGATTTATTGAATAATATTGTAACAGAAGGAAAACAATTCAAAGAACTATTTCAAATGTTCGCGGGTAGGGTCGCCGATTGAGAGAGGGAATATTCTCTCGAGTCCAACTGAAGATGGCTCTGTTGGCGCAGCAAATATCTAGGCAAAAAAATACATTGGAGTCGGACCGCCGTGCTCTGGACCCTCTGTATACCGGCCTTTATAGGAGAGCCATCCCCCTGAATCCTGATGCATCATCAGAGACTCTGGCACCATAACACGAGTGGATCCACGAAGGAATAGTAAAGACAGATATCCCTGTAACTAAGAAGTGGGACGAACAACGTCCAAGACTTCCTTAATGCTTGCCACGGCTGAAAACTTGGTCTCTGTATCACGCACATGCGCACTGGCGGTTGCCATGTCAATGGTGTCAACACGCGTTGAAAGTTTTGATCTTGTGATTTGCCAACCTAACCTAAAAACGAATATTTTTATATTATTAGTACAAAATAAAAACACAAACGAACATAACCTACGTATGCATCGAGATGTCAAAATATAACATAGGGGAGTGGGAGGGGGGGGGGGGGGTGTAACGTCATTTTTTCTCCGTTTCTATCGTTCGAAACAATCTGAAAAATTCACAGGACAATATTTTGGCGGGAAATTCAAACTCAAACAATTTTTCAAAATTTTTTATGAATTTGTTTGTGTGATTAAACTCAAGTACTACCATTTTTTTTACCACAGAATTGTAACTCAAAATAGTAACTCACAGATTACGTCCTGTCAGTTTCAGTTTTTTTTTCATCAGTGAAGTAAGTCAAAACACGAATTGAAGTTAAGAAACAAAATCTGAGAAATTCTCGGCGATCACAGCTTTCGCGGCCCAGAGCAATAATCGTCGACTGAAAATTGAAGTTTGAGACCTGGGAATTTTAAGACGTATCTCAGGAACCCGTGAAGATTTTTCAAGTTTTATTGGCTTAAATTAAAGATCGGACTTTAAGACCTAGGTCGTGTCACAAGTTGAATTAGAGGTATAAAATTCGAGCAATTCTTGCATTTTGCAAATTTGCATAAATTCTCAAATGGTATATTTTCTTCAAAATGTCAAAAATATCTTTGTTGGGGATTATTCGATGCGTAATTTAATAAGCTTTTTAACGGGTTTTAAACAAAATTTCTCTCCCATTTTGGGAAGGAGTAATCACGTTTCAAAGTCAGCAGTGATGTTTAATAGTACTTTCGCTGATCGTACTGACAATTTGCGACAGTAGTGTACTATTTAGCTTACGGTCGACATTTGTCGAGAATCATCAGACTGGCAGAAATTTTGAGGAGTTTATTCTCAAAAACGAAATTTGTGACTGTGATAAATGGGGACAGTGATGAGGATTAAGTTTTCAATCAATATGAAACTAAAGCAGATATATAAATGAAACTTCCAAAAAATTTCAAAAATAATAGGACATTTTCACTGAAGCTAGATTTGCAGGATTTTCACTCATATTGAGTGAATTTTTCACTCGAAAAATTTAGAGGGTACTTGTTCTTTTCACTGCCGTCATTGTTTTGAAAAAAATATTTTTCTACCAGCGTATAAAAATCGTATGCATTTTTTGTTACTTTTACAGGAAAACCCATTGCGGATTTTGAGAAGATAATAAACTGAATGATACTCACTTTTTGTTTCATCAGAAAAATTGTGCCCTTTTTTTTGACAATGTATTTTCAACCCTCATGCTGCAAAACATCCCTACATAATTTTTAATATCATAATCATTAGGGTAGCTCAACAAAATTAAAGTTCCTTTGATTTGTCGGCTCACCATCCATTAAGCTTCCATTTGGTGAAAAAACAACTGTGAATTTTTTCACAAGGGGATCTTGGATCCCACGGGGGTTAAACCACCCTAACCGTAAAAAATCCGTATTTTCTCACAGGTTTCATAATAAATAATTTAGTTTTGCCTAAATACTGTAGAAAGTGGTCAAACAAGGGAATAAAATGAAAAAGTATAGGAATATTGCAAAAACCTCACCCAGAATTTGAAACAACACCACTTCTTTAACATAAAATGGATTTTAGAACTTTCTGCCCCTTTTGAATTTTTTATTATATATTGCTTATTTAGAGAAAGAATGAAAAACGTTATGAATGTTAATAACAATATCCCGCGCCTACAAAAAACGATTCTCAAGAAATAGTTTCAATGTATCTAATTAAATTTATTGTAAAAACAAATAAAAACTTATAAAGTTCTACCGCGCAAATTATATGTTCATATGAAATTATTCTAATTTGAATAAATATTTTTTCCCTAAACGAGATCATTCCTAATAATGATCCACTTTCCTGTAGTGAAGTTATTCTTGATAATTCTTCTCGCAAATTGAAATTGAATATAATTAAAAGCAAATTAAATTGAACAAATATCTTTTATGAGCCTTGGAACAAGGCGTGAATAAAGCTTGGTGAAGATGACGTAGTCTATTTACAAGTTGGAATGATTAGATTTCAAACTTTCCAAATTTTATGACGATATTTAACAATTTTATAGAATTTTAAAGGTGTAAGGATATTTCTGATTATCCTCAGAGGCGTCCGAAATTTCAAAAGAATTTCGAATCATCTGACAATATTTAAGGTGTTTTCTATGATTTTAAAGATTTTAAGAGGTTTATGAATACTTTACATTACTTTGAAGGATTTTAAAAATTGCATGATGTTTTTAAAATTTTGCCTGAATTTTGGATGATTTGGAAGGACTGGGGTTACTTCATTTTGTCAAAAGCCTCGAGTATTTTAATAGTTTTGGGTCCTCAACATTGACGAGAATTCGAAATACATTCAAATTCCTTGAATTCCTTGCACTATTCTAAAGTCCTAGGAATTCCGCGATCGTTCATCGAATATAAGGAATTCAAGGAATTCAAGGAATTCCCGGAATCCTATGAATTCATGAAATCAAAGGAATTCGCGGAATTCAAGATATTTATGGAGTTGACTGAATTCAAAGGATTCTGCGAATTTAGAGAATTCTGGGAATTCAAGAAATTCACAGAATTCATGGTATTGGAGGAATTCGAGGGATTGACAAGATTACTTGAATTACTTGCATTTCGTGAATTCCTGAAGTTTCGTACATTTTGTGAATTCTCGGACTTTCTTGAGTTCTGTTATTTTCCTAAACTTCGTGAATTTCATAAATATTATGAATTCATTCAACACCATCTTCAATGCCTTGTATTGTCGGTCCTATTGCCACTCCCAACTGAACCATGGCCTCCATCCGAGAGAGGCCTATTGTGGATGGCACTGCGTGATACAGGTGACGTAACCGCATAGTTCGTTGCGTTGAGGAGTCAGCCCAATGCAACGTGGCTGACTGCAAGAGCCGTAGCTCTTGGGCGATGGGGTCGCCACATCCCTACGCCACTTATAAATTGATTATTATTATTATTATTATCCTTCCTCCCACCACCATGCTCGCGCAATGACGCAGAGTACGACGAAGGACAAGTACGAATACGAATACGATACGAATTCGAAATTGTTTAGATTCCGGTCGTCTTTTGTGAGGTCTGAAATTGTTCAAAATGGATGGAATGGAAGCAATGGAAGTGTGCGAAGAGGAAACAGAGCAAGTCCCACATAAATTGTCCATTATTTGTAGATGAATATTCTTCATTACAAGCAATTTAAACAGGCATTACAGAAAAGTGCACTGTTTGGAACAAAAAAAACACGGTGAATTTTTGTGCCCTTTCTGCAATAAAGACTTTGCTAAGTACGCAAGTTTGTCAAAACATATTGACAATGTACATAAAGCAGAGGATGGAACATGCCTCGTGCTAGTAGAGTTGTAATAATAAACATATACATAAATTATGTGCAACTTCATAACATTGGTTTTCCCAAAATGGGTGAAGTTTGTATTGTTCCGTCTGCTGCTTCGACAAAAAACAAAAAAAAATGCATACAAACATGCCTCGTAAGTATTGGGAGGCTAAAATATAATGTGATTTTGCTTTTTGCATATTCCAATTTCGAAGACATATAAATATTACAAGTAGGGGAAACCACCCTACAGTAGATAGCAAAAAATTCAACAGCGTTTTAACTGCATCAGTTTCCAAAAATAATTTATTGTCAACATCCCTTATTGCGACAGGGTCATGGATCTCGGAAATTCTTTCGAGATCGCAAAAAAGCGATTAATTGCAATGGAACGCAAGTTAGGAAAGGACGCACAACTCAAGAACGGATACCTGGAATTCATGAAAGAATACGAAGCCTCGGTTGACATGACTGAGGTGGCCTCAGATCAAATTGATTCTGACCCTCCAATGTATTATCTTCCTCATCACGCGGTGATGAAACCCGATAGCACAACTACTAAGATTCGTGTGGTTTTCGATGGATCTTGCAAAACTTCCTCGGGAATATCACTGAGTGAGGTCCAGCACGTTGAACCCACGGTTCAGGATGATTTGCTTTCAATTGTGCTGGGATTTAGAAAACACAAAATTGTCCTTTCTGCAGATATTGCCAAAATGTATCGTCGAATTTACGTCGACGAAGAACAACGGAAGACGTAGCGAATCCTGTGGCGATTGGATAGCGCTCAGCCTATAAAGGTCTACGAGCTTAATACGGTCACATACAGTACTGCAGCAGCCCCTTATTTGGCTACACGTTGCCTGCGACAACTTCGAGAGGACAACAAAGAGGAACATCCAAACGCGAGTAGAGCAATCATCTCTGATTTCTACGTGGATGATATCTTGACAGGTGCAGACTCACTCGGCGAAGCGCGAATACTCAAGGATGAGCTCTCATCGATTTTGGAACCAGCTGGGTTGTCACTGAGGAAATGGGCGTCAAATGATGAACGGGTGTTTGCCACAGAAGACTCCTTTGATGGAATCCGAGCGATTCAAGGAGACAAGGATCCAAAAACTCTAGGCCTGTTATGGAATATTCAGTCAGATCAACTCAAATACTCAGTGAAGATTCCTCAGCAGCATACAGTGACAAACATTTCTTTTACAACAAATTTGAAATTTTGAAAGAAGTTCAACCCTAAACTGATATCATATTGAGTTAAAAAAAATCTAATCTCAAAGTTGAAAAATGTTGTTGCTGTATTATTTTGTGTGTGCTGGCATCATACTAGAAACCGTTTTCATGTTTTAAATCAGAATAGTGAAGGTTATACAGTTTGTCTTAAATTTATAAGATTTTTATGGCTAAAACAATTTCTATTAATTTCGCAAGCCATTAAAGCTTTGCATCAGAGCATTTCTTTCAACATAGTTATCGACAATAATGGAAATTGCTTTAAAAAAAAGATTCTTATCTTTACCCAAAACTAATTTAGGTTAGGTATTGGAACTGATCCATGATATTAAATTTTCTGTTCAATATGAGTTTGTCAGAGCTGCATGTCAACCCTCGGGCTTCGAGATTACAAGAGAAATATTTCATTAATCCAATCTAATGTCTTTCATTAGCAACTAATTCAGTCGACCTCAATTGACTTCAATTAAAGAAGTAGTGTTTTGAGAAATCATTTATTTCCCATAATATTATTTAATCGTGATTGGTTGGGAAGGTACTTGCATTCGGTTTTAATAGGCTAATTTATTATAAAATGAGCAAAACATTCTACACTCATTGCAAAAAACATCTACATATATGCCGGGTATCCAAGAAGTTCGGAAACACCTAATTAACTGTCCGGATGGAATGTTGGTCAAATGGGTCGGGGTTATTCTTGGAGTGGCTTTCAACGAGGGAACTGAGAGAGTGGAAGATTTTACGTCCAGATATGACCTTGACCAATCGAAAGTTTGACCTGCGAAGGTCATGGCAAGGTCAAACATAGTATAGCAGGATGAGTAGACCGGCATGCATTTTGGAAGAAAAGGACATGACAAGGGAAGAAATAGTCAAGGTGTTAGAAATAATGAGAGATGGAAAGGCACCTAGTATAGATGAGATTCCAAATAAAGTCTGGAAATATGGGGGGGGGGGCAGAACTAAAGAATGGGCATTAATAATGTGTAATAGAGTATAGAGAGAAGAGGGGTGGCCAGAGTTATGGAAAGAAGGAGTAGTGGTACCCATAGTGAAGAAAGGCAATGGGGAGGAGGTTAAAGATTAAAGGGGTGTGATGCTGATGCCGCAACATTGTATAAAGTATATGTAACGGTTTTGTCGCAGAGATTGAAGAAATAAGTTGAGGAAAAAAAGATAGAACCACCGAATCAGGCAGGGTTTAGAAAAGGGATGGGGGTAATGGACAATATATATGTTCTGAATTATCTGATAAATAAAAGGATTGAGAGGGAGGAAGGGGCAATGATAGCAATATTCGTCGACTTAGAAACGGCGTTTGACTCCTCTGGCCGAATCGAGATAGAAAAAGTTATGGTGAAAAAGGTTATACGAGAGGGCTTCATAAAAAGACTATCGGAAATTTTCAGTGACACAAAAAGCAGGGTAAAGGTAGGAGAGCAAGTAAGAGATAATTTCTGGTTAGTGAGAGGGGTAAGGCAAGGGTGTCCTCAGAGCCCACTTTTATTTAATATATTAATCTCAGATTTAGAAGAAGAAATTAAGAGAAAGGGATGGGGAGGAGTTAGGATGGGAGAGGAAAAGATATCTACACTGGCTTACGCGGACGATATAGTGTTGATGGCAGAGGATAAAGAATGGATGACGGGCTTAATTACAGGATTTGAGAAATACTTAGATGGGAAAAAGTTGAATTTAAATGTAGAAAAGACAAAGATAATGAGGTTTAGAAAAGGAGGAGGAATTTTCCTCTATTTTTCTTACGCATCACGATGTCGGGTCGATTAGCTCGGATATAGGTGATGATCCGCCTAGTTAGAACATCCCAGCATAAGATTTAATCTTTGTTTTCTAAAAAGGACACTGGAATGTATCTACAGAAAGGCTTCCTATCTGATAAGAGTCCTATGTTTAGGGCAAGTTGTTGATCTATAATGCCCGCTACATCATTATGTCTGTGCGTGTATTTTCCCTGAACTATTACGCCACAACCATCAATAATGTGTACTATGGATTCATTCGTAACTCCACATAATCCGCACCGTCAACCACGTCTTGATCTAACACGTTTTTGCGATCATTTCTGGTGCTGACAGCCCTGTTCTGAATCGCAATGACGAATCCTTCCGTTTTTGGAAATAAGACGCCCTTTTGCAGAGAAATATTGGTTGCCTCACTATCCACTTCATATTGATCTAACGTTTTGGGTAGGTCGCCATGGATGGCTTTTCGTCTACATTGCGTTTGTAATTCCTTTATGGTTTCTATCCTAATATTTATGGCCTCCTCTGAGGACAAATTCAAGGGCGTGTAATCAAGATCCGTTTTGCAGATGGTGTTGTACAGCGCAACATCTCGGTTGTAAAAATAGTCTCACAACTGTATAACATGTGACTTACACAGTTTCTTGACATCTATAATGCCCCTACCCCCTCTAAGTCTTGGTAGAACTACCCCTTCAATCACCGAATGGTAATACTACTTTGTGACATGGATCACATGCTGAAGTAATTACGGATGTAATGCACTTATAAATTGTTGGAAGACATGTTATCGGTCGATATTCAGATGGATTTTTTGAGTCTGGTAGTTTAGTCAACATATACGTGGTACCTTTGAGTATAAAGCTTGGCATGTGATTGATAACAAATTTGTAGATCTTTTTTGAATGCACAATTTTTGCCTATCATTTTTTTCGTATCAGACAGTCTTGTAGGTTGTTCAAAAAGCAACGTTTTTGTTTTCATGATTTTTTACCTTATTGTGCTCTAGTAGTTTTCATTTTATCAAAAAAAGTCTCGAAGATAAATTGTTCGCCTTTTTGAGTACTACGAATTTTTTTAAATAGAATTTTTGAATCTTGAAAAAAAGTGGTCTCAAAAATTTTTAAAATGCGCTCACTTTTTGAATTTTTCTCCAAAATGGCAGGCCAACGAATTTGACTTTCATTTAAGGACACTTTAAGAGTATACCAAAGCCCAATCCAATCCGTCAATTCTCTTGAAAGTTATCGCGATGACAGACTAAAAATCTACATACATAAAGAAAATACATTTAAAAAAAAAAACAATTTCACTATCAAAATTGGTTTTCAATGAGAACTTTGCCTGAATCTAACCTACTTCTTCTTTTTGGTATATAACCTAGGAAAAAAGGAACGATTGAACCCCTGCTTTAGTGAATCGGCTTCTTTTAAGAAAGCGGATTGAACGATTATTCCTTGAATCGAAACGACGTATTTGAATCGAACCTCAACGTTTGAATTGAATTTGAATTGAGATTCGCAATTGGTTGATGTTTTATGCTGAGAAGGTCACCAGTCTTAAGCAGCGTTGTATTAGATAAGAGTTTATAAGTTCACATCTGCTAAATTCCCGGCCAACTTCTAGGTATGGAGCCAAAAAAGTTTTTTTTTTTCTAATTGAATTATTTTAGAAGAGTTATTTTAGTCAACAAGGAGCAAAAAGCATTCTGAGATAAAAATCAGATTTTCCAATTTCAGTTTTTGAATTTTCAGCCAAATTGAGACGACGTCATGCCACAAAACTCACTATTCCGCGAAATATTTGCGTCGTTTTTTGATTCTATATTTTGATTGATTTTTATTTGGCAAATTGTCGTACGCCAACAAAAATACTAATGCCAACAAAGACTAGCGGACCGTGACTTTTTCAACTGCGCAATAAGTCGGATATCCACTCGCCTGAACCATCTCCATAATATTGCACGATATATGTACTCGACAGAGTACTGGCGCACTCGGTCCTTCCAAAGCGAGAGTCGCAACCGTCTCTCGCCTTACGCGCTGAGAAACTGTAAGAAAATGCGTGGGCCAGCAGTTCTAGGAATGTCGAATGTATTTGTTTGTATTATTATTGATAGTATTTATTATTGATTTCAAATCACCCGCGATTTTCGGCTAGAAAAGTAGCTATCGGCGGCGCATCGATACAAGAACCTGGCAGCCAATTAGCGTCGTCGATAAAAATAAACTGCCCACTCACGGTAAGGGTGGGGCCCCCTCCAGCTTAGAAATAAAATAATCGTTTCCAATCGTTTCGTTTCAACGTCTGCGAAAAGGTGAGTTTTTACTGTATTTTATTAGTTGGCACAACAATTCCATAAGTTACAGTGACTATTCAATTAGGGCCAGTAACTATTATAAAGATTATATCAACTGATAAAACAGCAGTACCATATCTTACGAACTAACTATACTCTGTTCCCCGAGAGAAGGTCCTACAGACGCGCATGGGGGTTGTGGTTTCTCGATGGAGCATTGTCCTTACCCTTTTTTTACACGAAGTTTCTTCATTTCTCTTCTCATTGGTCCCTTGGTCAGAGTTGAATATTTATTACTTTCCTTGGGTTTCTTTGTCAAATTTTTGGAAAGATTTCTACCAGATGTTAGCCATAAAAGATTACTTTTTGAACATTTCTTTAAAGGGATCTAATAGGAATTTAATAGGGACATAATTCTAAGAGGATCTAAGCGGAAGCTAAGTAGACCTTAAAACGCGAAATTATTTTTCACGAAATTCTTTTGAATGGATTTAATGGGAATTTAATAGGGCTACGTTTACTGAAAAAGTTACTAAGTATATAATTGCCGTCTTAAGAGGATCTAAGGAGATTTTAAACGGACACTAAAACGCTTAATTATTTTGTACGGAATTTCTCTGAGTGGATTTAAAGGAATTTAAGAGGATGCGTGTACTGGAAAAGTTACTAAGTATATAATTGCCGTCCTAAGAGGATCTAAGGGGATCTTAAATGGACATTAAAAAACTAAAATGTTTTTGCGGAATTTCTCCAAGTGGATCTAGCAGTAATTTAAGAGGCTGCGTTTACTGGGAAGCCGAACAAGTATAGAATTTTCGTCTTAGGAGGATCTAAGGGGCCTTATGCAGACATTAAAACATTAAATTATTTTTGGTGCGAAGTTTCTCTAAGTAGATATAACAGTAATTTAAGTGGCTGCATTTACTAGAAAAATGACTGTATATAATTGCCGTCTTAAGAGGATCTAAGGGGATCTTAAATAGACATTAAAACGCTAAATTATTTTGGACGGAATTTCTCCAAGTGGACCTAAGAGCAATTTAAGAGTTATACTGTGAAATATACTAAATCCCAAGAAAGAAAATAACAATAAATTTGAACCTACGGTATCGCTACCATATGTTGAAGGTCTTTCGGAACGTCTAAAGAGTTTTTTTAAAATTAAGATCGAAAATAAATCTATTTTATCATGAATAATTTCATGCAAAAGGAGCATGAAAAAGATTCACAATTAAAAAACAGAATTCCAAACTTACTGCCTGCATATATTGTTTGTATTGCTTGTAGGAGCCAACCATGTACTCCGTACTCTTTAAGGACTTCCCAAAGATCTTGAGAATCTTAAAAATGGCCCAACCTGTCTAGTCCAAAACGGCCCCATTCGATTAAAATAACATCAGCCCCTCTCTATGGATTTGTCCAGATTTCCAGATGGCCAAGTCGCCCCTGAATGCTCTGGATATTTTCCTCGGAAAGTTTCTAGAATAGATGAACTTAAGATATTGTCACATGTAAGGGTGAAAGGAAGAGAGTCTTTCAAACATATGTTGCTGTAAATGAACCTGGAATCAGTTATGGATGTTACAAAAATGTAATCTACCGGTAAGAAGGCTGCTTGCATTGATTGAGATTAAAAAATTCAATTTACTTCAATACCTGATATCTCCTCCCATCCCATCTGCTAAATGACCTAAAAACCGTCGATGGTATATATAGGAGAAAAATCAATACTCTCCCTTCAATGCACCACGAAACATTTCACAGAACGCAGCTAGTACTGAATGGAATTGAAAAACACGAAAATCCGTATATTCAGGATCAATAAAAATAAATCCCTGCCCTAATGAACTTCATATAAAGATATTTTCTAAGGGTATTATAGGGAACTAAATAAATTCGAAATATATTATATAGTTCACGGAATTCAGAACAATTTGATGTACATATATTTTATTATGTAGGGAATGCAGGAATTAAATAAATTCGAAATATATCCTACCTTACGAAATTAAAAATTCATTTTCACGTTGAAATCGGAAATTCATATTTTTTTTAAATTGCAGCCTTCCCGAGTCGAAATATAGGTCCTCCTTTTATCCTCAAAATTCTCTATTTTCGAGAACCTAGGAGGATCAAAAGAGGATTTTTATTATTATTTTCAACTCCATTTTTTATGAGGAATTCAAAAATATAAAAATGTACCTTGAGTACTGGGACACCCTATAGAACAACTTTCTCGCTGAAGGTTGTTTCAAATCTGAAGTTGCCTCGATACTTTTAGTCTCCGGAAGTAGAAAAATGTGCTTACCGATCGGCCTTAGTTTTCAGTTGCATATTATTAAACAAATGGTCATTTTCACCTTTTTATCATTTTGCAGGCATTCGCTGAGTATACTTTGTATGTGTACTCAATTTCAAACAGTTTCAATAATATTTATACGAGTAATGATGATTTATGTTTTAATCACTTATTGAATATTATAAGAAAAAAAATGTTTTTTCAGTTTTTAATTTTCATTACCAGAAATAATTTTAGGACACAAGATTTGTAAATAGAATCTGCCTTGTTATTATACAGAAGCCTATATTTAAAAAATTCATTTTGTGAATTTGAACATTCCCATTTTTTGAAAGCCGGTGGCCAACGCCCCTGGATTTATTAAAAGTATAACAATAACAAAATCTTATGATAGTAAAATAAAAATTTCTTTCTCCAAATAGCACAAAAGGTAATGAAATTCTGCGTATAATAAAGTCCAAGTTGGAAGAAATTTTTATTTTATTTACATAACAAAGGATTTTTTTAATTTTAATCTACTCGCATACTATCCTGCATTTTACCGGCACCGTGGGCCGGCATTTTACCGGATAGTCAATCCTGGAGTTCACCAGACTGCGTTGCTCCCGCCTGTCGGGCTGGCTACAATACACATCAATGGTGTGCACAATAAAGTGCATATTTGCCGGCACGTCGGTCCGATCGATCGGACCGCGGGCCGGCAGATCGCTTGCAGTCGGCGGGCATTTTGCTATCTGGGCTACTTTCCAACCGAGCAATTCACGCCTACCCCGAAAGGGAAACGGCTTAATGATATAATAATAATAATAATATTTCGCTCTCCTTCAAAATTTCGATTTTTTGCTTCTCTAATGCTGTATACTGCAACCCATCAAATATTGTTCCAGAAATAAAATAAAAAAATTATTTAACAAAAAACACCATTTACTTCACTTACCTGTGTTTGTGACTTATTATACTATTATACTATTTATTATATTATATAATGTGCAATCTTATATTTGATAAAAATGTATAAATAATTACTAGCTTTTAGTCAAATTTTTTAAAAGCTTTATTATTCAAAATTTTTCATTTTTAAGACTTCTAATTTCAGCTAGCCTTCGATTTGATCTTCAAGTTCAAGTTTAAGGTTTGAATATTGATTTCAGGTTCAAGTATTTTTCATCTGGAACAATTTTTTCAACTGAAATATTCCAATAAATTGTTTGTTATAGCTGCTTTTGTCTTTACTTCCAAATTTTTACTAAATAAGATGAGTATAACTATAGTCATTAGATTATGTTTTATGCTGGAAAATTGTACGAAAATTTAAATATTTTTTACTTATAATACATCTGAAAGTAATAAATCCTTCAAATTTTGGAGCTTTACAGTTTGAACAGAAATCGCAAATTAAATGAATATTTAAATTAAACATTCAACTATTAAAATTTTAATTATTTAAATTTAAATATTATTATTACGCATTTTTAAAACCACCTATTCATATAAATTGTGTTAAACGAAAAAATATTCCTCCGTTAGCCCTGGCTTTTCAACTAAAAAGCTTGTCTGAGATTTTGTCGACAAAATCCAAGCGATACATTAGCGTAATTAGCTAGAGCGTGCGGTTTAGATTTAGGTTGTTTACTTTTGGTCTTTTGATCCATCGTCGGTTTGAGCCTTCGATTTGAATCAGCCAAAACCCTCGCAGCACCATAAACTGATCAATTGTATTAATATAATTATATTATATTATATTATATAATTGCAAATATATATATATATATATAAACATAAGGTTAAACAAACATCGCAGGGTCCCACTGAGATTAACTGCGATCTAAAAATGACACCGACTTCCAGTAGGACCGCGGAAAATCAAACTCATGGCCACGTCTCACAACCGCGAGAAGGGTGGTCACACGACACGTAGAAATCACAAAGACAGGCCGGCGAAACCCTCGTGTGTTTTGAGGACACGAATCGACCCAAGGATGACAGCTTTCTGCATCCATCTCGCAAGTGCCTTGGCATATTTTTATCACGCGGGTATGGCTTCAAGGTGACGAACCAATAATAGTTTCGCACCTCCGAGAGCACCTATCACAAGGAAAATTACTTGTACTGAATTTTTTTAGGTACAGTCTTTGCAGCTCCCTTTTAAGGTCTTGATACCTCTCCTCCTTTTCTTTCGCCTTGGCAGTGATGTTGTATTCGGAAGGAGCCGAGAATTTGATCAGGAATATATTTGGTTCCTCAAAGTCTTGGAGAACAATGTCAGGCCTCGAGTGTGCAACCGAGACCAACAACGTAAGAGAAACAAAGATGGTAATAAATCACTCTTATGGGCACATTATGTCTGTAGATATACGTTGTTCCTGCGTGGTAGGGACACCCCGGTAGTATGTGTTCTAGGTTCTCAGCGTGTTCATGACACGCTCTGCACCTATTGCTGGGAACTTGTTGACATAAAATGCGGTCACGGTATGCTAAGGTGGAAATAACACCGTCCTGGCATGCGAAAATAAAACCCTCTGTACATCAAACTTTAGTATTTTAAATTTTGTTTGTTTCCCAAATTCTGGGAGAAACGACTTTCCTCTACTCAAGCACGCATATATATATAAGTATTTTGCTAATTACAATAAAGCCCTCTAACAGAAGTTGCAGTAAAAAAATCCAAAAAATGAACACTTGACAGATGATGGAAATCCATTTATCCAAACAATTATTTATTTATTAATTAAAAGTGGTTGAGTATTAATAATTTTATAATTGAACAACTATTTGACCACTATTACTTGACTTGAAAACCTATATTTTAAGAAACAGGTCGTAGCTTTGTTATGCGGTGCGATCCAGTCACCGAACTGATTAAGGGTACACTTTGCAAGGTCATTATTCATGACTTATTAGGGGTAGGAACATCCCTTTTTTTCAACTCACGCAGAATGAAGTCCTCTTTCATTCACCTCCCCAGAAATTCCTCGTGCGACATCCATGAAACGAGCGATTTCGAAAAAACACGACTTTCGGGTTTTCGGTTAAAAAAGCACAAAAAACAGGTAGGTATATTTGGAGGTGACCCATTTGGGCTAGGAACATCTCTTTCCCTCAACCCACGCAGAATTTAGTCCTCTTGTATTCACTCTCTGGGAACCCTCCCTTGCGACAACCCCGAACCGAGCTATTTACAAAAAACTGAACTCTGGACATTTACCCGCAAATTCAGATCGAAATGGGTCACCTTCGGCAGGCGCCAACTCGCGATCCATTGTAGCCAGAACAATGTTTGCTTTTTGAAATTACAGGTACCCACGTCCACTTTAATTCATCCGTTGACCATTTCTAGATCCGACGATCAGGATCCGAGCTACAGAGAAACAAAAAAAAACATGTGATTTTTGGCAAAAAATTGAAAAAAATCGGGGTTCGATTTTCAATGCCTGTAGAGCGAAGCGAAAGTGGCCAAATGCAGTCGAGTTTTCTTTTCCTCCCTAGGGAGGAAAATTGATGACGTAGCGGGATGAAAAGAAATTAAACCGCTCATGATTGGCCGAAAGCAGAATCTTTATATTGTGATGTGATTGTTCCCTTTCTCTTTCTATTTCCGTCATAATCGCACAATCGATACAGCCAACTTCAAGTGACTACTCTAACCTCTTGTCTACTGTCAAAATATTGTAGCCGATCATTCTCAACCAAATGAATTCGGTTCTCGAAAAAAGGAAAATCGATCTCCGATAAAGGTATGATGAAAAATAGCGTGCACAACTCAAGTCGAAAGGCTATATGATTAGAACAAGTGTGAGTGCTGCCCTCGCTTCGCTCGGGCAGCAAACTTCACACTCGTTGCAATCATATAGCACTATTTTTCATCATACCTTTATCGGAGATCGATTTTCCTTTTTTCACTCTACAGGCATTGAAAATCGATCTTTCGATGAAGGTATGATGAAAAATATTTACATTTACGATATATCTTTTGATAATCAAACAAAGAGGTTTGCCTGAAATTTACTAAAATGAATTTTTGTCCGATCCCCCTTGAAAACGCACCATTGCATGCACGTGAAGCAGGCGTAATGTGGCCGCTTCCAGCCCTGTGACGTTCGCACATGCGCACTCTGCCGCCGGGCCAACATGAAACTTTACGCCCGCTACATGAAAATTTACGCCCGATACACAAAACTTTACGCCCGCTACACATACACTGCACCCCCAAAGCGAGAATATGGAGGAATTGATCTTTATCTTTGAAAAAATTGTATTGCTAGACCCGACAGTCTCCCTTCTGCAAAGTGCGCTATTTCTTCCTTTCACGTAATTTTCATTTCGGTCTTACGATCAATTTAGGAAAATAAATAAATAAATCGAGTTCCAATTCCCTGCTATTATTGACGAACACATTCTTATCACATATCTCGTGCTTCGCACTCGTTTTTGTCCAAAATGTGAACTTTTCTACATTAGGTTCAACACTATCATGGCGGATGCATATTATATTTATTTCTGTACCTCGATCTGGTACGGCTTATTCAGATATTGCAAAATAATGTACAATATTTATTTTTCATGATGACTTTAATATTTTCTCCTTACTTTACACTAATTTTTATTATCAGCTGCCCTGAAAATGCGCCCATTTTGAGTGCTCAACTCAAAAACTGTGATTCAAACCCCTCATAAACTACAATCATAAAGTGAAATTACACACATTTTTTTCAATTTGAATTTGAAGAGGGTTCTCAAACCACCTACGGCCTTGACGATTACATTCTCATTGCGATACTCGCGCTTCGCACTTAACAGCTAGGTCATACAGACGATTGCTTTTAAAAAATAAAATGATGCAAACAAAATTAAACGGAAATTTTTTTTTTCCAAATTTGAAAATGCTCTTACTTCTTGAATTTTGATCAAATCAAAAAATTTCAAGAGGATAGTTTTGAAATATGTTTTATATCTAGTGAAAATTTTGATTGAAATTTTTTAATCTATCAAAAAAATATTTTTTGTTCTATTTTTTGGAAATTTTCAAAAGTTTGATAAATATATAACTTCTTGAATTTTGATCAAAATAAAAAATTTCATTGGGGTAATTTTCAAGACACTCTCTCATCCAAAAGAAACTTTAGAAAAATTTTTTTTTCAAATTTTGAAAATGCTCTAAAATTTTTAATTTTTGTTGGAAATATCTGGTTAACAAACTTAACCTTATTGATATCGGCAACGTCGCATTATAAATGGTACACCATTTTCGTTTAGAGCGGTCAAGAACCAATCTCGAGAATACAGAAATCGCTCGAAAAACTTTAGTGCACAAAACATCCACTCTAAAATTTTAGTATGCTAAAAATATTAGAGTGGTCTCGAGAATAGCACCCCTGATCTCTGTTGATACACATTCTGTTTGCTAATGGCCTTTTCATACCTCTGCTAGTTGCCAGTGGCAGGCAGCCTGCCTACTGAAAGTCATAAGAGTGAAAGAAACGGACCATACAGGCTCATTTACACAATGTTGGAAAAACTCTTTTTCTCTCACTCTAACATGCAACAATAGCATGAGTTCATCTCATTCTAGAAATCATACAGATATTTTCCTCGGAAAGTTTCTAGAATGAGATAAGCTGTACAAAACCTCTTCACATTAGGGAGATTTTGCATAGCATTCCGTACCTTACGTAAACGCTCAGGTCACATGATGACGTTTCTGCGCATGCTCTGCGAGTTTAGCGTAACGCTTTCCGCTATCCGACGTTCGTTAGCGTATCATCTCGCGTTTACCGTATCCTACGAAACACGACTGGATTTAATCGGGGCGCACACACATTTGCACAGCGAATAAGCACAAGGCACAACGCACAAGAGAACACGCTTCAACGCACACGGATCCGCATAGTTGCTTCCTATGCACGGGCCTTTAGCAGGCTAGCATCAGGTGGCGTCTATCTTTGATTAAGAAACTGAAAATTGAAAATCGTCTGCTACACGCCGCTGTAGATTACACAGTGTAACGCAGCCCTATGCATCCCCCCCACTCTTTCTGTTCTCTTAGCATCCAGAGGGGTATCGTAGTTCAAGTAAATCCAACAGATAGCGCTTCGATCAGATATATATATATATATATATATGTATGTATATTCGGTTTCGGTTACTTTGGAATCCAACCAGATGGCCTATGATAAAGCCACTGGCGCGTCCTCAGGTTACGGATAGTTGATCCCTGTAACAAGGGTTCCTTATGAATATAGCTACAAATTAATAAGCAGTTGCTTGTTATCGTCCAGAGATGGGCCCGAAGGAACAATCCTCAAGTGGAGACGTAACGACCGTGCTGAATGCTGAATGTCACCTGGGCGGTGTGTCTTAAACGGCGACTCTTATATACCGGTCGACGTCACAGAGTAAACAGCAGTTGTAGATGCGGTTCAAAATCTTTGAAACCGCAAAGCACCCGACAATCGGTCGGAAAACAGTGCCGATCATCCTAAAGTTCGAGGTGATGAAAATAATTTGAATTGAAACATGACGACGAACTAGAGAAATGTTCAAATTTAGTTGACGAATCGACTCAAGGACGACTTGCTGGACTGCTCGTTATCCCTATTTACGGAGGCTTCATGGCGCGTATGCACACTCTGCATTAAGACCATTTGCGGAAAGCAGGCACCCCCTGAGAGATGATAGCGATTTCAGGACAAGGAGGAACAGTAACATCCATGTTCCTCATAAGCCCTAAAGTCCAACTGAAATTGATGCCTCCCTTCGTGAGGATATCTCGGAGGAGTACGACCTCTAAACCATCAATTATTTAGTTTATCGTGCGGCGGGAGCTTTGGTTGGTTCACATCGAAGGCTAAAACCGACCGTGGATGAAGAGAACAAAATACGCTTGCATCAAGTAAGCAAATATATGCTGATATGCTAATATATATATAAAAACTAAAGGTTAACAACCACCGCAGGGTCCCACTGGGAGTAACTGTCATCTAAAAAAATGACGGAAAGGAAATTCCAGCAAACTCATTATGATTACATTTCGAAAACAAACCATTCATGGCATTCATCACTGAAGAGAAACAGAGGATACATATGCCGTATCTAAAACTGGTTCATTTGTAAACATGTATACAATATGTATATCATAACATTAACGTTACGCGGGCACGCGCTATGCGCCAAGTTTTACAGCATTTCACTGCGTTTCAAAAATATACTAATATAGGTAATTCACATGATTATAAACAATCTAAAACTCTTGAAATTTCTGTTCACTGGAAAAATGTCATTAACATCGCTTGACCTGCCACAGTAGTAGTGTTTTTATACTTTTTAAACAAGTTTCAAAATGTTGAAAAGCATAAAACTTTTCTAATTTTCAGGGAAATTAGAAATGCCATTAGAACAAGTTACATGTATTTTTTGCGGTTTATCACAAACAAATTTTAAAAACTGTTTAAAAATGTTATTTTAAATCTGTAAAATGCTGTAATATTATGACATTTTGTCATTTTAGTCGAAAATATGTGCCTAATGAACATGATCTTTATATTGGAACCCTACGAATATATATCAAAGGCCAACTCCGTTAGACAAATTCGTTCAAAGTTAGCGTGGCTGGAAAATTCAGGCAATCACACATACTGACAGGCACCTAGAAAATTTTATTTTCATTTTCGGTCTTCCTTAGTGCCGAAACGTAAAAAATGCACTACAGAGTATCGATTACTACATATTTGTAGGTACTTTTGCATTAAAAAATGTTGAAAACTGGATGAAAGTAAGCCGCTCCCGCAAAACACGTTCTTTTCATCATTGCTTGCGGAACGGATTATCTGAAATAAAACAAACAACAAGATTTCTAGTATATTCCCATGCGGAGTTTTTAAGCGACGCACATAATGTGTTGGAAAATGTTTTGAAGGAAAAGTCTACCGGATTCTCAAATTCTCCTGGTTTTTCTGCAACGTAACCACTCTTAAACCAAGAGTACTTAAAAAGACTGTGATACCTTGGTGAAGATAATTGATTATATACTAAAGACTTTAAATTTATAATATTATTTCGTGTGTGCAGATTTATATCATAGTATAACAGTATAACTGAATATGAAAAATGTCGCACGTAATTTTTCCATATTCGAAATCCGTAGACGCCAAGGTGCTGAACTTTTCCAGTAGTGCCTTTTGGTATAATCATAGGAATAATATTCCTTCTAGCAGGTGTTGCTTGCCGTACAACTTCTGGACAATGTCCAGTCCAAGAGTTTATGAGCAACACGCTTGTCAGCCCTACATTCGGAAAAAAAAACATTTTCCCACCAGCTCTGAAAATGTTCTGTAGGCAAAAATAATTTGTAAAATTTAATGACGCTCATAACTTTATTTTATGACTAAAAATTATTAGAAATAAAAAAATTTATCAGACGTAAGTTTTCCAGATTTGGATGCAGCTACAAAAATATTTATAGGCTGAAAAATAGTTTCTTGCACAATGGGTCCAAATTTTCCACTTGGCTCTTTTAACACAAGATAAAGTGGAGACAGAAGCTTGCCATCCGCAGAAATCGTGGGTTGGATAGTGCAGCTGTGAGTTGTAGAAGAAATAGATTGGACAACACATTTGACTTGTCGTTTACCTTCAATTGCCAATGTTCTTCCAGAATGCATTTCTAACTGGAATCCACTTTGATCCGAGTTATAAACATTCTTTCTCCCATATTGAGTGATGTACGGCTTCACTTCATTCACAAAATTCTCTGCATCTACTTTTAACTTTTCCTTATCTTAGGGAATTTGGGAAGAAGTTCGCGCGACTCATGCTGAAATTATTGTGAAGGAAAATGCCGCTACTGATCCTTACATAATTAATGACGTGTTCGCTGGAATCGGAAATGCTTACGAATCCCTTCAAAACAAAATGTTGCGGGTTCTAGATCGATTTGATACGTCATCGATAAGCGCTTCTGCTCTTGCATATGGACCGATGGACAAAGACAGTTCGGACTTGAATTCTCGAAGTGCGAAACTACCCAAATTAGATCTCCCGACATTTTCAGGTCGTTACAAAGATTGGGAGGATTTTTGTGACCTGTTCTCCTCTCTCGTTCATGATAACACGCAATTAAGCAACGTGACGAAGTTGCAGTATTTAAAATCTTGTCTCACGGGTGCCGCGGCTGATCTAGTTAAAGATGTGACTACGACCAACGCGAATTATTTATCAACATGGCAGGCTTTGAAAGTGCGATTTTCCAACCCTCGCCTGACTGTAAATAATCTTTCAACTGCCTTGATAGATTTGCCATATTTAAAAAAGGAATCTGCAGAAGATTTGCGTGCATTTAGCGATGAAGCTCAGCGTGTTGTGCGCATGCTGACAAATCTTGAAATGCCTGTAACACATTGGGGAATATGATTGGTGTATGTGTTAGCTAGCCGTCTAGATCCTGAATCTCGTAAACTGTGGGAGGCTGACCTTAGTGTCAAAGATCTTCAGACTGTCTCTAGAGCTGCTGCTGCCTCAACAGAGATCAATAAATTGGGACGATTTCCCAGTCTTTACGACTTCGTAGAATTTCTTGAACAGCTTTATCATGCTCTTCTTATGATTGCTGCTGACACTAAAACTATTAAAAGGTCCGTTCCTACTCAATCAAAATCTGGAGCAAATTCCAAACGTTCGCAGACTGGCCACCCATCTCACGGTTGTGAGACGTGGTTACAGCTGAAATTTTACCGCGATTTCGCTGGGAGCAGATGCAATTTTTATGATTAGCACCTGCTCCCGGCGAAATCCTGCGGTTGTCCTTATGACAAACTTTTATATATACCGGGTGTCACAAAAGTCCTAAGCGGCTGAATATTTCCTCAGGTAAGATATTTTTCAGGGAGTTTAAGGTCATTCTTGAAGTAACTTTCAACGAGGACCTTCAAGGTTACAATGTCAAAGATATTATAAGCCTAGATCAGTGCTCCCAAGGCGAGCACCTTGCACTACTGCGCATGCGATGCATAAGGCGCTTCATAGGTTGCCGTTCGCGCGCTTATTTCAAATGTTGAAAAATACAATTTTTTTACTTATCATTAATAATCAAGAATAATTATATTTTAACATGTTAAAGTGATACGTGGAAGGTTTTTAATATATTCTGAGCATTAGGTTAAAAAATGCAACGAGTATTCAGAAAATAAAAAATATCATGTTATGTAATGTAATCTTTTTTTATTTTTTAAATTATTTTTATCAATTTATGCTTTAAAATGTTATATATTATTGAAAATGAATATGCAAATTTCATTAATAATGTAATTAATAATAAATCAAAAAAGTGTATTTTTTAACATTTCAAACAAACGCGCGAACGGCAGCCAATGAATATTATACACCTAGATGCGGCAAGTGGCGGCGGAGTGGGGATAGAATTATTAGTAGGGTAGGATAATTGTAGACGTCGCTGTCGGCGAAAATCCTAACCTAACCCGCTGTTCCTCTCTGCCCGCTGAAGTATCAATCCCCTCTTAACAGTTGCCGTGAGTAAAATGGGCGAAAGAGGCGCTGTCGCCGAAATGATTATAGGAAGTATAAAACTGTTAGAAACATGCGTATTAATCCTACTGACATTCTACTTACATCGCCGAGAGAAATTGCGAAAGCAAATAATTATACATCCTCGAAAAAGGCCCCCGGGCCAGACGGAATACGGAATGTAATTCTTAAAAATTTACCTCGGAAAGCCCTGGTTCAATTGAGATACATATTCAACTCTGCCCTCAAACTTTCTTACTTTCCTCAATCATGGAAAATAGCTAATTTAATGCCCATTCCCAAACCAGGAAAAGATCAACTTTTTCCATGCAGCTACAGACCAATTAGCTTATTATCTACTCTAGGAAAAATATTTGAAAAAATTATACTGCCACGCCTCAAAGCCTTTGAATCGCGAAATAAATTGTTGATAAGCGAACAAATGGGACTCCGGGAAGGTCATAGCACGGTTCATCAGTTGCTCCGACTTGTAAACAATATAACTACTGAAATTAACAAAAACAAATCTGTAGCTCTTGTCTCACTAGATATTGAAAAAGCATTCGACACCGTCTGGCACGAGGGGCTAATATTTAAACTAAGCAATATGGGAATACCGCTTTATTTAACAAAAATTATACAAAACTATCTCAGAAATAGATCATTCAGAGTTGTCATTAAAAACTCTATTTCTAAACGACAAAGAATATTTGCACAGATTCCAGTCAGATAGCTTTATTTGCGGATGATACAGAAGTATTCTCATCTTCTTGGAGAATAGAAAACGCAGTCAGTAAAGTTCAACAGCACCTTGACATGTTGTTAAGATATTACCATAGGTGGAAAATTAAAATTAACGCAACCAAGACTGAATTTGTGATATTCACTAAGAAAAATACGAGTACACTGAAATTACCTAGAATAAGAATAGACAACGCAATTGCAGGGAGAACCTGTTAATAGACAGGTGTATTACCCAAGACTCGATCAGGTATCGACGCAATCTGTCCATGGCTTAGATTAACTACCGTAAGGCATTCGATAACACGAGCTATGAGCTACTTATTAAGCTCCTTGAGTGCCTGAAGGTGCAACCAAAAATAATGAGATGCAGAAAAGAACTTATGCTCTTGTGGCGGACAAGATTTGCGATAATATCTGATAAAAGACAAGTGACTGCCAGCTATATCACATATAAGAGAGGGGTTTTCCAAGGAGACTCTCTAAGTCCGATACTTTTCTGCATCTCCCCCTTTCCTCTATCTATTGTGCTCCGAGGCAAAAGCTCTGGATACCTATGTGACCCGCCGAACAAAAGAGAATATAAGACCAACCACCTTTTATACATGGACGTCTTTGCTTTTCTACATGGACGTCTTTGCTTCCTCGAAAGAGGATCTTAACATCCTTGTGGAGGCGGTGAATAGGTACTCTGACGCGATTGGAATGAGCTTCGGACTCGACAAGTGTGCCTGCGTCCACCTACTCCAAGGATGACTAGAAACTACACCATCGCGTGACGATCAGGATGTTCAACTCATAGGCGGAAATATCATTCAACATCTTTGTAATGGAGAAACATATACATATCTTGGAATACCGCAAGCGGGAACCCAAAATGTGCATGTGTTGAAAACGGACCTTGCAAAAAGGTATCGCCAAATTGTCAGACAAATTTGGGCTGCCGAATTATCTGAAAAGAATAAGATCCAGGCGGCTAATATGCTGGCCGTTTATATACTGCTCTACACGTTTAGTGCAGTAAAATGGAACGTCGATGAGTTGAAGCAACTTGGCCGAAGCACACGCAAGATGATGACAATCCATCGAAGTCACCTTATTGTGCACACCATTGATGGCTATATAGCCAGCCCGACAGGCGGGAGCGACGCGGTCCGGCGAACTGCATGACCGATGGTCCGGTAAAATGCCGGTTGATAGGTTGGGTGGGAGAAATCCAAGATGTCTGCCGAGAGCAAGAAAACGGACAAAATTTTCAGATTCACTTTCAGAGTCATTTAGTATATCAATATTAACAATGAAATATAAGTGAAAAGACAATATGCATAAATAAATATAAATCAATAATATAAATAACCTGAGAAATGGGCAGAATAAGTCCTGACTTTTTTTTTAGTAGGGTATATCTTATCCATTTTATCTTCCACGTACAGCAGGTCAAACGAACACAACCAACGAAAGCACTTTTCCCTTACGTCGTCGATCCGAGCAAAAATTCACGGGTGAACGTCATTACACACGGCAAGAACAGCTGATCCAAAACGCGCATGCGCGTTTGTGATCTCAATCTACTCGCACTACCAGCCTGCAGCGGTCGGGAAAGTCGCAGGCCCGTCGTTCCTCGCCGTTTGCACGACCAACGGGCGTCTAATCTGCCGGACCGTTGTCCGCCCTTCGATCGCATTCCGACCCTGCCGTCCTGACGCGTGCATTTAGCAGGCAGGTTGGTCTCCAGACCGTCGGGCCGATTACGTGCCTGCACGTATTGTTATCTGGGTGCATAAAACCTTAAGCATTTTATGCAGTGAAGATGTACAGAATCGTCAGGTAAATAGTTACTAATAATTTTTACATTCTCATCCAGAGAAGGTGTTAGATTTGTGTAAAATTTGACCCCCCCGGTTTTTTTCAAATGTCCACGTTTTGAGACCCCCTGAACCCAAAAAACAGGTTTTTACGAATGTGTCTGTCTGTCTGTATGTATGACGGGCAAAAACGAGTTAAATCTTTAACTCGTTTTTGCCCGTAGCGCGCGGGCTAATTCGTTCTTGCGCTGAGAAATGAGCAACCCGCTTTTGCTCCGACTCTTTTCTTAGTCCGCTTTTGCTATCAATGCATATGTTGTTGGCATCATAATAAAGATCTATTATTATTATTATTATTATCATTATCGTATATTGGCTTAATAAGGAAGGAAAATTCACATGAAATGAGCACCAAAGTTTATACAACAAATACAACCTTGCAGCTAGTTTTTATTACACGTGATTCCTCATCCAAAATGATACAAGCGAACAAATTAAAAAATTAAAATATTTATTAGGTATTGTTCAAAATATTCACATTTCCGAAATTATATTTGACTCACCCAGTTCGCGAACAGCTCTCACTGGACTGAATAGTAAATTGTATATGCGATGCAGTCTCTCTGAATTCCTTTTATAAGAGGAATTTCCATTGACTGTGTATGGCATGAGATATAATATAACTTCTGATATACTTATCTGCAGACAAAAAAACAGTACTCCTCTTTCAGTAAGGTTATTTTAAGACTAGCGGGTTATCTGCATTGTGTAACCCTTACAAATAGAAACCTTTGCTTTCTGAAGCTAGTAGTATTTTCGTGACTAATTGCAATTCATTATATATCCTAAATTTACGAGGTTGAATGAATTATTTTTTATAAAATTAAAAAAATAAGTAATTCAAAAGATTGCACCTGAAGCGAAAAGCGAAATTTTTGCCATTTTCTATCTTTAAAATAAAATTTAACTGCTCCCAAAAGGAATTTCTGGGTCTGACACCTCTAAACATTTTTTAATAAATTAAGAAGCTATCAAGCAAGTCAGTCAGTGTCTTCGGTGTATTAAAGAATGAGTGGAGGACATTGTTAGCTATCTATAAAAAAATAAAGAAAATATGATGAATTCAAGAAGTTTTAAGACATATTTTTTTTCAAAAAATATTTCTTCAAAACTACGTCGGAATGATTAAAAAAATACACCTTAATATCATTAAAATCACAAAAGTTATGTAAGTTCAAGAAAAAAGTACTAAAATTTCCAAATTTGAATATCTCATAAGTTTTTTGAATGATTCAAACATTATTTTTGAATCACTTTGGGTGTGAATATCTCGGAGACGAAAAATGGTTTTAAAAAACTGTAGACTGTATGTGAATGTGTCTTCATTTATGCGTCGATTACATGTTTTGCGGTTATTGTGCAAGAATCTGGTGAGGAGCTGTTTTCGTTTGTTTGCCGAAAAACACCGAAATAAGGTGCTTCGAGTGGTGGGAGCCATGCTTGGGAGCGCCTTTTTACCGAAAAATATTTTGATGAGCAAAAAAAAACCAGACGGATCGGACGGCAGATTGTTAATTTTATTGTACCCCCGCCCTATACTTCTTATACATTGCCTTCAAACAAGTAATATGAGTTTCCAACATATTATAACAATAAAATATTATAAATGTAATAATTCGTACATTTCTTTGGACTTTGCTGCATCATGCCCTGGAAGAATTCATCATTTTGTTTCTTATGCAACAACCAAACTGTCTAATATTTAGGAAAACAATGCCATAATTTCATTCGATAGTTTAAAAAATGTATGAAATTAGTCTGATGCAAAATAATTTAATGAGATTCTGCTAAAACTATTGTGTCAAGTTATGTTAAATTATATCCTTATATTATGAACGAAATTATTATTCTACTGTTTAGAAAATTCAATAATAAGTCTTAAACTTTTTGTTTATTCAGAAAATATATGTATATGTTTCTCCATTACCAAGATGTTGAATGGTATTTCCGCCTATGAGTTGAACATCCTGATCGTCACGCGATTGTGTAGTTCCTAGTCTTCCTTGGTGTAGGTGGACGCAGGCACACTTGTCCAGTCCGAAGTTCATGCCAATCGCTTTAGATTACCTATTCACCGCCTCCAAAAGGATGTTAAGATCGTCTTTCGAGGAAGCAAAGAGTTTAAGGTCGTCCATGTACATAAGGTGGTTGACCTTATATTCTCTTCTGTTCGGCGGGCCACATAGGTATCCAGAGATTGTGCCTCGGAGCACAATAGATAGAGATAAGAGGGAGATGTAAAAAAGTATCGGACTTAGAGAGTCTCCTTGGGAGAACCCCTTTTTATATGTGATATAGCAGGGAGTCACTTGTCTTTTATCAAATTGTTATGAAAAATCTTGTCCGCTACAAGAGCATAAGCTCTTTTATGCATCTCACTATTTTTGGATGATCCGGCTCTTGCAGTCAGCCACGTTGCATTGGGCTAACTCCTCAACGCAACGAATTATGCGATTACGTCACCAGTATCGCACAGTGCCACCCACAATAGGCCACTCTCGGATGGAGACCATGGTTCAGTTGGGAGTGACAATAGGACTGAACCGAGGCAACGACCAGGCAATGCCTCCGGACAAACGCGAGAACATCGATTTAAGTGGTCGGACCAACTCAGGAGGGACATCCTTACCTGTTGGGAAAAAAGCTCACCGGCGCGAAGAGGATTCATGCAGAACTTACATGAAGGTTGGGTCAATATACACCCGGAATATGCTCATAAAATGCCTCAGTATTTAAGAGATCAGGTATCCTTTTTGCGAAAAAACGGATATGAAGCTCTTTATCGGCAAGAAGAAGAGCCTCATGCTCCCAAGCTACGATGTGATCGCCGTGTCAAGAGCTGAATGACACCAGGGTTAACAAATCCTTGAACACCCCGGCCTGCCCCCCGCAGTACAGGCGGACAGGCGGCAGTCCAAAAGGAGGTGTCTAAACGGAGACTTTGGGACACCAGGTCGAATCCCATGATATGTAGACCCACCCCCTGCAAGCGGGGCTCTGCCGGGGGGTGTTTCTTATTTTCCTAGCTTCTCGTAATCCTTATAAATTAAAACAAACTAAAACCAATGAGGGACACGTTCCGGGACCCTCCTACAATCCACCGCCAAAAGTGGGAGGCACCTTAGGGGGCAACCCACCAGAGGCGGTGCGAACCAATGATAACGGTGGAGACAATCTTGTCGAAGCCGCAGAAGTGCAGCTAACGGAACTCTCCGTAAGGAGAAGGTAACGTTGCGGAGCACAGAGAAGGAGAGACCGCAAAGCGCGTCTCGCAAACAGCAGCCAAGGCACCTCACAGGGGGCAGTGGCTGCGGTAACCTCACCTGGAGCAACTCCTCAGGCTAATCTTATTGGCAAGAGGAAGAAAGGCTCCAGAGAAACTCCTCCAAACAGGGAGTTAAAACGGCAGAAGGCTCTGGAAACATAGGGCCTTACGTTCGCGCACATGGCTAACAACGCCTTGGTGAAGGTTCTCGTGGTGTCGGGTTATCCTGAAAACTGTCTAACTCTTGAGGAGTTGGACAGGATGAGGGTTGAAATCTCTAAAGGGATTGACGCATAACCCAGCGAGGGGCGTGCCCCAGATTCAATGACATCTTCATTAGGTCGGGGACTATCGTTGTGGAGGCCGCGGACAGCTGGTCGCGAGACTGGTTTGTGGAAAAAGCCCCAACGTTTAGGCTCAAAGAGGGCATCAGGATTCATCTCGTTCCTTTTTTCTACCGCATCATGGAGTTTTGCGCGAGACAAGCTCCACGACCAAACTTCGAGTGGTCTTTAATGGATCTCAGCTTACAGAAAAAGTATTTTCTCTCAATGAATGTCTTCACACTGGACCAAAAATTCTTCCAAACTTGATGGACATCTTGCTGCGTTGGACACTCTTTTGGATTGTTGTCCGTGCCGACGTGGAAAAAATGTACAGACAAATCCTGGTACATCGTGATGATGAAGATCTTCAACTAATTCTATAGAGACATTCACCAAAAGAATTGGTTCAAATCTTTCGTCTCACTACAGTCACATACGGATTGTCTTGAGCTTCTTTTTTGGCATTTCGTTGTCTTCAGTAACTTGTTTTTGACGAGGGTGATAAATATCCCTTAGCTGCATCATCTATTCATCGAGGGACCTACGTGGATGGCGTCATCACCGGAGCTGATAGATTGGATGAAGCCATCTCTCTTCAGAATCAACTCCACTAACTCTTCACGGCGCGCGGCTTCCCGCTTCGAAAGTCGACGTCAAACAATTCTGAATTGTTGGCGACGATCCATTGGGTTGGCTGAGTCTGGTCACTCCTCGATTCCACTCGATTGCTTCGCGTGGGAGGTCAACTCAAGTATTCAATCCTGAGCCCAGATGAAAAACATCCTCTCATCCTACCATCAGAATCAACCATGACTACACTGATTATCGCTCGTGAAAATCAGCGATGTCTCCACGGTGCAGTTCAGTTGACTCTCGCTACCTTAAGGCAGAGATATTGTATGCTGCGAGGTCGCTTGATTGTTCGAGCCTTTATTCACAGGTGTCTACCATGTCTTCGACATCGAGCTGTTATGCGACAGCAGCTTATGGCAGAGACCTCTCAGAGTATGCAGCCTTATCCTTGCATGCGGGGCTCTACAAGGACGGACAAACCCTTTCCCTAGCTGCTCGTGGGAACAAGAGTAACACCATCAAACCACCAAAAAGTTGTAGATGCGGTTCAACACGATCGAACGCGCAAAGCACCCGACAATCGGTCAGCAAACAGTGCCGATCACCCTAGAGTTCGGGGTGCTGCAAATAATAATTTAAATAGAAACACGACGACGAACCGGCGAAACTTCCAAATTGAGTGCACGAATCAACTCAAAGATGTCGTGCTAGACTACTATGATGCCAGGATTATCCCTGTTCGCGGAGGCTTTATGGCGCGTATGCACACTTTGTGGTGCAAGAAATACCCACAGCTTCAGCACGTTTCGCACCAGTTTTTGAGAAATCAACACGCCTAACTTTTGAAAAATGGATATGTACGCGGAGCGCTTCCCCAACCGCTGCTTGAACACGCTGTAGTCGAAGATAAGAAAGCGACATTAATACCAACCGCGGAAAGCAGACACTTTCTGAGAGATGATAGCGATTTCAGAACAAGGAGGAACATTGACATACTGGTTCCTCAAGACCTAACGATCTTCGATTATACACTGAACCAGTCAAAGCTGCTGACAATCAAGCAGCACATTGCTGACAAAATACGGTTGTTATCTGACGCAAGGATGAAAATACAGAAGAGGAAGAGATGGATCAGGTAGAATCAACAGTGTTTCGCTGAACCATCTCGCCTCTTCAGTGATCACCCTGCTTCTGTCGAAAATGCATCCAAGCCCAACGAAGTACAGACTTTTTGAATAGAGGTATACAAGATCCCAAAAACACTGGAGTTGAAAGAAGATACTGATAATATCATCCGCTTCAAGGAGTTTTGCGCGTTAAGAATTCATCTTTTTTAGTCAGAAAAATTCAACCATTTTGTTAAAAGATGAATTACTTTCTTGAACATACATATTTTTGTTGAAGATTCATAATTTTAGTGGAAACTTCGTCTTTTTTGGTAAAAAGTCTTTCTTTTTGGTTACTTTTTTGCCACATTATTGTTACTTTTCGGCTAATTTTTTTTTAGAGATGTATGGTTACTATTTTACTGTTTTTTAAGCTTGAGCATTTCCGAGCCCTGTACATGTCCTGGTTTAACAATAAAGTCCTTTTTGTCATGCTTAATTGCTTGTTGCCAAGTTCAACCTCATTCTTTGGGACGGATAAAAACACTTTTTTATTCCGTTTGAGCGGGTTGAGTCGTACCCTGATCGACAGTTCAGAGCTATACATCGATGCCCCCCTCCCCCCCATTTTTATAACACATTTATCCGTAAATAAATAAAATACGGCAAATAGACTATAAAGTTAATACATGTCACGAGTTTTTATATGCCTAATAATAATAGACAACGGGCAGACCGGGCGCCGCAGAGGTGGCGCCAATGTTTCACGACACGCCGCTCTTCACAAAACTGACACGCGCCTCCTCTAATGCAAAAGCGAAAATCGTGTCACCCCCTGATCAAAACTAAATATGTATTAAATACAACATTTATTTTAATTTTGTTGAAATCAATTTTCAAATTTTGTAAATAAAATATTTCTAAAATTTCATTTTATTAACAATTACCACGTAATTTATTCGGCTAAATTCGTTGAATCGATTAGCTTTGAAACACAAGGGATACTATTAAATGTTTATATTTACCCTCGTGAAAAGAAAGATCAATTTAATTCCACTTCAAGACCAGTTTCAAACCACGTTTGGTCTTTTTCTGGTCTGCATTTTTTCGCGTAAATACTTTCAAGGTTATATTTTGCTTTGTCCTGGCAATTTATACTGCGTCATATAGTTATTTCATGGATGATTTATTGCTTCCTTACAGATAATATATTTATTTAGTGCGCGAAAAGGTGCAGGTGTGCAGGCATATAGATGAAATTTGATATGGAGGGCTATGCATAACATCCTGTTTTGGCTAGCTAAATTTGATTTATTGCTTCCTTATATATAAAATATTCAACATTCTTCTAGAAAATTCTTGATGACGGTGTAAAATTAAACTGCGCAATTTTTTTGTTGGTAAAAAAGTTCCAGGTTATTTTTCATGACGCATTACATTTTGCGTTGCAAAAAATTATATCGCAAACGTGTTGATTAGAATCTAGAATCTTCCAGAATTTTATAACATCATATGATGCAATATCTGACAATATTGTACAAAAGTCTCCAGAAATTTGGTAAAGAAAGTAAGCGATTATAACAGGAGTGATATGCTTAGTTTCTAGAATATTCCTAACGACGTCATCAAATAATATTGCGCAATTTTTTTGGTAAACAAGTTCAACGTTATTTTCATGACGTATTATATTTTGCGTTTCAAAAATTATATCCCAAACGTGTTGATAACAATGTAGAATCTTCTAGAACTCAAGGATGAAGAGGAAGATAACAAAAATTTAAATTAGAAAATATTTCAATCGAATAATATAGGTAAGAGAGTATCTAAAAGAATAAAGAATTTCTTATGGTAGGTTCTGTGCTCAGGATTCTTATCGCTTTATTCTGGTGTCCAGTACCGAGCGAGCAAGTGAGGACCCGAGATAAAATCCAGACGTGTTTAAAAGTTTTGATTTTAGAAAACATTTGATGCACTGGCCGTCTAAGTCTGCATACTCTAGAGATATAACAGTTCTGTCACTCTGGTCTATATTAGTTACATTACAGAATTCCAGAACTATTACATATCCTTACAGTCACTGCGTTACAGAACAGTGTGATCTTTATGTTCTGTAATTTTTATGGCACACAATTGTAACAATGTTATGTATAAATGTTCCCTTATTGTTATGTAACATTTACAGAACGTGTCCGCTTGGTTATTACAAATAGAAGATAAATGGTACAATTCAGTAAATACGCAAAGTTAATTGTTATTTTATTTTATCAACAATGTCTCTTTTTCCATTGTAAGGGATCATACTACACTTAACGGTAAATTTTGGTTCCTCCCACGAAAAAAAACATTTCTTTGACAATTTACGATGTTTTCATTAATTTTTTAAAAACTCTAATACCTCACTGCATAAGGGAAGCAAACCATGCTACTGGCAATGAAAAATTTGGATTTTTTACCCTTCAAAACCCACGGGTATCAAACAGTTTATTTCAAAGAAACATGTTTAGTCTTTTTTTTGCTACGCCACTGCCTTATGAAGGTAACCTACGCCACTCATATGGAAAAATTCAGACTTCCCATATATCAAGACCCCTAGATACCAAAATTCATCGAAAATTCTTGCTGCTGAGAATTATTTCCGCCTTTTTAGCTGTTGCGGACCATTGTGTGTTGTCGGGCTTATATAAAGTGACCATTCGTCCTGTATTTCGCAGGACAGTCCCGCATTTGAGCCATGTGTCCTGCGATGGTAAATATCCTGCAAAACGTCCTGTAAAAGACGATTTTTTTCCAAACGTCCCGAAAAATAATTCTTTTCTACTTCGAGGCTTCTCCCTACTGAAAAAGCCTACATAGTAAACTACATGGGAACCTATGTGGGAACCCATATTCAGTTCCGCGATTATACATTTCACGTCGTCAAGGCGGACGCGGACTTCTGAATCTCCAGTGTCTTCATAACCGAATGGTTTCGAGTACAGCTTACATCGTTGCAAATGGAAAAGATCCTCTCCTAAAAATGATCAGGAATCACGAGATGGTTGTCAAAGGAGCGTTCCTTTACAAGGCCGCAGAGCAGGCAGCTGAGACCCTTGGCCTGAATTTTAACGTCAGAAGTGAGGAAAGTGCATTACTCCATCTCCAAGGGAGATAGAGTCAATTGTCCAAAATGAGAAGTGTCAAATTTTCTGGAACTACGATTTCCGGACAGCAGTCTCATAGGAATGTAGAAAAACAGTCTGTGTCCAAGGTGCAAACTTTTGCTTTTCTCAGATCATCAGGGCTTAATTCAGGTACAGGGGGTTTTATTTTCGCATGCGAGGACGGTGCCATTTGCACCTCAGCATACCGTGACGGCATTTTATGTCCAGAAGTTCCATGCGATATGTGCAGAGCGTGTCATACACACGTTGAGGACCTAGAACACATACTATCGGGGTGTCCCACCCACGCAGGAACGACGTATATATGCAGACACAATGCGGCCCTAAGAGTGCTTCATTACCATCTTTGTCGCTCTTACGGTGTTGACCGCGACCCTGCCCTGACGAACGCTCCAAGGGAGATAGAGTCAATTGTCCAAAACGAGAAGAGCCAAGTTTGCTGGAACTACGATTTTCGGACAGTAGTCTCCGTTGCACACTCGAGGCCTGACATTGTTCTCTATGACTTCGAGAAACAAACTATATTCGTGATCGAATTCTCTGCTCCTTCCAAATACAACATCACTGCCAAGGAGAAAGAAAAGGAGGAAAGGTATCAAGACCTTAAAAGGGAGCTGCAAACGGATCCTGATTTAGGTGCTTTGTCTTTAGACTCTTGAATCCTAGATCCTTTAATCTCTTCCAGAGAAGCTTAGTACCTTCAATAGTCCTTTTTAGATTTTTCAAGCGCCGTGGTTGTCAGTTAAGTGGTACCTTTGTTTCAGAATTGACAAACCGCATTCGTGAAAGCTCCGCATTCGTGAAAGCTTCGCTTTCGCCTCAGTGAAGAATTGCATGTGGAAACTAGTGCCCGTCAATAGAGTTCGAAAATCGCTCTTTGGATCGTGTGCTACTTTTCCGTTATACGCGTCGCCTAATTTGTTGAGGAAGTCGAACACCTTTGCAGTATTTCGCCCCTCCTTTGGTACTTTCCTGGGTCCAATTATTGTCTCCCATTCTGCAATATTAAAAATTTGCGCTATAATATAAAATTGAAGTAAGGCTATAGATATAAGGATAAAAAATGTAATCTGTAAATAGTTGTAAATAGTAAGTTTAAGTTAATATAAAATATTGTATAGAGGTAAAGCGGTAGGAGACGGAAGCCATCTAAAATCTGAGGGGAAACATTATGAATAAAGAATGTAGAACGGAATTGGGGAAAAGAAGTTGTGGTTTGACATCAGAAAAAAGTTTTTAAAAAAAATTTGAAATAGAGTGATAGCTTCCGTTCGATTTGTGGATTTTGAAATGAAAATTTACAATCTCTAATTTCAAAGTTTAAAATTTCCGGTTTACAATATTCTTCATTCAGTAAAAATGATACCTGTCAGGAACAACTTTTCATAATTTTTTACATACAATACAAAAAACTAGTTTCAATATTCAATTTTCGAATTTTCACACGGATCTAATATAAAAAAACGCTCTGAAATCTCACCTGGCCCTCCTGCAAATGCTTGCACTGTTGAGCATACTCGCCTCGTTGCACCGCGCCAACTTTTCATAGAAATACTCCGTCATATCTTGCGACGGCTTTTTCTTATAATCTTGAGCCTCTAATCGTAAACTCAAAATACTCTGTTTACACGGAAAATTTTTCTTCAACAGTTCCACCCAGCCTTTCCAGACACGTGTGTCATCGCGCTTTAGGCTGTCTCTCCACCGCCGGGCAACGCCGCCCAACTTTGCCAAGGCATGATGCCTAATCGCGAGGTCGTCCCAGTTATACCTCACCCACACTCTTCCACTTTGTCGATCCAGTCAATGATTGTGATATTCTTCTTCATCGGGTCGAATTCTGGAATCACATCCGAGACATCACGATACCACCTCTCACGCTCATCCTGTCGCGCTGCTTCGCTTCCTCTTTCATCGTTAACCATTTTGTTTCAATTGCTACAGTTCCCGTCAACGATTCAACACAAGCCCTGGTCCAACCAGTAACTAAATAACACAAAATAAAACTATCCGCACAACAGCACCCACAAGCACAAGAAAAAGTGAACCTCTCGAAGGGTATCTCGTCTCACGATCCGACTTTAGAACGAACGCGTCTATTGAATCAGCCACCGTCGATCACTTGTTTTGGATCCCACCGCTGCAATTGTTGGATTAAAAAAAAAACACAACAAAACACCACGCTTCATTTAAAAGATGTAAATATATTCAAAATTAATATACAATGTTGGTAAGCGTTTTTCCGGGTTAAACAATCTCGACCACCTCCCACGACCGGACGAGGTGTTGCTTTTATCACGATTCGCTCAAGAGTAGTGATGGGCGATAGTACTCGATACTTTATTCATTGAGTACTTTAGCAATCGATACATCGATACTGGACTCGAGTACTTCATGAGTCGATAAAATCCTCTCCTGCCTCAGGGCCAAAGGTGAAGATCGGAATTGAGCGGTGGGAGCTTGAAGACGGCTACGTGAAGAGGAAGCGTGACCTGGGAAACCTGGTAACCGAGAGACAAATTGGTCTTGGATTTAGATTATCCTCTCATTCAAACATTAGCGGAAGCCATCCTGAAGCGTCTCTAGTTCACGGACGCATTTAGGGATTCCTTAGTGCGATTTCCCGTTAGTAGTTTGTAACCATTTTTGTGTAATTTGAGTGTAGCTTTGTAGGCTATAGCCAGTTGTAAGCTGTTTTCGTGTAGTTCCACAGGCATTAGTTAGGTTAAGCTTTTTCGTATAGTTTTAGGGTGTACAGTTAGTTATAACTTCAAGACTTTCTTTCCTTTTGCCTCAGCTGCCTGATTGCAGCATTAAGATTGAACATTGCACGTTCCAAAATTTCGAATTTCTTTGATTTGAGTCGGCGAACTCATTAGATAGGACTACAGTCCAATAAGGAACACTGGATTATCACTGATTTAAAGTCGGCTATGACTGAAGTCAAAGAGTTATATTATTTCAACAGAACTAGAATAACTAAACTCAAGGGTATTTTAATGAGCAACAATCAGTTTCTGTCAGGTAGATTCTGAATCTGACAAATAACAGATCAGTTATTATCATATTTCTTTTTTTTATCACAAGTTACGTGGAATTCCCAGGCTTGTTTTCCAAAGCTTTATTTCATCTATTTTGTTTTTTTTAATCTTTATTTTTTCTTTCCGTGGACGATTATTATTCGGAATACCTTATAATGACACTAAAACATAATCGGTTGAAAGAACACTCAACACAATTATGCTCTTGAACTTGATGAACAATCTGGAGGTCGGATTGGTGACGCCTGCTGGTCTTGATTACTCGTACCGAATATTTTGGATACAGTCGTTGCAGCTCCCTTTTAAGGTCTTGATACCTTTCCTCCTTTTCTTTATCCTTGGCACTGATGTTGCATTCGGAAGGAGCCGAGAATTCGATCACGAATATAGTTCGTTTCTCGAAGTCTTGAAGAATAATGTCGGGCCACGAGTGTGCAATGGAGACTGCTGTCCGAAAATCGTAGTTCCACAAAATTTGGCACTTCTCGTTTTGGACAATTGACTCTACCTCCCTTCGAGCGTTCAGCAAGGCAGGTTCGCGGCCAACACCGTAAGAGCGACAAAGATTGTTATAAATCATTCTTATGGCCGCATTGTGTCTGTAGATATACGTCGTTCCTGCTTAGTAAGAAACCCCGATAGTATGTGTTCACGGTACTCAACGTGTATATGACACGCTCTGCACCTATCGGTTGGAACTTCTTGACCTAAAAGGCGGTTACGGTATGCTAAGGTGGAAGGGACTCTTTCCTGGCATGAGAAAATAAAACCTTCTGTACCTGAATTAAGCCCTGATGATTTGATTCCTAAACATTTTTAGGAGAGGATCTTTTCCATTTTCAACGATGTAAGCTGTACTCAAAACAATACGGTTATGAAGACACGGGAGATTCAAAAGTCCGCGTCTGCCTTGACGGCGTGAAGTATATAATCGCGGAACTGACGAATTGATATGCAAGCTTTTATGCATATGCATGATCCTACGTGTTGTGACATCAAAGGCCTTAAGTTCGTTCTTCGTCCGTTGAACCAGCCAAACGAGTAGAGTGGAACCGGGACGGCAAGCATGTTACTCGCAGATACCTTGTTCAACGCCGACAGATTGGATGACCAAATCTGTCGAAGAAGATGCCTGTATCTGCTTCGGAGATTCAGGGCGACACCATGAGCCCTCTCCTCTTTTGCCTCACATTATTGCCACTATCTCTCGCACTTCGCCATTCCGAATGGTACCTCTGCGGCAAACCTGAAAATCGAAAGCATAAGGTCACTCACGTATTTTACATGGATGATGTTATGACCCATGCTAAAAATCACGAGAAACTCTTTCTTTGACATTGTCAAGGAGTACACTCAAGAGATTGGAATAGAGTTCGGGTTAGAAAAATACGCCAAGGTTTATTTGAAGAAACGAAAACTTAATAGCATCCCGGAAGACCCTGAGCTCGTCGACAGACGCTGTACGACACCTTGGTGCTAGAGATACCTATACATACCAGGGCGTGCCACAGGGCCGCATTCAGGACGTGACACCTATAAAGGATACTCTCCGATGCAGATACAAACGTCTCATCTGACGGATTAGGTCTTCCGAACTGTCGGCGAGAAACAAAGTATCTGCGACGAACATGCTTGCCGTCCCGGTAGTACTCTCTTCATTTGGAGTGGTTCCATGGACGAAGGACGAGCTCAGAGCCCTCCACATCGGGAAACGAAAAGCTATGCACATGAACAAAAGCATGCACCTTAAATCTTCTGTTCCGTAACTTTACATCTCACGACGTCAAGGTGGTCGCGGAATATTAAATCTTGAATGTCTTTACAACAGGATTATTCTGGGTATAGCACATATAGTCGCAAATGGACAAGACCATCTTCTTAAAATGGTCAGGAAACACGACGAAGTGGGCAAAGGAGCGTTTTTGTATAAAGCAGCGGAGGAGGCTGCTGAAACACTCGGCCTTGGCTTCAATATCAGGGATGAGCAAAATGCATCGAATCTTATCCATCTCGAGTACTCACTCCTGAAGGCCCGGATTAAGAAAAAGAACTTTTGGCACAACAGTTTTCCGTTGTTTTTTGTGGCACTACTCAGAAGGAGCGGCACTAAACTCGACGGATGGAAACGCGAAGCCAGAGTGGGGACACAGCTCGACCGCAACAGTTACTTCCCTACTCCCCCGATGCGGTCGTACTCGGAAAGAGCACTGTATATACATAAAAATCGCCGTGTTACTACATTGCGCTCATAGTAAAAAATAAATAAATTGAATTTTGGATGATATATTTTTTTTGCAATCTTTATGTATTTATTTCGTATAGATCGCAACCGAGTAACAGAACAATTTTCACATATATGCAGCACAAATACATGAGCTTCTATACGCATAAAAATCGTTGTGCTCATGGTAGAAAATAAATAAATTGAATTTTATTATTTCTATAAGTGAATGTAGTAACACGACGATTTTTATGTATATAGTAGCTCAAGACTGGTGACCTTCTAAGCATAAAACATCAACCAATTGCGACTCTCGGTTTCCTTTCCTTGCCCCCCCCCTACCCTGTAACAGAAGTTTTGGTGGGACTGACGTTGCAACAATGACTCTGCACCGTACGACGAATCACTTCTTGACTCGGACATGATTTTCTACTCGCAAAACAAAATACACGCACAAAGGAGGTAGTTGGGTGTACAATTTAAACCATGAATAATACAAACTGGGTGCTTAGAATGCTAGAGAAGTGAATGATCTTGGTAAGAGAACTACGATAAACTATGCACGTAAGGAAATTTTATGTGTACCTGAGACGAAGAAAAAGGGTCGCGAATGTAGAAACATAGAAAATGGGGTGTTAAAGGGCGGTTTTGAAATCTGGTCAGGAGTAGGTAGTGAATCACATGGTAGTCAAGGGGTCGGTTTAATTATGAATGATGCTAAATCATTTCAAAATTTACTTTTTACAACTAACATTTTTGACTTTTGGAACTAACCATTTTCATTTGCAACTAGCCGACTTAGTTACAACTAACCGTTAGAATATACCCTGATTTACATAAACCACAAAATTCTAACCTCAAAAGTAAAACTCAGTTTTCTCCGAAATAAATGATTTTTTATGAAACTTTTGCACATTTTATCACATTAAAAATCTCTCTTCTTCTTAGCAGACTTTTTTAATCAATGATAAATGTTGTTGGCGAAACCCCATAAGATATTGCACAGATACATATTTATATGTAAAAGGAATGTCGAAATTTTACAATATGAGACAGTATTTTCATGAAAAATGATAAATCTTACTTTCAATACATACATACAAATGAAAATAACGATAATTTACTTTTCACATTGCATTATATGGTGATTCATGCACAAAATTTTCTCTCTGACATTTCCAAGATGAATTGAATCTGGATTTGTTATCGTGAATTATCTCCATAGGAATATAAAATTTATGTCACACACATGTTGTTCATTTCGAAAATAACACAAGTTTTGGTATAATAATCGCAGGAAAAAAATCACTGCATCAAAACAAATAATTCGGTACTTAAACTATTTGTGCTTTCCTAAAACAAACGTTTTTTCTTTTCTGACCTCTAACCAAATTTACGAATTTTTCCATATAAATGTCATAGAGTTATTCCAACTTTTTAAATCGTTTTGTCACGTCAACAAAAAGTTGTATAAATCAATATTTTCAATTGTCTCTAGCATTGTGTCAACGATTTAGAATTGTCCGGCAGTACAAGTAAGTGTGATATGTGTAAAAAGAAAATAATGAAATCCAAATTTTACAAGATTTTAGTCTCACAACTGTTAATGTAACCTTAAAGCCATACCCGCGTGCCAGAAATATGCCACGGCACTTGCGAGATGGATGCAGAAAGCTGTCATCCTTCGGTCGCTCCGTGTCCTCCAAACACACGAGAGTTTCGCCAGCCTGCCTTCGTGATTTCCTCGTGTCCTGGGTCCACCCATCTCACGGTTGTCAGACGTGGCTATGAATGAGATTTACCGCGGTCCTACTGGGAGCCGATGTCATTTTTTTGTTTTGTTTTAGATGACGTTGCTCCCAGTGGGACCCTGCAGTGGTTGTTAGCCTTTAGTTTTTAATTATATATGTATATATATTTAAACAATTGAAAATATGTGAAAATTCAACTCTTTGGTTGAAAATTTATATATTTTATTAAAACTTTATCTTTCTCTCTGAAACATTAATGTTCTAGGTTAAAAATTCATGTTTTTGTTTTAAAACTAAACTATTGGGATTAAAAGTAATTTAGTTTGTTGGAAATTAAACGATTTTGTTGAAAAATCGCAATTTTTTATTTGAAAATTTAATAATTTTGTCAAAAAGTAATCCACGTCCTCTGGAGAATAAATCTTTCTAGCATGGAAATTTAACTATTCTTTTCAAAATTTTTCATATTTAATTTAAAAATTCACACATTTCGATAGAAATTGCATCTTCCTTGTATAGAAATGCAACATTTTGATTAACAATTCAACAATTTTGTTAAAAAGTCATCCTTTTTGGTTGAATATTCAACGCAAAATTTACACAAGAAAAAATCACTTCAAGCAATGGGTCGGCAAACAATGCCGATCATCCTAGAGTTCGGGGTGCTGAAAAAAATTTAGATGGAAACACGACGACGAACCGGCGAAACGCCCACATTGAGTGGACGAATCAACTCAAGGATGACTTGCTAGATCAAACTCAAATTTGGACAAAATGTTGGAAAACTACTGCTTGGTACTTTATGTTGAAAAATTGTAATTTATTTCAAGTTTGACCCTTTCTTAGTGTAAAATTTGCAATTTAAGCAAAATCTGTAAACGTTAAAAAATAATAAAATAACTAACCCTTTAAGAATCTTCTGGAAAAAATTGTTAAGTAATAAAGCTAAGATATAAAGTAATGCATTATAAAAAAAGATAACGTAGACTCAACAAATTTATAAGAAGAAAAGTGGACTTCTCTAGGACAACACGATGAAATGCTGGAAATAACTAATAATTAATTGTATAAACAATTCAATAATATATAGAATAAAATTAATGTCTTTAACTATCAATAGTTATAATAATTATAGTAGTAGAGATAAAAATTTCACAATTTCCTGGAAAAATATTCTTTTAACAAATTTAATTTCTTTAATCAAATTAGAGTTTGGTTAATAATAAAGCTAAGGTATCGAAAACGTATAATGTATATTAAATGTAACCTCGATTATGATTTTTTTTTTATAAAAAAGACGACTTTTCTTTAATGAAATTGAAACGGAATTTCTTTAAACATATATAAAATATATAAAAAGGCAATCTTGATTTCGATTCTGTTGAAAATAAACCAACTTGAAAAAAAAACATTTTTGTAAACAAATAAAATTTGTCGTACTTAACTCCAAGAATATTTGAAGCACACATTTCTATGCTCACGGAAATTAAATAGTATGTTGGGCTGAAGAAGTTTACCATAGATAAAGTTAATATCGCAGTGCGTGCAAAAGTTATGTCCAATTTCAGGCTAAAATGTCCACTCTAAATTTTCAGCGAAAATGTCCACTCCAGGGCCAGCAGCTGTAAAAATCGCGCGCATCATTAATTGGTTAAAGCATCAGACCGGAAATCTGAAAGATCTGGTGTTCAAATCCCAGCGGAGCTAGAGAGATTTTTTTGACAACTTTAAAAATTGATAATCAATATTCACAAAGTATTGATTGTCGACCATGCAGAGAAAAAAACATTAACATCATATTATTTACATTATACACTGTTCAAAAAAACTATAACATCAAATAATAAAAAAAGTCTCATGTTTGAAATCTTACAAGTTCAATGAATGACGTCGACATTCAACTTGTAGAAGTTGTGAGGAAAATTTTCTCGTCTTTCCATAGCTTAATTGGTTAAAGCATCAAACCGGAATTCTGAAAGATCTGGTGTTCAAATCTTAGCGGAGCTAGAGAGATTTTTTTCACAAATTAAAGAACTAATGAATATTTATTACTAATCAGTATTCACAAAATATTGTTTATCGACCATGTAGACAAAAAACATTAACATCATATTATTTACATTACTCACTCGTCAAAAAAACTATAAAATCCAATAATAAGAAAAATCTCATGTTTGAAAACTTGGAAGTACATTGAATGACGTCGACATTCAACTTGTAGAAGTTGTAAGGAAAATTTTCTCGTCTCTCCTTAGCCTAATTGGTTAAAGCATCAGACCGGAAATCTGAAATATCTGGTGTTCAAATCCCAGCGGTGCTAGAGAGCTTTTTCTCACAACTTTAAAAATTAATGATCAATATTCACAAAATATTGATTATCGACCATTTATACAAAAAACATTAACATCATATTATTTTCATTATTCACTCGTCAAAAAAACTATAACATCAAATAATACAAAAACTCTCATGTTTGAAATCTTGCAAGTACATTGAATGACGTCGACATTCAACTTGTAGAAGTTGTGAGGAAAATCGTTCGATCGTTTTGAACCGCATCTACAACTTTTTGGTGTTTTGGTGGTGCCATTGTTGTTCCCACGAGCAGCTAGAAGAAGGGTTGGTCCATCCTTGTAGAGCCCCGAGTGCAAGGATAAGGCTGCATACTCTAAGAGGTCGCCCGGTATCCCAGACTCACCGTTCAAGACACTTGCTGCTCGTGGGGACATCACCTGGAGTTCGGGGTGATGAAAATAATTTAGATGAAAACACGACGACCAACCGACGAAACGCCCACATCGTGTGGACGAATCAACTCAAAGATGACGTGCTAGACGGCTACGATGCCACCATTATCCCTGTTCGCCGAGGCTTTATGGCGCGTATGCATACTCTGTTGTGCCAGAAACACCCAGAGCTTCAGCACGTTACGATCCAATCCTTGCGTAATCAACGTGCCTACCTCTCGAAAAATCGATATGTACGCGGAGCGCTACCCCCAAGATCTGGCTGAAATGGATGCCTCCCTTCGTGGAGAAATCTCGCAAGACCCCGACCTCTGGACCATCAGTTGCTCAGATTATGATGCTGCGAGAGTTTTGGCTGGTGCAAATCGAAGGCTCAAACCGACGATGGATCAAAACACTAAAAGACGCTTGCATCAAAGGGTTCGAAAGCTCGCCCAAGAACTGAGGATCTTGAATCACGCACTAAGCAAGTTAAAGCTGCTGATAATCAAGCAGCATATTGTTGACAAAATGCAGCTGTTATCTGACGCAAGGAGGAGAATACAGAAGAGGGAGAATGGATCAGGGAGAATGAAAAGTTTCTCGCTGACCCATCTCGCCTCTTTAGTGAACACCCTGTTTCTGTCAAAAATCCACCCAAGCCCAACGAGGTAGAGACTTTTTGGAGAGAGGTATACAAGATGTGCTGTAAGAGCACGTTCAAAGCTAATAGCCTGGGTCGAGGAATGCTCGAGCCTCAGGTAGCGCTCTTTGTCCTCGAGAGAGAACGGAAGAGAGAGCGAGTGGCTTCTGACAGACTTCACTGATTTTACTCTCTTTTGACTTTCCGAGTCTCTTTAAAATGAAAAAGATACTTTCCTCAGGTCTAAATTTCGTATTCAAGGATTTTAACAACCAGTCAGAGCGGTATAATCCCTCTTTTGAATGTAAATCAATTTAAATACGACTTTTATCCGGTTTAAGAATTATATTCAATTCTTGTGACCTTTGGCTCCGGTATAATCTCGGCTTTGCTCACGAATTAAAAATACAATTCTTTGCACATAAAAATATCTTTTTCTAATAGCCTTTCGCTATGTCACAATTAGAGTCCGCACTCAAAATGATTTAAAGTAAATCACGAGTCGCACAAGAAAACACACCGAAAATTTTCAGGCTCAGACCTAACGAGTCGCAATCTCTTTTATTCCGTCAGAACTGAATGTCCTTTTTAGACAGTCTCAGCAATTTGACCGCTTTCGGCTCTCGTAGGGATCCTCTCACTTCTGAGAGTGGGCAAAATATGTAGCAAGGTATTAGAGGATACAATCCTCTGACCTTCCTACAAGGTTTTCACCCTTAGATCTCGGCTATTTAGGCTCAAGATTTGAAGTAGCGTTTTGCTGCTGGGGAGCTCTTTTTATAGAAGCTGCTCCCATTGCCCTCTCTCTCTCTTACGCAACTTCTCCCGGGTGGGAGTTTTAGATTCTGCGCTCTGAGATTTCTCCTAGAAGATGCTGCATTTCGTGAGCATCTCACAGGAGATATTTTCGTTGCCTATATTCAGGCTACCCTTGTAACTCGCAGGTTACAACTATTGCGCAATATTATTTTATGACGTCATCAGGACACATCGAGAATGTTCTAGAAGCTTAGCACGGACATGAACCACTACAGGTTAGAAGCTTCTTGATGTCGATAAGGTAGGAATTTATAATTAGAAGCCCCCCTATACATCTACTGTGTTAACGGGAGGTAGTTTCTTCTTTTCTCACTTGGAGCGCGCAAAGAAAAACCCGCGAAAAATAACTTCCTTATCCACTCCCTGCTTCGCTAAATAGTAGAACCACGAAGGAATAGTAAGTAGTGGTATCCCTGTAAGTGGGGAGTGGAAAGAACAACGTCCAAGAATTCCTTAATGCTTGCCACGGCTGAAAACTTGGTCTCAGTATCGCGCACATGCGCACGGGCGGTTGCCATGTCAACGCCATTTTTGCGTGCCATTTTTGCGATTAACACTCGACTTCCAGGGCACTAAGGATACTTCCCTGCATTAGGTTCTAGGTACTTCGCTAAAATTTTAGATTTTAGAATTAAGATCATTCAGACCAGCCAGAAGAGAACTTTGAAGAGGCCATTTTTTGACACCTCATATATATGTAGGGACCGCTCAAAAAATAACGCTTTTTCCTGACAGTGTTGAACCCCCCTCCCCCCACACAAATTTTTCTATATTAAGTGTATGTAATTTTAACATTGGCGTAACGCTCGTGGTGCCCCCCTCCCCTCCAAAGGCGGTACGTATTCATTGACCGGTCTCATATGCAATATTTATTTTTCTCTAGAGCTTATTAAATAACCGAGTGATTCAGAATGTGCATTGGCATTAAATACTTAAATCCCCAAAATTACTTTTTGAAGTTCTTTAAGACGATATTGCGAAAAAAATCAAAATATTTCGATGTATTCTTAAGTTATAAATATGTACAAGATACCTTGTTCAACGTCGACAGATTGGATGACCAAATCTGTCGAAGAAGATGCCTGTATCTGCTTCGGAGAGACTTCTTTACTGATGCTATGTCCTGAATGCGGCTTGCAGGCACGCCCAGGTATGTATAGGTCTCTCCAGTGTTAAGATGTCCAATAACACTTGTATCCACAAGCTTAGAGTCCTTGGAATCGCCAAAAATATTTCCTTTCTTCAGATAAATTTTGGCACATTTATCCAATCTAAACTCCATCCCAATCTGTCCTGTGTACATCTTGACGATATTTATGGCAGTTTGAAGTTTGCCTTTCCCAGAGGCATAGATCTTCAGGTCATCCATATTAAATACATAAGTGACCTTATGCTCGCGCTGGTTAGTGTCACCACAGAGGTATCCAGAAGAATTTCGTAGTGCGGGAGATAGAGGCAGAAGTGTGATGCAAACAAGCAAAGGGCTCATGGTATCGCCGTGAAGGATGCCTCTCTGGAAGGTGACGTTGTTCGTTGTCACGAGATAATTTCCTCCTCAGATTTAGTGAGGTTGTCGCAAAATTTCTCGAAGCGGATGATTGTGTCAGTATCTTCTTTCAACTTTAGTGTTTTCGGGATCTTGTATACCTCTCGCTAACAAGTCTCTACCTCGTTGGGCTTGGGTGGATATTTGACAGCAACAGAGTGTTTACTGAAGAGGTGAGATATGTCAGCAAGAAACCTGTGATTCTCCCTGATCCACCTCTCCCTCTTCTCTATTCTCCTCCTTGCGTTCTTGGGCGAACTTTAGAACCCTTTCCGTGAACGGCCTACCAGATGTTACGTAGTCAATCACACATTGAACACGGGACGCATTCTGTCTTGCCCATCCAATCTTCTTGTTCAGTTGATGCAAGCGTCAAATTTATTGCTGGGTGACTTGATACATTTTTTTATTTATAAAAAAAGTCCACACTTGCCACTCTTGTAATGTTGGACTTATGAATGTGGACAATTTGGTAGTATCGTAATTTATAGTTGTGCGACTTGATAAACTTGGAATTTATAACTGAATTTGCAGAGGGCCGCATTTGGAAATTTTAGAATTCGAAATTGATTGGTTTTGAATTTACTGCTGGATGAGTTGATACCCTTTTTTAATTATAAAGAAAAGTGGACACTTGCCAATTTCCTAATGCTGGAATTATCAATGTGGAAAATTGGGTAATATCGTTGTTTATAGTTGGGCGACTTGATAAACTTGGAATCTATAAAAATTGCAGAGGGCCTAATTTGGAAATTTCAGAATTTGAAATTTATGGTTATAAAATTTATTGCTTGGTGACTTGATACACTTTTTTATTTATAAATATAACTGGGCACTTGCCACTTTTGTAATCTTGGAATTATGAACGTGGAGAATTTAGTAATATCGTAATTTATAGTTGGACGACTTGATAAACTTGGAATTTATAAACAGATTTGCAGAGGGCCTAATTTGGAAATTTTAGAATTCGAAATTGATGGGTTTTGAATTAATTTTTCGGTGAGTTGATACCCTTTTTTATTTATAAAGAAAAGTGGACGCTTGCCAATTTTGTAATGTTGGAATTATCAATGTGGAAAATTTGGTAATATGGTCATTTATAGTTGGGCGACTTGATAAACTTGGAATTTATAAACAGATTTGCAGAGGGCCTAATTCGGAAATTTCAGAATTTGAAATTTATGGTTTGTAAATTTATTGCTGGGTGACTTGATACATTTTTTTATTTATAAAAAAAGTCCACACTTGCCACTCTTGTAATGTTGGAGGAATTCACAGAATTCATGGAATTCACAGAATTCATGGAATTCACAGAATTCATGGAATTCACAGAATTCATGGAATCCACAGAATTCGTGGAATTCACAGAAATCATGGAATTCACAGATTTCATGGGGTTCACGGAATTCCTGGGATTCACGGAACTCATGGAATTCACAGAATTCACAGAATTCATGTAATTCTCTGAATTCATGAAATTCACAGAATATACTGAATTCATGGATTTCACGGAATTCACAGTATTCATGGAATTTCGCAGAATTCATGAAATTCGCAGAATTCATGGAATTCACAGAATTCATGGAATTCGCAGAATTCATGAAATTCGCAGAATTAATGGAATTCACAGAGTTCATGGAATTCACAGAATGCAAGGTATTCGCAGAATTCATGGCATTTACAGAATTCATGAAATGCACATAATTCATGGAATACGCAGAATTCCTGGAATTCACAGCATTCATGGAATTCACGGAATTGACAGAATTCATGAAATACACAGAATTCATGGAATTCACATATCTCGTGGAGTTAACACAATTCATGGAATTCACAGAATTTATGAAATTCACAGAATTCTTGGAATTCACAGAATTCTTGGAGTTCACAGAATTTATAGGATCCACAGAATTCATGGAATTCGCAGAATTCATGGAAGTCGCAGAATTCATGGAATTCACAGAATTCATGGAATACGCAGAATTCCTGGAATTCACGGCATTCATGGAATTCACGGAATGCATGGAATTCACGGAATTCATGGAACTCACGGAATTCAAGGAATTCACAGAATTCATGGAATTCACAGATTTCATGGAAGTCACAGAATATACTGAATTCATGGATTTCACGGAATTCACAGAATTCATGGAATTCACATAGAGTAGAGGGCTGATTGTGTCACTGTAAAAGACGCTTCTCGGAAATATGACGCTACTAGTTTTCACAATATGTTTTCCAGATGAGATAGTAAATCTAGTTCTTCGAAGCGGCATAAATCTCCTTAAGAATCTTATTATGTATGGATGAACAATCAAACTTTTCCACAATATAGCTTTGAACTGAAAGCGATTAATTTTCAACCAAAAATGAAATATTCTTCAACCATACAAGAAGAATTTTGTACCAAACATATAATAGTAGAACTTTCAATTAAAATAATTGACTTGCATTTTTTTGAGCATTAAAAACAGTTATTCACATTTGTATGTTACATGTATGATGTTACGTTTTGCATCAACCCCTCCCTCTGGAAGTTTGACTAAGTTTATAAACGGCCACTTTCAATCTCAAGTGCAAAATTATTAACTGTAAAATCAAGGATATAGGCTAAACCTTCCCCAACAACGTTCTCTTTAGCTTGCTGGTCAAGCTTTAAAAAAGTTTCCAGAAGAAAATTTTCCTCCTTTCCTCAGTCTTACATCACAATATTCCGATTGAGCCATCAAACAAATTGAAAAAATGTAATCATCTCTTTTTTGTTGCAGAGCTAGGTTTACAGTTTGATTGTTTACCTAATGGCGCCCCCATTCCTTATGTTTCTCGTGGTGGACCTTCTGCTTCTTCTGAAATACATAATTCACCTCGTGCCAGGTTGAGATCTCCTGCTGGCAATTACATGGCTTCTTCTTCTAGATCCAGGTTTCCTTCTGCCAGGGCCATGGATCCTCCTCCCAGGTACATAGCTCCCCCTACAAGGCTTCCTTATCCTGATGGAAAGGAATGTGGAGTTGACCAACTTAGATTCATTCGGCTCATTCCCTCTAGGAATTCGCCAGGTGCGCGCCAGGCAACCCTGATTGTCATACTCCACACGGCCGCTGATCCGCCAACGGCGAGTGGCATCGGTTGGCTCGGCACCCGCGCTCAACATACCGGCGTCATCGACTGCAAAGGCCGGGCCCGGTTGCGCCTTTTCCTGGGTTTGCCGCACGCGGCCAAAGCCGTCGCTGAAGGCGAGGGCTACCTGGATCTGCGCCGTTTGCGACGTGCCTTGCCAACGGTCGGCGTGCAGTACCACGACGTGCACCGGCACTTGCCTGGCCGCCTGAATCAGGCGCTTGAGGGTTTGATGATGGGGGAGCGCAGCGCTCAGGCTGTTCAGGCGTGCCAACGCCGAGGCACGAATATGCCCGCTGGGCAGCAGGTAACCGTTGCTTACCCATTGCGCCTGGATGCTGGCGGGTGGAATGCGCCCCATCCAACTGAACACGTCGTAGAAGCACGCGCTTTGAGCGTTGAGCAACGCCGCCTTCGGATCAGTCAGGGCCTGCGCCGGGCCCGTATCGGGCGTGCGGATGAAGGGCGTAGGGGCGTCATGGCCGACGGGCTTTCCTTGCTCCTCACCCTTGAGGCCGGTCGCCAGCAGCTGCCCGTGGGCGTCGTAGTGCGCGTAGCGTTGTGTACGCTGTGCGTCAGTCACCGTCACCGGCAGGCCAAGGCGGTAGTCGTACTGCGCCTGGGTCGTGCAGCCGTCCGCCAATTGCAATTTGATGATGTACAGCCCATAGCGGTCGTACTCGGACTGCGTGAACCCATGGCTCAGGCTCGCCTGATGCCGACGAGGCCGATAGAACATTTCGGCCTGGCCGTAGCGGGTGTAACCCTGGCCGAGGGACCACAGGGTGATGGCCTCGTCCTGCCCGGGGTCCGGTGACAGGAACGCGGGAGAAGCGCGCTCCGCGAAAGCCTTCCACCGAATCGCTGTCGTCGGGATGCTTGAGGCCTTCGATCAAGCCCACCGGGTCGATGAGGAAGCTGCGGATGATCGACGGGTAAAGGCTTTTGTAGTCCAGCACCAGCACCGACTCATAGAGGCCTGGACGCGAGTCCATGACAAAACCGCCGGGGCTGGCTTGGGGCGGTTTGTCGCCCAGGTTCGGTGCTACAAAACCCTGGCTGTGCATCAACGGCATGTACAGGGGGGTGAAGGCGGCCACGGAGCCGCCGTTACGGTCGGCCGGCAACCCGGTGACGCTGGCACGTTCCAGCAGGAACTTGAGCAGCTCGGTCTTCTCGAAAATCCGCGTGACCAGTTCGCAGTCCTTGAGGTTGTAGCGCGCGAGGGCAGGCTTGTCCTCGGCAAACATGCGGTTGATTTCGTCCATGCGCTGGTACGGCGTGGAGATGTCCTTGCCTTCGCCGAGCAGGGTTTGTGCAACGTTTTCCAGGCTGAAGGATTCAAAACTCCAAGTGGCCGAACGCAGCGCTTCGATACCGTCGATGATCAGTCTTCCTGCCGCCGCCGCAAAGTAGTGATTGCGGCTACCGTGTTCGCGCCAGGCCATTGATTCCCCGCCACGTCCCAGCAACAGCGGCACGTTCAGGCGTTGGGCGTGTTCGTGGAGTACGCGCAGGTCGAACTGCACCACGTTCCAGCCGATGATCGCGTCGGGGTCAAAAGTGGCCAGCCATTGGTTGAGGTGTTCGATCAGTTGAGCGCGGGTGTCGCAATAGTCGAGCTTGAAATCCACGGCTTCGGTTTTGTTCGGCGGGCCGAGCATGTACACCTGGCGTTCGCCACAGCCTTCAAGAGCGATGGAGTAGAGATCGCCCTGGGCGAAATGCGCCTTGCGAAAGCAGGCGCATTTGGTCGTTTCAAGACCTAACAAAACACACTCTAAGGTTTCGCTTGCCAACGCGAGTTAAAGGAGTTCCACGATGGGTACGACAAAGACCCGAGGGCCATCGTTCCTCAATAAAGTGAGTGGTGCGCTTCTGGGCGCTATCGCTTTGGCCATTGTGCCAATCAATGGTGCGTATGCCGACCTTGTTAAATACGGCTATACGAACAATGCTGGGGTTCAAATCAATACGGAGCCAGGCACAGGGTTTATCAACCCTTCCACTGGCATCTCGTTCATGGTTAGCGGTGGCATTGACCGAAAACTGCGCATAGCCGTGACTGCTAACGGTGCCGCCACACCTGTGTTCACTAAGGAAAGTTCAAAGGTTCTTGGTGCGAGCGACGTTATTTCATACAACGGCGAGAACTACTACGCGGAAGAGTTTGTTAGTCCAAAGCTACCTGATGGACGATATACCGTAAAAACAGAAATCCTGTCCAGTGCTGGTGCTGTTGTTCAGACTGAGAATGTGCCTCTCGTCATTGATACTGCTGGCCCAGTAACAGGGACATTTGCCCCGCGCCCATATACATGGGGTGATCCCGTTCTTACTGGCGATGTTTGGAAGCTCGGCCTTGCAGCAATCGATGCTTTGACATATTCGAGCTTCGTCCTGGATGGGTTATCTGACCCATCGGGAATTAGCAAGGTCACCGCTAACGTATATCGGGAGTCCGGTGCTCTTTATAAGGCTCACAATGTTCTTTTTTCGGAAGAGAGCAAAACGGCTTCAATTCAGTATAGAACAGATTTCTTTCCTGATTCAGATTTGGATGAGGTATTTGGACTGGAGTTTGTTGTCACTGACAAAGCAGGTAACTCTACGGCTTCAAATATTGTTTGAAAGTGAATTGTTTTGTTGAAAATTCGTGTTTTTTGGTATAAACTTAATTTTCTTGCTTGAAAATTCAACTGTTTTATAGAAAATTCACCCCTTTGGTTGAAAATTTGATTATTTTTTGAAAATATGTTTTTTGTTGTTAAACATTCATCTTTTTTAGTAAAAAATTCAACTGTTTGTTTGAAAGTTCATGTAATTTGTTGAAAATTCTTGTTTTTTGTAACAAATAAATCATCTTGATTGAAAATTCGTCTTTTAATTAGAAAAATAAATTTAAATAAATCTCTGGTTGAAAATTTCATTTTTTTTTCAAATTAATTTATTTAACTTGAATTGTAACTTTTCGATTTTTGGTGAAAATATTATCTTTTTTAGTTGAAAATTCGTGTTTTTTTTTGTAAAAAAATTAATTTTCTTGGGAGAATATTTAACTGTTTTGTAGAAAATTCATCTCTTTGAATGAAAATTCGACTATTTTTTGAAAATCAATGTTTCTTGTTGAAAATTAATTTTATAAACTTAAAATGTAACTAATTCGATTATTGGTGAAAAATTAATCTTTTTTGGTTGAAAATACAACTATTGTTTCAAAGTCCATTTTTTTTGTTGAAAATTCGTGTTTTTCGGTAAAAAATTAATTTTCTTTTTGGAAATTTCAACTGTTTTATAGAAAATTCATCACTTTGGTTGAAAATTTCATTATTTTTTGAAAATTAATTTTTTAAATTTGAATGGTAACTTTTCGATTTTTGGTGAAAATTGTATATTTTTTAGTTGAAAATTCAACTATTTATTGTAAATTCATTTTTTTGTCGAAAATTCGTGTTTTTTTCTTTTGTAAAAAATTAATTTTCTTGGTTGAATATGCAACTGTTTTGTAGAATTTAACTATTCTAATTTTATAGGGAAATTTATCTCTTTCAGTTTAAAATTCAACTATTTAATTGAGAATTAATCATTATTTTTTAGTTGGAAATTCATCTCTCTGGTTGAAAATTAAACTATGTTGCTAGAAATTCGTTTTTTTATGGTTAAGAATTAATTATTGCCACTGAAAGCGTAATTATTCCATTTTTTGTTGAAAATTGATATTCTTAATAGAAAATTCATCTTTTCTAGTTGACAATTCATGTATTTTGTTTTAAATTGATCTTTTTTGGATGAAAATTCATCTCTTTTGTTGAAAATTTAACTATTTTGTTGAAAATTCATTTCATTTTCGGTTGAAAATCAATTTCATTAAATGAAAATTCAACTATTCTAATTGTCTTATCTTGAATATTTATTTTTATATGAAGATTCATCATTTTAATTGAAAATTCATCTCTCTGGTTGCAAATTTAACTATTTCACTAAAAATTCTTTTTTGTTTTTGGTTAAGAATTAATTTTTTTCCCCTGAAAATGTAATTATTCCACTTTTAATAGAAAATTGATCTTTTCTGGTTGAAAATTCATGTTTTTTGTTCAAATTTCATATTTTTTGGATGAAAATTTAACTATTCTAATTTTATTTAAAAATTGATCTCTTTTAGTTTAAAATTCAACAATACAGTTGAAAATTGATTTTGTTGTTGTTGAAAATGCACCTCTCTAGTTGCAAATTAATTTATTTGTTTGTTTAAGATTCATCATTTTAGTTGAAAATTCATCTCTCTGACTGAAAATTCATTTTTTTGTTTGTTGAAGATTCGTCATTTTAGTTGAAAATTCATCTCTCTGGTTGAAAATTCATCATTTCATTTGAAAATTCATCTCTCTGGTTGAATATACATCCTGTATTGTAGTTAACAATTCATTTTATTTGTTTACAAATTTAACTATTTTGTTGAAAATTTGTTTTTAATTGGTTGAAAATGAATTTTTCAACTAAAAATTTAATTATTCGATCTATGGTTAAGTTCTTGATCTGAAAATTCAACTTCTTTATAGAAAAATCGTATTTTTGACTTGAAAATTCAATAATTTAGCAGAAAATTTAATTATTCGGTACAAAATTAAACTGCTTTCTTGAATTTTTGTATGAAAAATTAATTCTATTAAATGAAAACTTTAACGCATTTTGTTGAAAATAAATTTCTTTGTTTAAAAATTTAAATCCTTTTTTAAAGTGATTTTTTAAACTGAAAATATAAATATTTCATTTTTGCTTAAAAATTTAGCTTTTTTAGTTGAAAATTGATTTTTTTTTAGAAAATTAATCTTTCTGTTCAAAAATTCGTTTTTTTGGTTGAAAATTCTTTATTTTAGTTAAAAATTTAACTATTTTGTTAAAAATTTGTTTTTAATTGGTTGAAAATGAATTTTTTAACTAAAAATTTAACTATTCCATCCTTGGTCAAATTCTTGATCTGAAAATTCAACTTCTTTATAGAAAAATCGTATTTTTGACTTGAAAATCCAATAATTTAGCAGAAAATTTAATTATTCGGTACAAAATTAAACTGCTTTGTTGAATCTTTTATGAAAAATTAATTCTCTGAAATGAAAAATTAAACGTATTTTGTTGAAAACCAATTTCTTTGGTTAAAAATTTTAATCCTATTTTTAAAGTGATTTTTTAACTGCAAATATAATTATTTCATCTTTGCTTAAAAATTTAGCTTTCTTAGTTGAAATTTAATTTTTTTTGTAGAAAATTAATCTTTCTATTTAAAAATTCTTTTTTTTCAAAAAAAAGAATTCATATTCTTATTAAATTTTCAGTTTAGAAAATCAATTCTCAATTAAAGAAAAACGATCTTTCAAAAAAACAGTTCAATTTTCTACTAAAAATATGAATTTTCCCATAAAGGACAAATTTTCAACACAATATATGAATTGTCAAATAAAAAAATAAACTTAAAAAAAATGGGATGGTTAAATTTTCATTTGAAAAAATTAATTTTCCATATAAAAATTGTAACGTTCCACTTTCAGTTTCAAAAATTAATTAATAACAACAACCAAAAACTCATTTTCAACAAAATAGTTAAATTTTCAACTCGATCAATGATTTTTCAACTAAAAAAGACAAATTTTGAAAACAAAAAATATAAAAGTTGAATTTTTAGTCAGAAAAATTAATTGTCCAGCAAAACGAAAGGATTTTTCAAGAAAAAAGTTAAATTTTCCACTAAAAATTGAATTTTTAAGCAGGAAGATTAATTTTCTATCAAAAAGGATGAATTTCTAAATAAAAATAGGATTTTTCAACTATGAAAGTGAAATTTTCCACGAAATACATAGATTTTCAACCAAATAGTTGAATTTTTACTTAAAAAAAAACAATAATATTCAACAAACAATTGAATCGTTACATTTTCAGTTTAAAAAAATTAATTTATAAAATAAAAATATTTAAAAAATATAGGTCAATTTTCAACATGATGCATTCAAATTTTTATTTTTTATTAAAAAAATTTTTTGGATAAGAAACTAGCATCAATCTTGCAATTTTTACTCAAAAAAGATTAATTTCGAAACCAAAAATGGAAGCGATATATTTTCAGTTACAAAATTATCTAATAAGAAAAAAAAAACGATTTAAAAAAATAGTTAAATGTTTAACATAAAACATGAATTCATTTTATATCCTTTTATATCCTAATCTGTCATATGCTATCCTTTTCTAGGATTTTCTATCCTATTCTATCCTATTCTACCCTATTCTATCCTATTATATATCCCATTCTATCATGTTCTATTCTTTTATATTCTTTTCTATCCTACTGTAACGTAATATATCATATTCTATCCTTTTATATCATATTTATACTATTCCATGTTTTTCTATTATATTCTATATCCAATTCTATCATATTCTGTCCAATCATATTCTATTTTATCATTATCCATCTGTTATATCCTTTCATAACCTATTCTATCCTATTTATCCTTTTATATGCTTTTCTACCATATTATATCCTATTTTATCATATTCTGTCCAATCCTATACTATTCTACAATTTTTTATCCTACTATATCCTATTCTGTCCTATTATATAATTTTCTATGTTATTGTACCCTTTTTGTATCCTAGTATATCCTTTTCTATTATTTTCTATCGTATTACGTCCTATTATATCATTTCTATCCTTTTATATCCTATTCTACCTTATTCTATCATATTCTATCATATATCCCATTCTATCATGTTCTATTATTTTATATTCTTTTCTATCCGTTTATATCCTACTCTATCCTATTCTATCATATCTAAAAAATCTATAACTTCTTCCCAACACTACTATTTTCCAACATGAGCGAGTCACGCCTACCCCGAAAGGGAAGTGACTTAATGATATAATAATAATAATAATAATAATAATAATAATAATGATGATAATGAAAACCACGAAAAAAATGTATTGAACCCAAAAAACTGTTTTCTTGGATATACATGAAACTTTGAATGAATCACACAAATTTCGATTAATTCAACAAAATATTTTGATTGATCCAACACAATTTTTGGTTGTATTACCAAATATTTTGAAAAGATTTCCAAAGATATCAGAAAGATTTCACAAATATTTCAATTATTTCCCAAAAATTTCACAAAGATTCCATAATTTTACAAATATTACCAAATATTTTTAAAATTTCCAAAAATATCACAAAGATTAACAAAGATTTCAAATACTTCACAAAGATTTCAAATATTTCACAAATATTTAGAATATTTCGCAAAGATTTCGGATGGATTAAAAATATTTCATAAAGACTTCAATAATTTCCCAAAAATTTCAAAAAGATTTCAATAATTTCACAAATATTACTAAATTTTTCAAAACTATTTCTAATATTTTAAATATATTTTAAAAGATATCACAAAGATTTCAAATATTTCACAAAGATGTAACAAATTTCATAAATATTACCAAATATATCATAAACATTACCAAAAATTTCAAAAATAATTCAAATATTTTGAAAAGATTTCCAAATATATCAAATGTTTCAAAAAGATTTAGAATATTTCACAAAGATTTCGAATAGATTTAAAAGATTTCATGAAGATTTCAATAATTTCCCTAAAATTTCAAAAATATTTCAATAATTTCACAAATATTACTAAATATTTCAAAACTGTTTCAAATATTTTTAAAGGATTTTCAAAGATATCACAAAGATTTCAAATATTTCACAAAGATTTTAAAAATTTCAAATATTTCACAAAGATTTAAAAAATTTCACAAATATTACCAAATATTTCTAAAATATTTAGAATATTTTGAAAAGATTTTAAATATTTCACAAAGATTTAGAATATTTCGCAAAGATTTCGGATAGATTTAAAAGATTTCAAAAAGACTTCAATGGCTTCAATAATTTCATAAATATCACCAAATATTTCAAATATTTTGAAAATTTTCATTCAAAATTAAAGTCTTTTTTTGGTAGAAAATAAGCTTCTTGGTAGAAATTTCAGATGTTTGGTTTTAAATTAACTTTTTTGCTCAAAATTCATTTTTTCGGGTTGAAAATTTTAACTATTCTGTAAACAAAGTCGTCTCTTTTAGTCCAAATTTCATCCTTCTTGGTTGAAAATTCATACTTTTGGTTGAAAATTAATGTTTTTTTATTGAAGATTCAACTGTTTTGTTGAAAACTGAATTCAATTTTTTTCATTAAATATTTAAAAATATTTTTTGGTATAAGATAATCTTCTTGGTTAAAAATTTATCTTTTTTGTAGAAAATTAAAGTGTTTTGGTTGAGGACTCGACTATTTTGTTGAAAATTCGTCTTTTTTTTTATGTAACTCAACTATTTTTTATTTTAAATTAAAATCTTTTTTGGTAAAAAAATAATCTTCTTGGTAGAAAATTCAACTATTTATTTTCAAATCAACTTTGTCGAAAATTCAATTACTTGATTGAAAATGAACTTTTTTGTTAAAATTGTGATTTGACGTATCTGAAATTTTCAAAAATCTTAGAATTCTAGTTAATTACAAATTTTTTAAACTTTACAATTTGTTGTAATTAATAAAATTAAAAAAAAATTAAGATTGAAAAGAAATCCATTTTATCATGAATTATTTTTGCAGAATAAGCAACAAAATGATTCACAATTAAAAAATAAACTTCCAAAAAACCTCAATTTTCTTGAAAGAATTCTTATTTTTATTTCAATTTTTGTAAAACGAATGTTTTGAATTTTACAAATTTTTTCCAAATGAATTTAAATATTTTGGATTGTTTTCCATTATTAATTGAAAAATGTAATAATCTGAATAGATTGGTTTCAGAAATGATAAAATGATTAATTCTCAACGAAAACTATAGTACTTGATATTTCAACCAACAAATTATTTGATTTGAAATAAAAAACAGTCGAATTCAACCAAAGAAGACGATTTTTCAGCAAAATAGTTGAATCCTCAACAAAATACATAAATTTTCAACAAAATAGTTGCATTTGCAAATGGAAAAGAACAATTTTCAATTAAAAATATAAATTTTCAACCAAAAATGGAAGTTATATTTTCAGTTTTAAAAAAACTGGTTAAATGTTGCACTCTAGATATGAATCCTCATTTAAAATTATGAATCTTCACAAAAAAATGGATTTTTAACTTGTAACCAGGTAGTTGAATTTTCAAACATAAAAGATGAATTCTCAATGAAAAGTGTAATTGATGATATTTCAGCCAAAGAACAATTTAATTTAAATAAAAAGTAGTTGAAAGAAATAAAAAATTATGCATTTTCAACAAAATAGTTCAATTTTCAACCAAAGAGATGAATTTTCAACGAAAAAAGAAAACTTTGTGACTAAATAGTTGAATTTTTAACTTAAAAACATAAATTTAGAACTAGAAATGTAATACTTAAATTTTTAGTTTGAAAAAAGTTTATTTTCAACCAAAAAAGAAATGAATTTTCAATGAAGTAGTTAAATTTCCAACCAAAATTTACCAAAGAGATGAATCTTCAACCAATAAGATAAATTTTTAACAAAGTAGTTCAACTTTTAAATAAGTTGTTGAAATGAATTTTGAAAAAAAAAACTTAATTATCCACTAAAAAATATCATTTTTTACAAAAAATGGAATGGTTAAACTTTCAGTTGGAAAAATTAATTTTCAAAAAAAAAAAAAAAAAAAACACGGATTTTAAACAAAATAGTTCAATTTTCAACCGAATTGATGAATCAAATATTTCAGAATATTGCAAAAGATTAAAGAAGATTTCACTAAGATTTCAAAGATTCCAAATTTTTCAAAGATTTCAAAAGTTTCAAAATATTTCACAAAATTACAAAGATTTTGAAGAAATTTACAAATATTTCAACAGATTTCGGATTTCAAAAGATTTTGCAAAGAATTTTTAAAAATTAAACAAAGATTTCAACAATTTCACAAATATTTTAAAATTTTGCAAAATATTTCAGCAGATTTAACAAATTTCAGAAAGATTTTAAAGCAATTCACAAAGATTTCAACGATTTCACAAATATTTCAAAAGGTTTCAAAATATTAAAGAAGATTTTAATAAGATTTCGAAAATTCAAAAAAAATTTAAGGATTTAAAAAATTTCAAAGAATTTTGTTAAAAAAAAGCAATGATTTCAACAATTCCCCAAAAATTTCAAGATATTGCAAAATATTTTATAAGATTTCAATGATTTCAAAAATTCAAATATTTCATAGGATTTTAGAAGATTTAAAAGATTTCACAAAAAATTCAAAAATTTCAAAAGATTTCAGAATATTTCAGAAGGTTTCAAACCTTTTGCAAAGATTTCAAAAAAATGCAAAAAGATTTTAGAAGATTTCACAAAGATTTCAAAGTTTTCAGAAGATTCCAAAGATTTTGCAAAAATTTCAGAAAGATTTCAAAGAAATTCACCAAGTTATTTGTGAATAATTACGTTACTAAAGTAACGAAAAATAATAGGACTATTCAGACACTCTCACAGAAGTCGCGGAAATTGGTGGAAAAAAAAAAATGGAAAATGCAAAAAGCTGAAAAATAATAGGGAGTGCCCAACTGTGCCCAACCTGCATGCAGGAACCACAAGCCATCATGCCCAGGATGGTTGGTTAATATTAAATAACCATTGAATACTAAAGATGTGTATAATAACAACTAGATTGGCGAGAATCGTACAAAAAAGGTCTGTACAATTTCTAAATAAAAATGTGTCAATGTTGCATAGCAATAATTTAAAAAAATTCATTAAGAAGAAGATGGATAAAATGAATTCAAGTTTATTATTTCATATCACCATCGCCACTCAATTTTGTTTTTTCTTGAATGATTTATTCTATTCTTTTATTTTTATAAATTAATTCTCTATACAATTAAATTTAATATGCGTGTGATTGATACTGGATTAACTTGAAGATAACAATATCTGAATCCACCCCTTCGAACTCGCCTGTTATCACTCAAATGTCAGAGTGTTGAGACATGGACTGAGATTGGAATTCAGTTTGAGATTAAAAAACGAATTGAGAGAGGTCGAAGAGGATTGTAAAATTTCTACGGAATGTTTTAGATTATTTTAAATTTGTTTGATCTGAAAAAAAATTTTGAGAGATAATTTTAAATTATTTCAAATGTATATAATTTAGACAGTATAGAGTTTTCCGTACAAAAACACGCGCGCCCAAGCGCTCGTTTATTCTCGGAATTACTTGGAAGCATTATTGATTGATTAAGTATTATTGATTTAGTAATTATTCATTATTAATAATAATATAAAAATTTGTTTCCACCAAGATCCAACATGTTTTGAGGCCTTTTAGGCTTCCTCCTCAGGGTAATTTTAATAGAAAGCCGATAGGGAATATTTGCATTTTATGCTAATATTAACTAAAAAGTATAATGGAATTTTTCTTTTAATTCGAATTTTTCATCAATTTGACTTTTTTCAAACCTGCATAAAATAGGAAATTCATAACCGATTTGTTGATCTGGATGATTTTCTATCAACATTCTTTTGTATTCATTTGAAATAATTACAATATTTTTAATTTAAAATCTTTTTAAATCTTAGAAATCTCGTTTCCTACACCCTTTTTAAAATCTTTTGAAAGTTTTAAAATCTTTGGAAACCTTTTTCAAATCTTTGAAATCTGCTGTAGACACCTTTTTTAAATCTTTGAAATTCTTGCAATCTTTATGAAATGTTCGAAATCGTTGGGAAATTTTTGTGAAATCTGTGAAATCCTTGTCAAATCTTTTGAAATATTTGTGAAATTTTTCTTAATTCTTTGTTTGTGAAATCTTTTTTATTCGTCGAAGTCATTGAATTATTTGAAATCTTTACAAATCTTCTAAAATATTTGAAATCTGGTGTACTATAATCTTTTTCAAATCTTTGAAATTCTTTAAATCTTTTGAAAGTTTTTAAAGCTTTGTGAAATTGTTGTGAAATATTTAAAATTTGGTGTAAACGCCTTTTCTAAACCTGTGAAATCCGTGAATTCTTTGTAAAAAGTTCAAAATCCTTTTAAATATTTTTAAATTGTTGAAATATTTTTAAACCTTTTGAAATCTACCAAAAATGCCTAGAAATATCTTTATTTATTCTTCAATGAGTGAAAGATCAATTAAATCTTGATAAATAAAAAACTTTTTCAGTAGCAAGATTTCTTATAAACGAGATCTTTCTTTCATAATAGACTACATGATTTAAATTATTTTTGAATTTCAATAAAACGACTGTTTTAAAAGAAAAAGAAATTAATTGAAGGTTCTCGTGAAAAATTCAAAGAGATTTCCAGATTTTCAAAGTTTTCAAAGTCGCTGGACACCCTGATCAACCAAATAGTTCAATTTACAACCCTAAGAGACGATTTTTTAACAAAGGAGTTGGATTTTGAACCATACGACATCACAAAATTTGGCAACGAGGAGATCATCATCGCCGTCTTAGAGTAGTCTTCAATGCATCTAGACCTACGTGCACTGGCTACAATATTAATGACACGCTTTACACTGGGCCTAAGCTGCAAACCAATTTTGGCCACGTGTTGATTCAGTGTAGATGCCACAGAATTGCTTCCGGCGCCGATGTCTGCATGAAGTATCGGCAGATTCTGGTAAAGAACAAGACGTCGATTTGCAATGCATCGTATGAATTTCCCGTGAGAATGACCCAGTCGTTCACTACCAACGTTTGACTGTGAATTATGGTGAGACATGATAGCCCCATCTTATCCTGAAAACCTTGCAACAATTGAAGGGATGCAATGACCTTCGAGCAGCGAAGAAGCTACGGGATCAGCTCATTCATCTTCTGTAGCTTAATGGATTTCCTAACCGCAAATGGGTCGCCAATTGACCTGAGCTGCTAGAAAATTTAATTAAACAAGACTATCTTCGCCCGACCTGGCTTCAACTTTGCAGCGATAGCTTCATCAATGTTCTCGGCGTTTGCTGGGATCCGCAGAATGATTTCTTTCGTCTGACTACACCCGAGATTAACTCGCATAGTTTAACGAAGCGCAACATTTTAGCCATCACTGCTAGATTGTTTGATCGTTACGATTGGATCGCGCCTGTCACTCTAATAGTAAAACTACTTGTCCAGGATTTGTGGTGAGTAGTTCTTGAGTGGAATGTACCGATTCCACACTCATACATCAACCGATGGACTAAATTGACAACGAATCTCAAGGCCATCGGTGAACTATCTATTAATCGATGGATTGACACGCAGCCCACTGCCGAGCTCGAGTTCCACGTCTTCTCAGATACAAGCCGCCGGGCTATGGCCGGAATTAATATTTCACATAGGGTTCATATCTAGGTTCTCAACCAATCACATTCGCCATTAACCAACAAGGTAACAAGACATGATACCTGTGTAAAATATTAATTCCACGATTAATTCAGAATCCATGGTCCGTGAAAAGGTACCATTAGATATTTCGACTTCAACCACCAGCTAACTTCACTTCATTGAGTGTTGAGGGGAAACCAATGGATCAAATGCAGTGAACAAAACTTTATTTTTGTAATATCTTCGTAATCAATAATAATTATTTTATCATTTAAAAATAAAAAATATTTTTCAAATACACTTATACATAAAAAATTAGTTTTTACAAAGATATTAGCAAAATAGCGCAAAAATGGACCCATCAGCACTCAATGAAGTGAAGTTGTTTGGTGGTTTAAGTGAAAATACCATTGACATAAAGAAACGGACTGGCTACTCCGTGGGTAAAACGCGAATGACAATTAGAAAGAGAAGGGAGGGAGTGTTGAGTCTGTCTCTTTCAGGTTGAAGGTGATTAGTCTAGAACGTTTTTGATGGTTGGTTCTAGACCAATCACCTTTAAACATAAAGAGGCAGAGGGCCTAACTCATGGGCCTAACACTCTCTCCCTTCTTTTTCTAATTGTCATTCGCGTTTCACCCACGGAGTAGCCAGTCCATTTCTATATGTCCATGGAAAATACCGAATAACCTAATGTCATGGTTATCCTAGCCGGTCGGTTGGGTGCATTGGGGTGGGAAAAATCCAAGATGTCTGCACTCTGAGGGCAAACAAAAGTCTCCATGAGTCGAATGTTGTCAAATGTCAAGTGGTGACAACAGCTGAAAATGTTAATTATATATGTTTCATAGATTTTACCTTATTGTTCGTAGTCTTAAATACAATTATAGAATCTTCGATATCTTTTGAAATCTGTTGGGACCTTTGAAATCTTTGTAAAATTTTCGAAAATATTTTGAAATATCTTGAAATCTTTGTAAAATATTGGAAATCTGTAATATTTTGAAATCTATGAAATCTTTTGCAATATTTGGAACTTTTTTCAAATCTTCTGAAATCTTTTGAAATTTTTGTGAAAACTTCTGAAATATTTCGAAATCTTCGATATCTTTTGAAATCTTCGAAATCTGTTAGAATCTTTATGAAATCATTTGGAATATTTGTAAATCTTTAAAATCTTTTGGAATTTTTGAAATATTTTGAAATTCCTGTCAATCTTTTAAAATATTTGAAATATTGAAATTTTTAAAATATACAATATTTTGAAATCTTTGAAAACTTCGATATCTTTTGAAATCTGTTGGAACCTATGAAATCATGGTGAAATTTTCTAAAATATTTTTAAATCCCTTAAAATCTTTGTGAATCCTTGTAAAATATTTGAAATCTGAAATATTTTGAAATCTATGAAATCTTCTGAAATTTTTTTAATCTTCTGAAATATTTTGAAATGTTTATGAAATCTTCTAGATTTTTTTTTGAAATATTTGAAATTTTTGTGGAATTTTCTGAAATATTTTGAAATACTTATTTTAAAATTTTCGAACACTGTTGGGATCTTGGAAATCTTTAAAATCTTTTGGAATTTTTGAAATCTTTATGGAATTTTCTGAAATTATTTTAAATCCTTGTCAATCTTTTGAAATATTTGAAATATTGAAATTTTAAAAATATACAATATTTTTAAATCTTTGAAATCTTCGATATCTTTTGAAATCTGTTGGAACCTATGAAACCTTTGTGAAATGTTCTAAAATATTTTGAAATCTCTTGAAATCTTTGTACATATATTTTCTACCAAATAGTTAAATTTTGAACCTAGAGGATTAATTTTCCACTAAAACACAAATTTTTGACAGAATACATGAATTCTGAACCAAATAGTTGAATTTTCAACAAAAATCGATTAATTTTCAAACATACATTGCATTTTTTAATCTCAACATTTGATTTTCTACCAAAAAATACGAATTGTAAACCAAATACATATATTTTTCACAAAAAATTTGTATTTTCAACTAAGAAGATTTTTGTTCTGCCAAAAAATATGAATTTTCAACCAAATAATTGAATTTTTACCAAAAAGACGAGTTTTCAACAAAATACATAAATTTTTAACCAAATAGTTGAATTTTCTACAAAAAAATACGAATTTTCAACAAATTACATACACTTTAACTAAATATTTTCAACAATAGATGTGATGCTAGTCAAAATTTTATTTTATTAATTTTTAGTTTATATTTTTTTCGTTTTTAAAAATTTCGTATTGAATAGTTGAAGCTTTAAGCTAAAAAATATCAATCTTAAACCAAAAGTTATTTAGTGTTATTTTTATTGAAGCAAATTATTTTAAACTTAAAAAAAATAATTTTCTACAAAACGTTTTAATTTTATATCAAATAGTTCAATTTTATACCAAATTGTGAAACTTTCTAGTCAAGAAGACGATTTTTCTATAAAACAGTTGAACTTTCAAATCGAGAATATGAATTTTCAACAACAAAATTATTTTACAACCAAGAAGTTTGATTTTTAATGCAAAAAGATGAATTTTCAACGAAAAATGTAATATTTGATATTTCAATGAAGAATATTTTAATTTAAAATAAAAAATAGTTGGATTTAACCGAAAAAGACAAATATTCAAAAAAATCCTCAAATCTTAATGTGAAACACAAATTCCGTAAATTCCCCGAATTTCGTGGATTCCTTGAATTCCCCGAATTCCGTGGATTTGTGGAATACCGTGAATTCCCCGACTTCATTGAATTCTCTGAATTTTGTGAATTTCATGAATTCCTTGGTTTCCCCGAATTCCGTGAACTCCGTTAGTGAGTTCAATTCCTTGAATTTCAAACATTACTTGAATTCCGTGAATTTCATAACTATGGAATAATTATTTTTTGACACGTGAGGCTGTGGAGAATAATTCGGATTCTGGTTTAGAACAGGAAATTTCTGAAGACAAAAAAATTCATTCAAACTGGAAAAAAGAAATCTTCCGAGGGAATTGCAATTTTGACGTAGAACCGAGAGTTTTCGGAAAACAATTCCAATTTAGGTCTGCAACCAGAAATTTTTCTAAATAATTACAATCATTTTATCTAAACGGGAGATTTTTTACCAGAATTATCTTTCTGACTTGGAACTGGAAATTTTTGAAAATTGCAGAACATTTTTGATACAAAAATTTTTACCGTGAGTTGCAACAAAAAATGTTCCAAAATAATAAAAATTTTAATTTTGAACCTGGAACTTTCCAAAAGATTTTTGATTCAGGCTGGGTACAGGCAATTTTTGAAAACAAAAATTATAATTCTGATATGCAATAAGGGATTTTCCAACAGATCTACTATTTTTCCTTTGAATGGAGAATTATTTAAAAGATTTTGATTCTGACTGTGTACAGGGAATTTTCAAAAATAACTGTAATTCTTAAGTGTGAGAGGAAATTTTTGAAACGAATTATGAGTCCGATTTGTGATTGGCTTTCCGATATTCATAGAACAATTTTAATTTTTTTGTTTTTTTTTGTTTCTCGCATATTTTCGAAGGATAGTAATGAAATACAAAATAGACAAATTTTCAACAAAAGAGTTAAATTTCCAAAAAAAAAGTTAATTTTCAACCACATGGTTGATTTTTCTGCCCAAAAAAATCAGTGTGAAACAAAATAATTTAATTTTCAACCAAAGAAATGAATTTCCAACCAAATAGTTAAATTTTCTACCAAGATATTTTGATTGTCTACTCAAGAAAATCAATTTGAAACAAAATAATTTAATTTTGCAACCAAAGAGATGAATTTTCAACAAAATATTTGAACCCTCTGCATAATTTTTTTTTACCAAAAGATATTAATTTTTAAACCAAAAGCAACACTTTTTAACAATAGAGTTGAATTTTTAAACTGAAAATATGAATTTTCAAAAAAAAGTAAATTTTCAATGAAATAGTTGAATTTCCGACTACTTTAGAACCAAATAGAAAAATTTTCAATACAAGAGTTAAAT
>JAABKJ010075445.1:240135329-240270488 GCA_011634705.1 Andricus grossulariae | reverse complement strand
TCTACAAAAATATTTAAATTTTGTACTCAAAAAGAATCAATTTTAAACAAAATTGTTACATTTCCAATCGAAGAAATGAATTTTTAACTGAAATGATGAATCTTCAACCAAAATACTAAAATCTTCATAAAGATGTTCAAGATTCAATCCAGTAGTTAAATTTTCACCCAGAAAAGACGAATTATCAACAAAATAGCTGAACCCTCTACAAAGATTTTTTTGATGAAAGAGATCAATTCTCTACCTAAGAACAACACTTTCCAAGAATAAAGTTAAACTTTCAAACCGAAAATATGAGTTTCAAAAGAAAAGTTGATTTTTAACCAAATCAAAGAATTTTCTACTATTTTAAAGCCTAATGGACGAATTTTTAATGAAAGAGATAAATTTGGAACAAAAAAATTAATTTACAAACAAATAGTTGAATTTTCTGCAATTTGGAATACTTAATTAAGAATTTATCTTTTTTGGTTGAAATGCAACTATTTGGTTAAAAGTTGAACTTTCTGGACACAACAATATTTTTTTTTTTTCAAAATAAATTTTTTAAAGGTTCAATTTTCAACAAAAGAAATGAATTTTGAACTTGAAGAGATGAATTTTACGAAAAATGGATATAATAATTTTCTACCAAACAGGCTGATTTTAAACTAAAAAAACATACTTTAACTAAAAATTTCTGCATATATACTTAAATTTTCAGTTCAAAAAATTAATTTGAGAAAAAAATTTCATCGAAATAGTTCAACTGTCAACCAAAGAAATTAATTTAGAAAAAAAATGAATTTTCAACTGAAAAAGATCAATTTTCAAGCAAAAGAAAAAAATATTTAAATTTTCAGCCAAAGGAATCATTTTTCAACACAAATGCGAATTTTTAATCAAAAATATAATTTTCATGGAAAAAAGAAGAATTTTCAACCAAACCTTTTTTTAAACTAAAACAGATACATTTCAAACCTAAAATCAAATATTTAAATTTTCATTCAATTAATTTTCAAAAAAAAAAATAATAATTTTCACCAAAATATATGAATTGTCAACAAAACAAAATTAATTTTCAACCCAAAAAAAAGAATCTTCAAACAATAATAATAATTTTCTACCAAAAAGATGAATTCTCAACTAAAAAAAATCAACATTTTTTGACTGAACTTTTAGCATATATTTAAATTTCCAGTTTAGAAAATTAATTTTCAAACAAAAAATTAAAACAAATTTTCAGCAAAATAGTTCAATTTTCAACCATAGAAATAAATTTTTAATCTAAATAGATAAAATTTCAAACAAGAAGAACAATTTTCTACAAAAAAAGATGAATTTTCAAATGTAAACTAAAACGATGAATTTTCAACCAAAAAGAAATGAATTTTCAAATAAAAAGATAAAGTTTAATCTAAATTGATTATCTTTCCACCAAAAAAACGAACTATCAACCAAAAAATAAGAAGTTTTAACAAAATAATTGAATCCTCAACTAAAAAGTGGAATTTTACACCCAAAAGATCAATTTTCTCCCTAAAAGACAATTTTTTAACAATATACGTGAATTTTCAACTAAAAAGACAAATTTTCAACTAAATTGAGAAAGTTTCATCTAAAAAGATTACCTTTTTACCAAAAACGACGAATTCATAAGACGACGTTTTCATAAGAAAAGACGAATTATCAATCAAATACATGAATTATCAACCAAAAATTAAGAATTGTGAACAAAATAGTTAAATCCTCAGCCGAATAGCGGAATTTTCAACCAAAAAGATCAATTTTCTCCCAAAAAGACAATTTTTTAACAATATACGTGAATTTTCAACTAAAAAGATGAATTTTCAACCAAAAAGACAATTTTTTAATAATATACGTGAATTTTCAACTACAAACATAAAGGTTCATCTAAAAATATTACGTTTTCACCAAAGCGACGAAGTATCAACCAAATACACGAATTATCAACTAAAAAGGTGAATTTTCAACAACAACAAAAGAATTTTCAACTAAAATGATAAATTTTAATCTAAAAACATTACATTTTCACCAAAAACGACGAATTATCAATCAAATAGTGGAATTTTCCACCAAATATAAGAATTTTTAGCAAAATAGTTAAATCCTCAATCAAATAGTAGAATTTTCGACCAAAATGATAAATTTTCTACCAAATTTTTTTTAATACAAAATACATGCATTTTCAACTGAAAAAGATCAATTTTCTAGATAGGACGAGGGGAGAGAATTTACTACTTTGAATTTAGAATTTTTGAAATTCAACCCAATGTCTTGGTCTAAAATCCCAAAAATTTGGACGAAATTCGAAAAATAAATCGAAAGACTTGAGGATCAATTCTCACCGGAGCAATGAAGAAAGATCTTTTTTCAGAAATTAATAATTTTTAATTCGAAAAATTAATTTTTTTCAATATAAAGGAATATATGTGGACATTATGGTGGTCCAAATTTTTTTTTCAAATTCTTATAAAGACATGCTGAAAATTTGTTCGAATTAACACAAAAATGAATCCTTTTTTATTGTTTTGAAAAAAATGATATTTAGAGGTGCCGCAAGCCCCATGGAGTGTAACACATATTTCCCATAAGGAAAAAGGCGTTTTTGTAAATTTTGTTCAGAATCCTCAATATTATCTCAGTCGAGTGTGAATTCAACATTTTTCTTCATAATTAGCCATAAAATACGAATATAATATTACTTTTGAAATATCAACACCATAAGTCGGTTTTATACGGTCCCAAAAAAAACCCATAAGTAAAAAAATAAGTTTTGCGAGTTTTTGGCGCTAATTATGACTCTTTTTGCGCTTTTTTCAAAGTAAATTGTTTCTGATGCATTGAAGATCATTTCATGCTGATAACTAGATGTTTGTATAAATTGTTTAAACAATTTATCATTGCTTTCAGCAATAATCTGATAGAATAGTATTGGAGAGTCGCGGGATTTAAAAAAATTCTCCACTTATCCAATTTTCAATTAGAGGGAGGTGATAGTTAATTATTGTTAACAAAAGTTATTGTTTAAACAATTTATTTTCATTTTTAATAATATTCTCTTAGAAAATTGCTACAAAATTTCAGTTTTTTAAACAAAATTTCACTTTTAGTCAAATTGTTTTAAACTGAAGACAAATTTCCATCGATAGGGTCTAATTTTTAACCAAGAAGAATTCTCTAGTCAAGAAAGAAAAAGAATCTCAACCAAGTTGCAGAATTTTCAACCCAAAAAGGCAAATTTTCTACAAAATAGTTGAATTTTCAATCAAAAGCAATGAATTTCTACCAAAATTGTTCATGTTTTCTAAAAAGAATTAAATTTTCAATCGAGTGATTAAATTTTAAATAAATTTTAAACAATGATTACTTAGAAAACAATATAATACAGGACTTTATACCTGAAAAAAATAAAGTTCCAACAAAAAATAAATAAATAGAATTATTTTGATTCATTACATTTTTAATTTGGAAATTTTATTTTGCACAAAAAAATGAAAAGGTTTAATAATACACAAATTTTCAACTAAATAGTTGAATTTTCAACCAAGAAATATAAATTTTAATCAAAAAAATTGTAGTTAAAAAAATTAATGTATATTATAAAAGAGAGAGAGAGAATTAAAATTGTAATCAAAAAGACCAATTTCGATCAAAAAAGATTAAGTTTTCTACCAAAAAAGACTATTTTTCAAATAAAAAGATAAATTTTAAACCAAAAATGGAACAGTTGAATTTCGAGTTCAAAAATTGATGTTCGAAAACATTGAAACAAAAACGAATTTTGAACAAAAAATTACATTTTTGTCAAAAGGTTAACATTTCTACCAAAAGGGATGACTTTTTAACATGGAAATATGATTTTTTAACAGAACAGTTAATTTCAACGAAATGTTAAAATTTAAAAACCAGAAAGATGATTTTTTATTTTAACGATAAAGATTAATTTTTTACAAAAAAGTTGAATTTTTAATATACTAGTTTCACATTCAACCAACTAGTTGAATTTTCAACAACGCAATGTATTTTACACAAAGATCAATTTTCTACCGAAAACGATTTTTTTTTTCAACAAAATACATAATTTTTCAACCGAATGAATTTTTTAAAAATAAATAAACTATAAATTTCAAATAAAAAACATACATTTTCAAGCAAAAATAAACAAATTTACCTTGTTCAATTTAAAAAAATTAATTTTATACAAAAAGAAAAAAATAATGTTTATCAAAATATTTCAACTTTTAACCAAAAGGACAAATTTTCAACAAAATACGTTAATTTTAAATCAAATAGTTAAATTTTCAGTTAAAAAATAAATTTTTAATAAAGGACAACGATTTTTCAACAAAACTTTTCAATCAAAAAGGATGCTTTTTAACCAAATTATTTAATTTTCAAACAAAGTAGTTTAATTTCAAACCAAATAGTTGCAATAAAAAAATTAATTTTTTACCAAAAAAAGACTTTAAAAAATGGAAAATGTTTCACCAAAGAGATGAATTTTCAACTAAAATTATGCGTCTTCAACCAAAAATTAATTTTTTTAAACAAAGTAGTTCAATTTAGAATGAAAAATTGAACACTTGAATTTCGAGTTGAAAAAAATTAATTTTCAATTTAAAAAAAATCGAATTTTCAACCAAAAAGTTGACTTTGTTATCAAAAAGCCTATTTTTTAACAAAATTTTTTAATTTTCAAACGAAGTTGATTAATTTTTTCAGCAAATAGTTGAATTTTTAAACAAAACAACGTATTTTACACCAAGATCAATTTTCTATCGAAGAAGAAATTTTTTTAAAAACAAAATACATAAGTTTTCAACCAAATTAATACAAAAAAAAATAAATAAAATACAAATTTCAAATAAAAAAACATACATTTTTAAGCAAAAATAAACGAATTTACCATGAAATACGAATTTTTAATAAAATATAAGAATTTTGAACCAAATAGTTTCATTTTCAAGAAAAAGATGAATTTTTAATCAATAAGATTAATTTTCTACCAGAAGATGAATTTTCTAACAAAAAAGAGAAATTTTCAACAAAATAGTTGAATTTTAAACCAAAAAGATGACTTTTTAACCATTAAGATTATTTTTCTACCAAAAGATGAATTTTCTACCAACAAAGACAAATTTTCAACAAACTAGTTGAGTTGTCAACCAAACAGATGAATTTTTTACCAAAAATGTGAATGTTCAACAAAATAGTTGAATTTTTATCCAAAGAAAAAAATTGTCAACCAAACAGATGAATTTTCTACCAAAAGACGAATTTTCAACAAAATAGTTGAATTTTTAGACAAGAAGATGCATTTGAACTAAAAAAGATTAATTTCTGGATAAGAAAATTTAATTTTCTACCATGAAATACGAATTTTCAATAAAATATTAGAATTTTAAACCAAATAGTTGAATTTTCAACGAAAAGACGAATTTTTTACCGAAAAAGAAAAATTTTCAACAAGATAGTTGAATTTTTAACCGAGAAGATGAAGTTCCAATAAAAAAGATAAATTTTCACAAAAAAATTAATTTTTCTATCATAAAAGACGATTTAAAAAAATTCAGCAAAATGATAATATAAATAATATAATAATAATAGTTCACAAAATATAGAAATTCTCTACCAAATAGTTCATTTTTCCATCATAAAAGACGCATTTTCAACAAAATAGTTGAATTTTTAACCAAAAAGGTGAATTTTCAACCATTAAAATTAATTTTCCACCACAAGACAAATTTTCTATTAAGAAAGACAATCTTTCGACAAAATAGTTGCATTTTTAAGCCAAAGGAAATCGTTGTGAAATCTTTGAAATATGGTGTACACGCCTTTTTCAAATCTTTGAAATCCTTGCAATCTTTATGAAATGTTCGAAATCTTTGTGAAATTTTTGTCAAATCTTTTGAAATATTTGTGGAATTTTTCAGAATTTTTTTTCACTTGTTGAGATCATTGAATTATTTGAAATCTTAGTGAAATCTTTTCAAATCTTCTAAAATGTTTTGGAATCGTTTCATATCTTCGAAATGTTTTAATTTCTTTGAGATCCTTTAAATCTTTTGAAAGTTTTAACAGCTTTGTGAAATGTTCAAAATCTTTGAAATCTTTGCAATCTTTATGAAATGTTCGAACTCTTTATGAAATTTTTATGAAATCTTTCTGAAATTTGTTGTATTTATTTAAAATTATTAAAATATTTGTAATCTGTGTAAAATCTTTTGAAATCTTAGAAATCTGGTTTACTATAACCTTAAAAAAAAATTTTTAATCTTTGAAATTTGTTTGAAAGTTTTAAAATCTTTGGAAATGTTCGAAAACTTTGGGAAATTTATGTAAAATCTTTAGAAATATTTGTGAACTTTTTCTTAACTTTTTTTTATTCGTTGAAATCATTGAATTATTCGATGTCTTCTTGAAATCTTTTAAAATCTTCTAAAATGTTTTGAAATCGTTTCATATCTTCGAAATGTTTTAAAATCTTTGAAATCTGGTGTTCCTTTTCCCTTTTTCAAGTCTTTGAGATCCTTTAAATCTTTTGAAAGTTTTAACAGTTTTGTGAAATGTTTAAAATATTTGAAGTCTGGTGTACACGTCTTTTTTAAATCTTTGAAATCTGTGAAATCTTTGAAATATTTTAAAACCTTTTGGAATCTTTAGCAATGTTTCGTAATATGGTGTACACTCATTGCTGATGCTTATCGAGTATATATTTTTTCTAAACCGGGAAAAATCACGAATATTTACCGGGAGAACCGGGAGAAAACCGGGAGACAAAAATTACAAAAATAGTGGCCACCCTGATGGTGTTAGAAAATACAACTATTTGGTTGAAAATTAACTTTTTTGTTGAGAATACATTTTTTCAGGTTGAAAATTAAACTGTTTTGTATCAATTTCGTCTTCTTCACTTGAAAATTTTACAATTTACTTGAAATATTTTTTCATGCCTGAAAAATATTTCTTAGGTGTAAATTTGTCTTAACTTGAAAATTCATAACTTTAGGTAAAAAATGCAACTGTTTGTTTGAATATTTATCTGTTTTGGATGAGAATTCAACTATTTTGTTAAAAATTCATCTTTTTGGGTTAAGAATATGTAATTATTATTATATTTAATTATTAATTATTACTATTTTGGTTGAAAAATCAACTGTTTGGTTTAAAAATTTGATTGTTTTGTAGAAAATTCGTCTTTTTGACTAAAAAATTCAACACTTTCGTAGAAAATTGAAATTCGTCTTTTTTGCTTGAATTCAACTGTTCTGGATTTTAATCCAAAATATTTTTTGGTTAAGTGCTCACTATTAAATTTTTCGTTGAGAATTCATCTTTATTGGTTGAAAGTTGAACAACTTTGTTAAAAATTACTTTTTTTTGGTTGATGATTTATCTCTTTAATTGAAAATTCATGTATTTTTTTTTAAATTCGTCTTTCTTGGTAGAAAATAATCTTCTTGAATAAAAATTCATCTTTTTAGATTGAAAATTCAACAATTTTATTATAAAATTCAAATGTTTGGTTGAAAATTAACATTTTTGTTGAAATTCCTTTTCTTGACTTGAAAATTCCACAATTTGGCAGGAAAAGATTTAACTGTGAATGTTTGTAAGCCCAAGATAATCACAAACACTTGAATAATTGGTTGCCTCCCCTTGTGAGCCTAAGCATGGCCCCAAAGTCCTCTCCAAGTGGAGAGGACCACAGCCACGCTTTTGGCTGATATCACTGATTCACTCATGCAGTAATTGCCTGTGAGTATTAGACGTTTACCCGCAATCGCGGGACACTGACAAAGGATGTGAATAGCTGTCTCATTATCCTTTCCACACAGACGACAGAGAGGACTTTTCGCAAGCCATATCTTATGTCTGTGATATCCGAGGTCCCAATGTCCTCTAAACGTTTATGTTAGGACTTTGATTTCGTTTCTCCCGAGCTTGAGTATTTCCCTTGCTCGATTAGAGTTAAGTTCCGAGCACAAGAGTGCTTTGGCCTGTCTGCAAACAGAGACCAAAAACCACTCATTCTGATGTTCCTCAGTCAACCAACTGTTAATTTCTTCGGTGACTGGTCTACTGGAAGTACTTGCAACTAGCTTGGGTGCAGTAAAATTTCTTGTTGCTGCTAGTTCGGCTAGCCTATCTGATATCTCATTGCCCTTGATACCGCTGTGTCCAGGGATACATAGCAGAGTATCTCGTTTTTCCTTCGCTAACGTATTTAGTGCCTCAAAGCATTCCCATACTAGTAGCGACGTGGACGTTGTTCCATTCGAGGCCAATATAGCAGCCCTGATGTCTGAGTAGATACGGATGTTCCTTTTGTTATCATACTCTTATGCCTTGTCGGCGCACTGGAGTATGGCCATAATCTCAGATTGTGGAACTGTGGCGCAGGACCCCATCTCGATTGTGAAGCCCATTCCATTCCTTCTACGATATTCACCGGCTCTTGCATTCTCCTCGCTCCTGAACTATTTAACTATTTTATTAAAAATTCATCTTTCTTGGTTGAAAATTCAACTGTTTTGTAGGAAATTGGTATTTTTGTTTTGAAAATTAGACTCTTTTGGTAGAAATTTGAATTTTTGGTTAAAGATGCAACTGCTTGGTGGAAAATTAATCTGTTTTTGTCGAAGATTCTACTATTTTGTTGAAAGTTCAACTATTTGGTTGAATATTAACTTTTTTGTTGAAGTTTCTTATTTTCGGGTTAAAAATTCAACTTTTTTGTAGAAAATTTCGTATTTTTGTTTAAATATTGTACTATTTTGTTGAAAATTTAATTATTTTATTGAAAATTCATCTTTTTTTGTTCGAAAATCAACTGATTTGTTGAACATTCGTTTTTTTCCATAGAAAATTCGCCCTTTGGACAGAAAATTTTTCTTTTCTGGTAGAAAAGTCCTCTTTCTTGGTTGAAAATGAACTTTTTTGCTGAAATTTTATATATTTGGTAAAAAAAGTAAGTTTTTGTTGAGAATTCAACTCTTTTGTTTAAAAGTTGTTGTCTTTGGTTAAAAATTAATTTTTTCCGTTGAAAATTCAGATTTTTGGGTTGAAAATTTAACTTTTTTTATATACTTCGCCATTTTGGTTAGAAAAGTCAACAGTTTACTTGATTTCTTCTTCTCTTTTAACTAAAAAATCCTTCTTGGTAGAAAATTCGTTTTTGTAGGAAATTCTTCTTTTTCGTTTGAAAATTCATCTCTCTTGGTAGAAATTCCTTTTTTTTTGTTTAAGGATGCAACTGTTCGATTGAAAATTAATCTGTTTTAATTTATAATTAAACTATTTAACTATTTTATTAAAAATTCATCTTTCTTGGTTGAAAATTCAACTGTTTTGTAGGAAATTGGTATTTTTGAAATATATATAGGACAACTTTGAATAATTTTAAAAGATATTTAGATTATTCAGAAGTCTCAGAAGTTTTGAAAAGATTCAAACATAATTTAAATTAGATGAAGATTTGAAAAAAATGTATCAAAGATAAATAAGTAAAAATAATTAGAAATCCTTTAAATATAAATTAAATTAAACTTATTCAATGAAATTTTAAAAAAATATTAAAATTTCTAGAATTGTTTGAAATCCCTTGAAATCCTTGGAAGATTTGAAGATTCAAGTGTTGAAGATTTTATTATATTTCAAAGAAATATGTAAGATTTTGAGACAATTTCTTTTTTAATTTAGCAGGATATAAAAAATATATACAGGACAACTTTGAATAATTTTAGAAGATATTTAGATTATTGAGAAGTCTCAGATGTTTTGAAAAGAATCAGAAATAATTTAAATTGTAAGTAGATTTTAAAAAAATGAAAATAAAATGTGGTAAAGAGAAATAAGTAAGAATAATAATTAGAAAACCTTTATATATAAATTAAATTAAACTCATTCACTGAAACTTGAAGAAAAAAATTTTAATTTCTAGAATTGTTTCAAATCCCTTGAAATCCTTGGAAGATTCAAGTTTTGAAGATTTCAAAATATTCAAAAAAAATATGAAAGATTTTAAGACAATTTCTTCTTTAATTTAGCAGCATAAAAAAAATATATATATAGGACAACTTTGAATCATTTTAAAAGATATTTAAATTATTTAGAAGTCTCAGAAGTTTTGAAAAGATTCAAAAATAATTTAAATTACATGAAGATTCGAAAAAAATGTAGCAAAGAGAAATAAGTAAAAATAATTAGAAATCCTTTAAATATAAATTGAATTAAACTTATTCATTGAAATTAAAGAAAAAAATTATGTCTTAAAATTGATGTAATCTGTTGAAAATTCGTCCTTTTTGATAGAAGATTAATTTCCTTGGTTTAAAATTTAACCGAATAGTTAAAAATTAATGATTTTTGTTGAATATGTATCTTTTTTAGTAGAAAATTAATCTTCTTAGTTGAAAATTAATTTTTTTGTAAGAAAATTAAACTGATTTGTAAACAATTCAACTGTTTTATAGAAAATTAGTTTTGTTTCACAGAAAATTGTTCTTTTTCTAAAAGAAAACTGAACTGTTCCATTTTTTATTAATAATTTATTTTTTTTAGTTTAAAAATTCAACTTTTTGTTTGAAAATTGATGTAATTTTTTGAAAATTCTTCTTTTTTGATAGAAAATGAATCTCCTTTGTTAAAAATTCAATTAATTGGTTAAAAATGTATGCGTTTTGTTGCAAATTATGCTTCTTGGTTGAAAATTCATGTTTTGTTGTTAAAAATTCAACTGCTTTGTAGAAAATTAATTTTTTAATTGAAAATTATTTTTTTTCTTCATGAAAATTTAACTATTTCATTTCTTGTTAATAACTGATCTTTTTTAGTTTAAAAAAGCAACTTTTTGGTTGAAAATTGATGCTAGTTGTTGAAATTCGTCTTTTTTGATAGAAGATTAATCTCCTTGGTTGAAAATTCAACTAACTTTTTTATTATTCAATTGTTTTGTGAAAAATTCAACTGATATGTAGAAAATTATTTTTAAAAATGAAAATTATATTTTTTTTCTAAAAAAAATTTAACTATTCCATTTCTGGTTAGTAAATGATTTTTTCTAGATTAAAAATTGAACTTTTTGTCTTAAAATTGATGTAATCTGTTGAAAATTCGTCCTTTTTGATAGAAGATTAATTTCCTTGGTTTAAAATTTAACAAACTCCTAACTACCCTCCTGCTGAAACTAAAGCCCATTCTCCATTCCCGTTCAATGAAACAAGCCTTGGCAAACGGCCTTACGATTGCTAAAATCCATCGCGTTCTCGAATTCAATCAAGCTCCATGGTTAAAATCATACATAAATATTAACACAGGAAACAGAGCTGCAGCTCAAAATGAGTTTGAGAAAGACGTGTTCGAACTCATGAATAATGCTGTGTATGGTAAGACAATGGAGAATGTGCGTGAACATGTAGATGTTAAACTCGTGACAATGTGGGAGGGTAGGTATGGAGCAGAAGCCCTTATATCTAGACCTAATTTCCACAGCCGAGCAATCTTCCATGAGGATGTAGTGGCTGTAAAACTTAGAAAGATTAAGGTTTTGATGAATAAACCCATCTATGTTGGGCACAGACACTGATGGCTTAGTTTATCAAGTTAAACGACCCGATATTTACACGGATATGAAACAAAATATCAGCAAGTTTGACACATCCTATTATCCTGTAAATAACGTTCACGGTATGCCTTAGGTCATCAAAAAAGTTCTAGGCCTCATGACAGATGAGTGCAGTGGTCGGGTCATTACTGAATTTGTTGGCTTGATGAGTAAGATGTAAAGCATCCGGGTGAATTGTCAAGATTTTGTAAAGAAGGCCAGGGGTATAAAAGCAGGTGTTGTACAGAAATCTATCAACTTTGACCACTACTTTGACTGTTCGAGAATGACTGCGATTCAAAATAGAACGCAGTATATCATTAGATTACATCTTTATGACGTTGATACGGTTAAGCAGTTAAAAGTGGCTTTGAGCCCCTCCGATGATAAACGGTATCTTTCGCCTGAAAGCACTGATACGCTAGCTTGGGGTTATTATAAGATTCAGGACAGAACATGAGACACACCTTGAGAATGCTTTCGTTAGAGCCGAAGGAGCTTCAACTAAAAAATTTATTTGTGTCATTGCTTTAGAGATTAATTTTTCCGTTAATAATAATTTTTATAGAAAGAAATTGAAACATCTAACCCTACAACATTCCGAAGCATTTAATTTTCATTATTTCTTAAAAATATCATCAAAATCAGCTATGAATTTTAGCTTGAATTGGATTTTAAAGAGTAAATTCCAGATCCACTCCACTGTGTGATTGCCATTGCCTTCTTCTAGAAACTTTTCTAAACGAAAATTTATCTCGGCTCTTTAACGGATAGTACAATCTGGGTACAGTTTGAGATACAAGTTGTCTGGGTACTGATAATCATGAATAAAACCTTTACGAAAATTATTTCGGAAATTGCCTCGACTCCCCGTAAAGTTTAAAATATATAAAATCTATTTCTGAAATGCTAAATTCTGAATGCCACTAAATGCTAATATCTAAATATCAGTCTGTCACTTCCAAGTTAGAAACGAAAATCAGAAAAAGTTTCTGATTTACGGCGAGTTGAAGTGGAAAAAGGCGGGAACCTTTACCTGGATCTTTGAACCCCTCATTCAACTGAATAATGAAAAAGTTACGCAATATGTTCTCGATACATAGACAGGGATATCACTGGGCGGCTGGAAAAAGACTTCTCGTGACTAACTGAGACTAAATGGGACGACCGAGATTCCTATGGACCATCATAGGGTCTTTACTCAAGTCGGGAGTCACATAAAAATCTCAATGACCAGCCCCTCATCATTCAAAAAGTTATTATTATAATACCATTAAGCCATTCCCCTTCCGGGATAAGCGTCACTCACTCTGTAAAGAAGAAAGTAATTTGGGTAAGGGTGTAAATATAATGGTTAAATTGGCAGTCTAAAACTTGATTTTCAGAAAAAAAAATTCTATAAAATACTTTAATTTTCAACCGGAGAGATGCATCTCCAACTAATAAAATAAATTTTCAACAAATTCATTCTCCTTTCTGAAAGTAGTTAAATTTTCATTAAAAAAGAATTAGTTTTCAGCACGAAGGACGAATTACCAACAAAATACATCAATTTTGAAACACGTAGTTGAATTTTCAATAAAGAACTGATAGTGTTGAAAAAATTGTGGAATAGTAAAATTTTTAATACAAGAGATTTATTTTCAACACATAGAAACGAATTTTCAAGAAAATAGTTAAATTTGTAACCAAAGTAATAAACCTTTATCTGATTAAATGAATGTTTTACAAAGTTTTTCAACTTTTCCAATCACTCAGATGATTAAGATTTATTAAGGTGAAATTTTATCATTATTTTTGCAGTTAAAACAATTCATTTTGAACTAAGAAAAAGGGAATTTCCAACAAAATATTGCAATTTTTAACCAATCTGATGAATCTTTGAAAAAAAACTGAATTATCAACAAAAAGTGTGACAGTTTATTGATATTTTTACTAGGAAGATTTCGATTTTCAATAAACGAGTGAAATGATGCATCTTCAATAGGAAAATTCAATTTTTAACCAAATAGCCGAAAAACTAATTTTGAATAAAAAAACAAATTGCAACCAAAGAAATTGAAATTTAGCCAAAATGATTAACTTCCTACTGTAGAGAAATAATTTTTAACAAGATGCATAAATTTTCAACCAAACATAAATAAAATACAGAAAGTTTGCAAGAAATAGTTAAATCTTGAACTAAAGAATAATCATGTTCAACCCAGAATAAAATAGTTAAATTTTTCAGTCAGGAAAAAATAGTTTAGTTTTCTACCGAATTGTGGAATCTTCTAGCAAAAAAATATTAATTTTCTACAAAACAGTTGAATTTTGAAGCAGTAAATATAAATTTTCAACAAAAAAGTTAAATTCTTTTCATATATATAATAATTGTCAAACAAGCAGTTACATTTTTAACAAAAAGTGATGAGTTTTTAACCAAAAAGATTGATTTTTCATAAAATAGAAGATTTTTTAGTAACAAACAAAATAATCTTTCAACCGAAAAGTTGAGTTTTTAACTTGAGGGTCATATTATCAAACAATTTTAGGAATGAAAATTACACTTTTTGAATGTTTAATTTTTTTTATTTTGAGCATCTTTTACCATGAAATAAAACGTAGTGTATAAAAAATTAGACACTTTAATCTTCCCACGCTTTCGTGGAAGAAATTATCAGTTTGAAAGCCTTTCTAAATATTCAAAGTTTTTCCACCCATGTAGCAAAAAAGTCGCAATTTTTATTCAATTTTAATGAATAATGGAATATTTTAATTCCTAAACTGTTTTTTTTTTTCCTATATGCAACAATTTTACGCACATTTTTCTATTTAAGAGGTAATAAAGTAAGTCTCAAAAATTCATTTTTAAAATTAAAATTAAATTTAATTTGATTGGATCAAAAATACCTGGATAATATTGAATAAATACTTTAGAACTAAAAATAACGAGGATGAATTATGGAATAAAATAATCTGCTGTTAATTAAAATTCATTAAAAATTAAACAAATATTTTCGGCGAATTTTGACGCGTGGCGTTGATGAAGCAAGTTAAAACAGATTGAGGTATGAGCAATTCAATGTCATGATTTTAAAGAAAAATAAGTTGTAAATGCGTCAACTTGCTGGCAGTGACTGATTCAATAAAATTTGAAGATTATTAAATGCAGGTATATATCATACGTGACCAAGTCCCTGTATTTTTATTTTCCTACATGTGAAATATAAACAATTCGAAAATTCATTATTAAAAGAACGGTCAAATACTAAGATTTTTTCAAAATATTTGTACGACATTTAATAATTTTGAATTGAATGTGTTTGAAATTTAAGAAAAATATATTGTATAATTTCAAAATAAAAGCGTTTATAACTGAATAATTTGAAATTAATTTTTTTTATCAAATTATTAATATAATGTATAGTTTAACTTATTGAGTGTTTTAATCATTTTTATATTTTTTACTTCAGATATCGCAGAGGGTTGGACATAATTTGGCATTATGCATGAGAATTCCAACATCTGGATTTTTTTTTAAATTTAAGATATCGCTCCTTGAACCATTTTTGTTTTAATTTAAAGTGAAAATTCTCTTCATTTTTAATAATAACGTTTGTCATCTTCACTTTCTTAATAAAACTATTTGTTTGATACTATTTCTGCGACTTGAAGAAATGTTTTGTTAACTGAAAGTACTAGACAAAATTTGAGAAATAATAAATTTAATCTCATTGTTTAAAGTCAAGAAATCATTTCTTAAAAAAGAATGATTTTTAATATTTATAAAGCAAAATAAAGAAATCTTAAAACCTTAACTCCAACGTAACGCGTTACATTTTTCTATGATAAATATGATGCTTATTTTGAAATAGTAAGGAAGAGTGTCTTTTAGCATGGTGATAATTAATAAAAAAACGTCTGTATGCCAAAATGTTGTTAAGAAATTTAGGCTTTTAGCTTGTTATTTGAAAAAAAGGATATAGGTACAATTCATACAACTGCATCCAGTTTTAGGAAGACCTGATACGTATTTCAAACTATATACAAAGGCTACGAAGTCCATCTTGTAGTTCTCATAATAGCTGTCTTGGAGGTATGAGACCTTCATTTCTCAGTTAGCCCAACAAGAATCCGGCTTTTTAGCGTCAGGCTCATTCCATCGCAAACCGGGTGCAAAAGGCTGTTCTTCTGGGATCAGTTCATCTGGTCCGAAAACACTGTTCCTCACAACATTTTACAAATATTGGTAGCTCTAAAAAAGTATCCAGAGGTGAAATTTTCATCTCCAACTGTACCGTCTGCTGCGTAAGGTCATCCGCGGCTAGAGACCTGACTCCAAGGTACAGTTTTGAACGATGTTTCCTCCCGTAAATTTCGCGCTCTTCCTTACCTTCCAGGACAGAACCCTGATCGTAGTTACCGGAGACTAAAACTTCTCTCATAATAATATTCTTGGTTTTAACCGCGAACATTGACTAAGCGTTTGATATTTGATTTCGTATAATAATTTTTGTTCAGTCCGGTGGATGTGTAGATGCATTTTTTATTCTATATGACAGATTTGAAATCATTTGAGAAATCTCAATCACGAAAGGTCGGTCTTGCAGTATTTGTAGTATGGCTCACGGTAAGAAGTGCATAATAACTAGTTCGAATACTTTCTTTCAATAAGTGATTATTTATTATTTGTACGAAATATTACAAAAATACGGGACTAAAAAAACAGAAAATGAACAAATTAGGGGGCGATTATGTAACCTTCTTACATTTATTTTCACTTCCACATTTACGAACTTCACATTGTTTTTTTTTAGATTTGTGATGATCAAAATTCAAAAAAAGAGTACCGACGTGAATTTCAAGAAGTGGAGGATGATGTGAAAGTAAAAAAGTGACTTAATCATTAGTTAGTTAGTTAACTTTAAAATTTTATTATTGAATTTACTTGAATTTCTCTAAATTCACTTCAGTTTTTTCGAATTCGTATGCTTTTAAATTCTTTTAACTTCATTAAAATCTTCTATACTCCTTGAAACTCCCTGGACTTTTTAAATTTCTTAAATTCTTAGAAATTTCTTGACCTCATCTGAATTCCTTCAATGCATCTAAATTCCATGAATTTCCTGCATCATTTTGGAGTACTTGGAAATGACGAAATTCAGAAAACACTCGGTATTCAAGGAATTCACAGATTCCACGGGGTTCAAGGAACTCTCAAGGAATTCCAGGAATTCACGGAATTGAATGAATTCACTGAATTTAAAGAATGCACAGAATTGACGGGATTTACGGATTTCATTAAATTCTAGGAATTTAAAGGATTCACAAAATTTGAAGAATTTACGGAATTTACAGAATTACGGAATTCATGGAATGCGAAGAATTTGAGAAGTTCATGAAATTTAATAAATTGACGAAATTCATGGAATTGACGGAATTCATGGAATTCGTGAAATATACGGAATTCAAGTAATTCGCGGAATTGAAGGAATTCACGAAATATAGGGAATTTATGGAACTTAAGGAATTCAGGGAATTGGGTTGTTGCATGGATTTTAGATAATGTATTTTTAAAATACTGCATAACGTTCTGAAAAGCTTAGTACTTCATTTTTATATTATTACAAGTTTTGGATCACAAAGATAGTAACACTTCTTATAAATATTGATTATAATATTATATTGCACTTACACTCGAAATTAAGGAATCCCACAAATGTGAGGATTGGAATAGCATAAGTAAGTTTCATTTTCTTTCAATCGTCACAATAACAGAAAAAAAAGATGAAACTGATTTTGGAAGAATTGCTTGTGATGAGGGACTCGGTGAAAAATTGAATTGTTTGGTTGACGATTTTACTTTTTTGTAGTGAATTCGTCTATTTGGTCTGAAAATTAAACAATTTTGTAGAAAATTCAATAATTTCATAACAAATTCAACTCTTTTGCAGAAAATTTAAGTTTTTTTAGAAAATTCAACCGTTTTGCAGGAAATTCGTTTTTCTTTGATTGAAAATTCATTCTTTGATCGAAATTGCATCACGTGAGTCCCGTTCGACCCTAGTAGTACTTGTAGCAGTACTCGGTTGAAAATTCAACTGTTTGGTTTATCATTTAACTTGTTTGTAGAAAATTGAAATTGTGTCTTGAAAATTAAATAAATTGGTATATATTCAAAAGTTTGATACAAAATGTGACAATTTATAGAAAATTCAATAATTTGATAGAAAATTGATCTCATTTGCAGAAAACGTAACTGCTTTGTAGAAAAATCGACTGTTTCGTGAAGAATTCAGCTGTTTCGTAGAAAATTCGTTTTTATTTTATTGACAATTTATTTCTTCAAATGAAAATTTAACTACTCCATTTAGAGAAGAAGAGAATGGGAGGAAATTGATCGAAATTGCATTACGTAAGTCCCGATCGACCCCAGTAGTAATTGTGGTAGTACTCGGTTGAAAATTAAATTTGTTGCTTACAATTTTTACTTTTTGTAGAAAATTCGTCTATTTTTCCTAAAAATTAAAGTACTTGATATAAAATTCGACAATTCGGTAGAAAATTCAATAATTTGGTTGATAATTCAACACTTTTGCAGAAAATGTAACTTTTTTGTTCAGAAAATTCTACTGTTTCATAGAAAATTAGTTATTATTTTTATTGGAAATTATTTTTTTAAATGAAAATTTAACTAGTTAATTCAGGGAAGGAGAAAATGAGACCTTATTGTTTATTCTCAACATTTCTAAAAATTGACCCAGAGATGTCCAGTTTTTTCTCAAATTGGTATCCTATGCTACCTTTTGTTGAGTAATTATATAATTTTGATGCACATCTTTTAATGTTCGATAAATTTATATTTGTTTAAATAATTTTTATTGGCTTTAGCAGTTTTTTTTCGAAAACTTCAAAAAAATGAAACGAAATAAAATACATATAATTATTTTTCTGACTGTATAGTGTATAGAAAGAATATATTGAACCATTTTTTAATTGTTCAGATAAATATAATTCGTTCAAACAATTACTTTTCCAAAAATACTTTTGAAACCGTATTTTCTGAATGAAACATAATATTGAATTATTTTAAGGAGTAATAAATTCTGCTAAAAAGTTTATGTTATTGTTCATACAATTAATAATTGTTTTCTTTTCCAAATTTCCTTCAAATTGAATATGGATGGTTTACATCTTTTTTTGCGCATTATTAAATAAATCATAAAAGTCATAATTAAATTTAAATTATAAAAGTGTATTTATATTCAGACAATACGATTTAAAAAATATTTTTGAAAAAACAATTGTCCAAACCAAATTCCTAATATTTTAAGCTAAAAATGTATATGAAAAGTTTTTCTCGATCAAAAACTTCTTGTGGGTCAAAATGACCCAGTGTGTACTCGAAGAGTTAAAAAATGGAATATTCCAAATTCATCAACTGTAATGTTAAATGTATATATATAGTATATATAGTATGGCAGAGTAAAAATATTGAAATAAATCAAATCGTTTGAGCTGAGGTGCAAAAAACGTTGTGAATTGGCATTCGACAGAAGTGAAAAAAAATTTTTAATCAATAAAATTGATCGATTTCAAATTCGAAGTATTTCCTATTGACTTTTAGAAATGTTGACAATATTGTACATTTGGAACATTTTAGAAATTTTAGAAATTTAAATAAAGTTAAAAATTAAAAAATTTTGAATAATTTTAGAACTTTTTTACATTTTATAAAATTCAGAAATATTCGAAATTTATATAAGTTTGAAAATTTCGAAAATTCAAGAAAATTGAACCTTTTATAAAATTCAGAAATTTTGATAACTTTTATAATTTCAGAAATGTTGAACATTTTGGAAATTTTGAACATCTTAGAAATTTGAAAAATATACGGAAATTTAGATAATCAAAAATTTTCAAAATTTTTAGAAAGTTTCGGTACCACAATTTTTGCGGTGACACATCATATTATACTTAAGAATACGGCTGACCAAAGAAGGTCACTACCACTTGAGAAGGCGTCGCTCGCGAGTATGGTGCTAATGATTTTTATTCGATAACTCACACAATTTCATCGTCCAAACTTCAAAAGTGAGCTTCCAAACGCATCCCAACGACATCCAAACGACTGGTAAAAAAAATTTTGAAAAAAATTAAAATCTCTTCCACAGAGTGAAGTTAGCACTCCCATTTTGAAAACTCAATATCTTTTTGAGTTTTTGCCGTCCAAACAAAAAAAATTAGCTTCCAAACGCATCCTAACGACATCCAAACGATTCCATTAAACAAAAGTCGGATAATTAATTATTGGTGTGCTAACTTCACTCACATTTCCTCCAGTGCTCCCGACGCGGGCACCTTGCACTACTGCGCACGCGATGCATAAGACGCTTCATTGGCTGCCGTTCGCGCGCTTATTTGAAATGTTAAAAAATACAATTTTGTAAATTTAATAATAATAAATAACAATAATTATATTTTAACATGTTCAAGTGGTACGCGAATGATTTTGAACAGACTGGGTCCAGTTTTCCGCGGAACTAAGATGTGCAGAGGTTCCCACATCAATTCGAGACGCGGATACCCTGGAGATGGTAGCGGAAATTTTCACGGAAGCCATCAAATCTACTTATGAAAGTAATTGTCGACCTACAATACTCCGAATTGCTTGGGAGACACAGTGGTGAAATGGGAAACTCGAGGAGCTTCGCAGGGAAACCAGAGAGAGAGGTTCAGACGGGCCAGTACTGGCAAAACGAAGGAACCATGGACCTCATTTACAACGACGAGGGATGAATAAAGGGGTGCAATACGTAAGGCAAAGCAAGAGAGCTGGAACAACTTTTGCACAGACATCGAGAAGGGATCCGAGGCGGCTAGACTGGATAAGCTGGTTTCTCGAAACCCGGACACTATTCTCGGCACTCTGAAATTGTCCAGAAGGGGGTGCTTAGCGTCGGACGGGGATACCTTGGCTCACCGGATCTAGATACATTTCCCAGGCTTTTCGTCAACGAGATTGTCACCTCCGCCAGGATCAAGTGGGCACTGATGTCCGTCAGTCCTTACAAGTTTCCTGGCTCAGATGGTATATATCCAGTCCTCTTACAGAGGGCTGGAGAGATAATCATAGAGCCGCTAGTGAGACTAACTAGGGCTAATCTGACGTTGGGACATATCCCGGCAGCATGGAGGGGTACGAGAGTAGTCTTAATTCCAAGAGCAGGTAGGATCGGTTATATCTTACCCAAGAATTTCCGTTCCATCAGCCTAACATCTTTTCTACTAAAAACAGTGGAAAGTCTTGTGGATAGATATATCCGCGATAAGGTCTTGTCAAGAAAGCCATTTCACAAGAAGCAACACGCATATAGGGCTGATCACTCGACGGAGACGGCCCTAAGCATATTTTCTTAAAAACTTAATATTTTCGTTGAAAATCAAATACTTGTATGCAAAATTAAATATTTTGGTTGAAAATTTAATATTTGGTAGAAAATTAATTATTTGGGTAAAAAATTAAATATGTTTGATGAAAATTAAATATTTTTGTTGGAAATTAAATATTTTTGTTAAAAATTAAATATTTTCGTTGAAAATTAAATAATTGGGCGGAAAATTAAATATTTGGCTAGAAAATTAAATATTTTCGTTGAAAATTAACAATTTTTGTTGTAAATTAAATATTTGGGTACAAAATCAAATATTTGGGTGGAAAATCAAATGTTTTGGTTCAAAATTAAATATTTGGGTAGGAAATTCAATATTTTTGATTGAATTGAATATTTCCGTTGAAAATTAAATATTTTCGTTGAAAATGACATATTTGGGTAGAAAATTAAATATTTTGGTTGAAAATAAAATTTGTTCGTTGGAAATTAAATGTTTGCATTAAAAATTAAATATTTTCGTTGAAAATTAACTATTTTTGTTGAAAATGAAATATTTTCGTTGAAAATTGCATATTTGAGTAGAAAATTAAATATTTTGGTTGGAAACTAAATATTTTTGTTGCAAATTAAATATATTGGTAAAAAATCAAATATTTTCGTTGTAATTTAAATATTCGTGTACAAAATTTAATATTTTTGTTGAAAATTAAATATTTTGGTAGAAAATTCAATAGTTTGGTTGGAAATGAAATATTTTGGTTGCAAATTAAATATTTTGGTTGAAAATTAAATGTTTGGATGGAAAATTAAATATTTTGGTTGAAAATAAAATATTTTCTTAAAAACTTAATATTTTCGTTGAAAATCAAATACTTGTATGCAAAATTAAATATTTTGGTTGAAAATTGTTTAGTTAATTGAGTAATTCATTACTTAACTTTACCTAATTGTGTAGTAATTAATTAATTAATCATCAATTGAGTGATTAATTAATTATTCCGATGTGTAATTTTCTCATTTTCTCGAATCTGCTTTTGTCTTCCGATAAAGACCAAAGTAAATCACCCGCCGACAATGAATACTGTTACAATCTCTAAAATTACGCAAAACATAGTTCGATGAAATTTTCATTAACTGATTAAATTTGAATATGATATAATGAGTGCTCAATGCCACAAATCACATGATTTATTTTTTTTATTCCGCGATCATGCTAATTTTGAGGGAAAATTAATTTTTCAATAATTAATTAAGGTACGTGGGTTCAGGATTTGCTTTGTCAGCAAGGCAATTTTAGATGCCTTGGATTGGAAGTTTTGCCTTTGAGACCATCCCTGGGCCACTGTTAGCGACTGCCTATTTAGCGGTAGCCTGGTCAGTTCTACTTTTTCCTTTTTTTAGGTCCTTTCTCCTACTTTGTCCTCTTTCTCAAACTCCGATTGTCCTACATTCCAAAAATCGGTTCTGGTGACCCCATAGTCTAAGCGCCAGCGACACTGGACCTTGCGTCATCGCGGATAATGATAAGAAAATTAGGAATGGCATTTTTCATGTAGGATAATAACGAAACGCCATGCTGACCAAGCAAATCCGGAACCCACGCACCTTAATGAACTATTAAACAATTAGTGTTCCCTCAAAATTAGCATGATCGCAAAATTAAAAAAACTAAATCACGTGATTGGCGGCATCGAGCACTCATTGGTAACATAGGTGTGCCTATATCATCATGCTAATTTTGAGGGATAATTAATTTTTCAATAATTAAGGTACGTGGGTTCAGGATTTGTTTGGTCAGCATCTCCCGGAATGTGGACATATAAATTTAAGAAAGCTCATTGCATTGTTTCGAGAAAAATAACGAAATTTGTTACACGGTAATCAACAGAAGGTAGTGAGGTTTCGGAGCAGAAAGCAGTTGATTTCGTCAGTAAAGTGAAGCCTTTATTAGAGCAATACAGAATCCAAAATGTTTATCATACGGATCAAAATGGCTTCATTCAGGAGCTGTATTCATAAAAAAAAACAGGTCGGAAATTTGGACGGGTAGTAGAAGAAACATCATTCAGAACATCTAATGTATTCGTAACGGCTTCAAAATTTCGAAAGCTTACGTCAGGTATGCGCAGATAATTTTACATTTGTCTTCATTTTTGTAACTTTGAACATCTTTTCACCTGACTTTTATAGACCATTTCCTAAAACGGAATGTAAAAATGTATAACGTCTTATATTTTTTATACCACTTCATTATTCATTCAAAAATGAAGTTTGACTTTCATGGAAACCAGGAATTTTTTTGTATATCAGCCACAGGGTTTCGTTAAACCCCCGCCTTGGGAGGTAATGGTTAGGAAATAAATATTTTACCTCAATCTGATAACGTAATTTTAGTCTAAACAATGTTCGCACTGCCTTTTAAATGATTAATTTCACTGGAAATTATATTTCTAATGTAATTATTGGAAAACTTTGAGAGTTGATTTCACACATTCAAACGAATCAAATAGGAGGCGGACACTTGAGTAATCTTTCTGTTGAGGTGGACTTAGAATCCCTGCATGAATTTAATCACATTTAGTGATAACCCCCAGCTGCATCCGACTTTATTAGAAGTACTTGCATTTTCCTGGACGTTTGGCCAGAGGAGAGGAAAACTGCAGACAACCATCTAGTTTACACAGTCATGCTTGAACTTGTAATTGTAAATCTTGAAAATTGAAGATCTTCTACTTTTGACAATTTACAATTATTAAAAATAATGCAAGTTTTTAGTTTTAAAATTCAAAATTCTGTAATTTTGGTGCTTTAAATTCGAAATTTATTCAATTTGGAAGGTTTAGAATTAAAAATTTGACTTTTAATCTTCAAATCATCCAAATCTAAGCATGTTTGTTTATGCACCTTTAAAATTAAAAAGTTTTTAATTTTAGAAATTCACAATAAAAAATTAAGCAAGTTTTAAATTTTACAATTTAAAATTATGTAATTTTGATGACCTACATTAGAAAGTTCTTCAATTTGGAAAATGTGAAATTGAAAACTTTTAATCTTTAACATCATAGAAATAAAAGAGTTTTTATTCATACATTTTTAGATTTGTAGAATTTTATTTAATTTTGAACATTTACAATTGAAATTATGATTTATAATGAAAAATTATGTAATTTTTATGCTTTAAATTCGAAATTTATTCAATTTAGAAGATTTATAATTAAAAATTTGACTTTCAAATTTTCCAAATCATCCAAATTTAACAATTTTTATTTTTACATCTATAAAATTGAAGAGTTTTCAATTATAAATTTTCAAAATGGGACTATTGTTAATTGCAAATCGATAAAAATGAAGAATTTTCAAATTGTGAATCTTCAAAATTTAACTATTAAAAAAAAAAAAAAACGTTCAAAAATACATACCTTTAAAATATAAATCTAAAAAATGTAATGATTTGCAATTCTATATTTTTAAAACTCGAGAATTTTCTAATTTTAATCTTCAAAATTGTAGAACTTGTAATTGTAAATCTTGAAAATTGAAGATCTTCTACTTTTGACAATTTACAATTATTAAAAATAATGCAAGTTTTACAATACAAAAATTTGGACATTTCCCAATTAAAAAACATTTTTCCTGGTCATTAAAATTTAAATATTAAAACTTTCTTACTTTCAGAATTTGCCAATTCAATTAATTAATGTTTGACCACAAAACCAAGTTGTCAGCACTCTATACTATATTACATTTGTTTCAACAATTACTTTACTAAAAATTATTTCCAAATCGTATTTTCGGAATTAAACATAATAATAAATGATTTCAAAGATTAAAAATTGTTTGAAAACTCTTGGGAAATATTTAAATTCTCCATTAATAGTTATTTTAAAGAAAAAGACAACGAAAATTACTAAAAAGTAACAATAATACGTAAAAATGTAGTTTATTGACTTTGGGGTCATATTTGGGGCGCTGTGGGTGCAGGGGATAAAGAGAGGGTTAAAGGTAAAAACTGTAAGTATGATCTTATTTTACCCCTAAAAAAGTTGGCTCGTTTCGATCAAACCCTGAAGTATGAATTCAATTTTTCGAAAATCCACAATTCCCCCATGCTAATCAAATGGGATTTTGAAGCGCATTTCTATGCAAGTGTAACAAGCACACGTGGAAGACAATTTTATCAGATGTGAAAATGTCGTGTACGTTTAAAAGTGGACAGAATGAATGAATAAATTAAGTCAGGTATCAGTGTATTGAATTACCAGTTATTTGTGAGATTTTAGATCTCACTTCGGATCACAAATAATATTATATTTCAGTGAAAAATTTTTTCAAACATTGAAATTATGTTGTGCATGAAAGTCGTCTACAACTATTATTTTAAAATGTCTAGAGATTGGGTGATTGGCGCCTAAGGGAGATTCTTTGATCTCTTCTGGGGTCATATCTTCAATCGCGCCACTGTACATATTTATTTTCACCCGTGTTTTGAAATATGAGGCTGTAGTATTAATGCTCACCTCTAATATTTTTATTTTTCATATATATATATATATATATATATATATACATTTTTTTTATTTTCTATATTATAAGTCAACACTGCCTAAAACAATAGTTCCTGTTTTAAAACACAAGTCTGTAGTATTAAGGCTCACCACCAATAAAAATATTTTTTATTTCCTATTTTTTAAGTCAACACTTACCTAAAGAAGTTTTGTATTGTTTTAAAAAATGAGCCTGTCGTAGCAAGACTTACCACCAATAATTTTTTTTCAATTAGAAATAAAATTTATTTTTTGCATTTTCTATATTGTAAGTCAAAACTTACCTGAAACAATCGTTTCTTTTTTGAAATACAATCCTGTGATAATAAAGCTGACCAGCAATAATTGTTTCTAAATTTACAATATTGTTTTTAATTTTTTATATTGCAAGTCAACACTTACCGGAAACAACTGTATTATACCACCCATTTTTTTTAATCTCAAATTTAATATATTTTTACTTATTTTTTATATTATTTCTTATTTTCTATATCTTGATACCTACATGAAATAATTGTCTTTGTTTTGAAATAAGAGCCTGTAGTATAAACGCTCATTACAAATCAATTTTTTTTAAACTTACAACTTAATTTTTGTTTCCTATATTTCAACTCAACACTTTCCCAAAAACAATTGTATTTCTATAGAATTACGAGCTTGAAGTATCAATTTTCACTACCAAATTGATATTTATTTTTTGTATCATAAGTCAATAATCATCTGAAGCCATTTTTTCTGTCTTAAAATACTCACCACAAATAATATTTTTTTTAATTATAGGATTGCTTCGACAGTGAGAATCGAGTTTGAAGTCCCTCGGATCTTGTGTTTAGGCGAGACAACATCGTTCAACACTATTCCTTGGAGTCAGGTCTCTAGCCGCGGATGACCTTACGCGGCAGACGGGACAGTTTGAGATGAAGGTTTCACCTCTGGATACTTTTTTAGAGCTACCAATCTTTATAGAATCTTACGAGGAACAGTGTTGAAGGACCAGATTAAGTGATCCCAGAAGAACAGCCTGTTGAATCCGATACGCGATGGCATTTGCCTAACGCTGGCAAGCCGGAATCTAATGGAGTTGGTCAAGATATAAAGCTTTCATACCTCCAAGACAGCCAATTATGAGAAATACAAGATAGGTTTCGTAGTCTTGCGACAGCCTACTCAGCTAGAAAAGAAGTGCTTGAAATGTCACTTGTTTTTCTTCCCTCTTTGCCGTGATATTACCGTAGCATTGATGACTTCATGTTGATGTAAGAGTCGCATAACAGAATCTGGCACTATTTAGAACTGAGCAGGCTGTAGCCAGAACGGCTCTACGATGAAGGCACTCCAAGCTCAGCAAGACTCTACCCCCTTCATCTCGAGGTGTGTATATTCGAAGTAAGGAAGATCTAGGATGATGACTTCAATGGATTGTCATCAACTTGCGTGTGCTTCAGTCAAGTTGCTCCAACTCGTAGACGTTCCATTTTACTGCACCAAACGTCTAAAGCAGTATAGGAAGAACCAGAATATTGGTCGCCAGGACATTATTTTTTCCAGATAATAATTTAGAAGCCCAAATTTTCCTGAGAATTTGGCAATACCCTTTTTCAAGGACAGTTTTCAACACATGCACATTTTTGGTTTCAACTTTCGGTATTTCAAGATATGTATCTGCTTTTCTATTACCAAGATGTTGAATGGTATTTCCGCCTATGAGTTGAACATGCTGATCGTCTCTTCTCTGGAATGAAGATATCCATAGCAATATAGACATTGACTCTACACGCCACTGAAAGCCTAGGTACATTAGCATTATGTTCAGCATTACAGAACGTACACGTTTGCCTACCTGTTTGAGTAAGAACATTAAGTCTCAAGCATCCGGGATCACGTTGGAGCTCCTCTATTTCGTAACAAATTGATAGATTGCAATTCATGTGTAACCTACTATCGCCGGCAACTTCAAGTTGTGGTCTACGAAGTTGAAGGCATCTTAAAAAACTGCAATGTTTTGCTTATCTGGATTAATATTTTCATCGATTCGAATCATCTGTCTTAATTGATAGGCTCTTTCGCACACATAACAGTCAATTCGAACTCTGAAAGCCATTTTAGAGCTTTTTATTATCAAGAGGTAGGAGGTCCTTAAACCCACAAAAATGCTTTAAAACAGCAAATGAAAAAAAAAAGAAACAGCAAAATAAAACGAAAAAAACATTCAAAAAAAAATAAATGAAGGGGAGAATAAATGAACAACAATAAAGCAGACTAATGATTGTAATTTGAACAATGAATAAATAAAAGAACTATTAGAAATTTGGTTCGGTAGCTTATGAAAAATATTCTAATTCAATCTCAAGACTTTTCACGAAGGAAATGACAAATCTGCAGCCATCGATGAAAATAACAAGTGATATGCTGCGTTATGAATGACAGTTCATATTTAAAGCATTTGAACAACTTCAGTGCGAGTGAATCAATGATTGATCTGAAATCAGTCATTAATGATAAATAATTATAAACAGAATAAACATCGTTATTAAAATAAACGGCAACATCAGGTCCCTCTTTTTTACAAGTGAGCTTGAATTACGTTCTAGACCTTCATAATAAATCAAACATTTGAAGAATTACATTTGCATCGATTAATAATTATCTGTGTCTAATCATCCCGAGAAACTTTCCGAGCTGGAATTCAAACCATTTTTTGCGGCTTCAAGTAAATTCCTGGAATATCATAAGATTTACAAGGATTTCGCAGAAACTATGCGGTTCTAGGATATTTCATACAACTCAAAGGGATTTCAAAAGGTTTTTAAAGGATTTAATAGGATTTCTGAAAATTTCATAAGATTCAAGAAATTTTATTAGGATTTACAAGATCTAAGAGGCTTTTAATTTCAATTCATTTTTAGGACCACATTTTTTAAATTTACATTGAAAGAGTCATAAATCTTGAAGAGAATAGTAGCAAAAGCTGCCTAATGCTTGTTTTCACATAGTGAACCTAAAAAATTGGAAATCTCAAAAACTCTTAAGTTCAAGTTGAGCGCCCGTAAAAATCTAACAATTCTGAAAGAGGATTAAGAACTGTACATTTTTAATTTGTTTCATCTGGTTAACAAACACTAACATCACAAACTATAAATATAAACGAATTATCAACGTTCTCGACTATTTAAAAATTAACAAACTGGAACACAAATATTTGCGAATTCAAACATTTCAGAATAAACAACTTTAGTTTCAAGGCCTCAAAAATTAAACCGTCTTTACAACTGTGTATTAAAAACTATGATTTTAAATTGAAGTTAAAGAAATTTTAAAAATGATAGAAATTACTAAGAGGTATAATATCATGTACATTCAAAGCGATTGGATTGATTTTACTATTTAATAATGAGATTTATCTGACAAAAAAAAATATTTAGTCTCATTTTTATCGGAAAAAATAAAACGAGACGAGACAAAAACATTCCCACCTCACCTCGTTTCTGAGAATTTCTCGCTCGACGGCAACACTATGAAAAATATTACAAAATATAAAAAAAATGTTCTTCAAAATACTCCAACCTTCCCGCGGTGAAGAACGTGAGTAGGTGCCAAGCCGAAACCAATGGAGATACAATGCAAAAACAAAGATCTATTGTACAGGTAGGTGGATAAGCAACATTATACCTGTGTTCAATCACAGGGGTACCTTCCCGCCCCCACAATACCTGGGAAAGGGGGTCGTGTGTGACCCAAGTTATTTGTTGTGTCCTATCACAGGGGTGCCTTCCCGCCCTCACGATAGGCTGGAAAGGGATAGGGGTTCGGTGGTTGCTGCCATTACTTAAGTCTGTCGTCGCCACTTAGGGCCTCTCGCCACGGTAATTAACAATAGAGAAAAGGCTGACGGTTAAATCTATCACTAATTTTATCGAAAAATATCACTCAAAATGCAAAATACATAAGTATACGAAGTTTCAATAAAATCGGAAAATTCAGCAATTCGGAACTGTACCCTTGACTTCTTAAAGGTTAAAGTTGAAATTTGTTGTAAAAAAATTAATTTCATTAATTGAATATACACGTGTTTTGTTGAAAATCAATTATTTTCAGTTAACATTTCAACAATTTAGTTCTAAATTTATATATTTCATTTTAAATTCTCCTTTTTAGGTAGTCAACTAATCTTTTTGATTAAAAATTCGAATACAAGCTCAAAAGTTTGACTACTTTGTTGAAATTTCATTTCATCAATTGTGTAGAAAATTCTGTTTTTCCGTATCTGTGACAATATGTGTGTCGATAAGTATACAGTATTTTTTTATCTCAAAACAGATACCCTAATATTCGTTATGGATAGTTGTTTTCAGATCGATTTCGGTGAGACAAGAAAGTACTGATTATTGAGCGACGTAGTGAAAGACATTTCCGCCAAAGCTGTTTTTTCATAATAACTATTGAATTGAAATTTTTATCAATTACAAATTCGAAAGTTCAAATATTATAACTCTCTTCCAAATAGACGCTTACAGAGCCGAATTCGTTAGTATTAGTCCTTACCATTTAAATCCTTAGCTTAGGTTTGTGATTCGCTCCGAAATGCTTACCTGCCTCAGATATCCCTTAGCGACTATTTCTACTAGTAAATAGTATACATGGCTTCCGATGGGTGGCACTAGTTAGATTTTGAACTGTATTTGTGTGAGTGTATTAGTATAGCGTCAGTTCGACCGTTGCATCACGCTAACTCTAACGTGTTCTACAGTTCAAATAATATCGCTGCGAAAGTTTTTATGGAATATGAAGTCGTCTCAAGTAGTATTTGCTACAAAAAAGGCATCAAATCGACGAATCGTAAACAAGGAATAGGACAAAAACGTCCTTTAAATCTCTACGAGGCAGAAGCAGACTTGTCAGGTGTTAGCGCGTCGGCGAAAAAACTGAAGACTGGTACGCCGTGTGATGCGAGTGTTGTTCCGTCGTTCACGTATTGCTTCATTGCTTTTGTGTCAGTTTTTTTGCAAATATCAGAGCATCTTGCTTGTAGTGTTTACCATTCAAACGTCCAGTTTCGCCAATCATCAAAACGTGGTTTGGGCTTCAAAACTGACATCGTTTGTTCATCGTGTGAAAAAAAGAGTGGAAATAAAGTGATAGCAAGTGTGCCCAATAGTTCAGTCATTGTACGATTCGATTATGAAAAAAATTTTCGTCGCAACAGAAAGCGTGCGCAAAGCCAGCATAAAAAGAGCAGCTCAAGAAGAAATAAAATTATCTGCTGAAAAAGGACAAACAAATGGGATCACAGTTTCTGGGGACGTGAGAACAAGTTTAGCAGGAAAATTTAATTGGAAAGATTTTTCTGTATCGTTTTTCGACACACGGTAATTATCAGATTGAATCAGATTATAATATTTGATATAAAATCATTAAAGGCTTACTCAATTTAAAATTTTGATTGAGGTAAAATCAAGTGAAGAAACTGTTTTCATATACTACATGATATATGATAATTATCATGCAATATATTTTGTAGACTGCAAAACAAATTCAGATTTTATTATTACATTTTTAACAACAGAACCTATTTTTCTGGCACAAATAAACGTTCAATATGATCTATCTTTCAAAAAAACACTGACAAATTTAAAGCAACCAACAAATTTGATATTAATTTGTTATTTTCATTATTACAAAATGCTGTAAGAACTTAAGGATGTTGTCTACTCATGTACAATAATTAAAAAAAATTTAGCATTGTTTACAATTCATAAATGGATTAAAATCATTTTTTAAATAAAATCCAACGAACCGGAGATGGACAGAATTTTTTAAAGAAGAAAAACAGCTATTGATCTTCACAATCACACAAGAATTACATGGTCTACTTTCGTGCATTTCCAGGCGGAAAAATTGCTTATAGTGGAAAAAAATATCTATAATTTCTTTCACTACGTATAATTTTTCCGCTTGCTTTTTTATAAATTAATATTAATCTTCGATGATTTTCAGTCTTAAGAAATCAACTTTTACTTTCCTGATTTTGAGGATTTTTTATAGTTATCTCACTTCAAAATTCAATGTTTTCAGAATATTTAATAGAATCGACAGAAGTAGTCACACTGTTAAATGTTATAATGCACAAACCTTTTAAAATTAAAAGTCAAAGCGTTAACAACTGTAATTTGATGATTGTGAATTCTCTTTTTTTAAAGATAAAGGCTTCTGCCGTAAGATTAGACACGAGCTCAAGGTGCACTAACTTGGTGGCAAAACACACGAAAATGGCCACGTACGATTTGCCGGTTTTCGAACCACGTCCATTTCAGTCTTTCACGATGAAAAGACCAGCATGGTTCACTCCTGTGACGTAGGAAGGTGGTGAGGAGAAACTCTAGACTTTGGCAAATTGCCCATTATTGATGTTGCCCTTCTTGGATTTGTCTTGAAACATTTAATAAAAGATCTGATCACCTTCCTAGCCAACGTTCGTCCCCCTAGATGCCAGAAATTTTCGCAAATTGAAGCCAAAAGCAATTGAGAACCAGCTTACAGAAGGCATTTTGCTCATTTTCAATCAAAATTCAAGTAAAATGATCTTGAGCTGACAAAATCATAGGATGCTCCTCATGTGACTCAAAGAGGTTAGTTAGTCTTTGCTAATTGGCAAACTGTTTTTCAACGTCTTGATTTCATCTGAAAAGGAATTTCGCTGCGAGATTGTAGCCAGTGCGGTTTTCTTCTGAGCGAGTTCAGAAGAGCCCAGATGCCCTAAGAGTTTGTTGTGTTTGTTTTTGCATTTGGATGCAAATCTTTCACCATGATTTATGACTTCAACAAGCCGAGTTGAATCATTATAGCGTTTCAAATCGAAATAATCAGAATTTAAATTGTGAGTTTCCAAGTCTTTTTGTTATTTTTATGTAATTTTAAATATTCACCGAGTAACTTAAATAATCGAAACTGGCTTGCCATAGCAATCCGAAAGTTTTGACTTGATCGTCTTCACTCGCAAAGTTGATTAAGATGAGGTATTGATTCACATCCCTTACCTCTTCAATTACGCGAGGGTCGTTCGATACCCATTTACTAATAGGAAAACAACAGTATAAGTAATTGCGAAATATTTTGAAATTCTGGGAATATTTGTGAAAACATTGAATTATTTGTGTAATTTTAAAAAAATTTTGTGAAATCTTTCTGAAACCTTTTGAAATCTGTTAAATTTTTGTAATTTTTCTGAAAGCTTTAAAAACTTTGTTAAAGGTTTTGAAATCTTTCTGATATCTTTGAAATCTGTCTGATATTTTTGAAATAATTACGAAATCTTTTGAAATCCTTGAAATATTTGTAAAATAATGTAATTATTTGTGTACTATTTAAATCTTTCTAACATGTTTTGAAATCTGTGAAACCTTTTGAAATCTGTTACATTTTTGTAATTTTTCTGAAAGCTTTGAAATCTTTGTTGAAGCTCTTAAATTTTTTCTGATATCTTTGAAATAATTACGAAATCTTTTGAAATCCTTGAAATATTTGTGAAATCATTGAATTATTTGTATAATATTTAAATATCTGTAACATGTTTTGAAATCTGTGTAATCTCTCGGAAAGCTTTGAAATCTGTAACATCCTTTAAATCTTTGTAAAATCATTCAATTGTTGGTGTGATCTTTGAAATCTTTATAAAATCTTTGTACTCTTTTTGAATGCTTTAAAATCTCTAGAAATCTGTTAAGTAATTGCGAAATGTTTTGAAATTCTTGGAATGTTCGTGGAGACATTGAATTATTTGTGTAATTTTTGAAATTTTTGTGAAATCTTTCTGAGAGCTTTGAAATCTTTGTTAAAGCTTTTGAAATCTTTCTGATATCTTGGAAACAATTACAAAATCTTTTGAATTCCTTGAAGTATTTGTAAAATCATTGAATTATTTGTGTACTATTTAAATCTTTGTAACATGTTTTGAAATCTGTGAAATCTTTTTGAAACCTTTTCAAATCTTCAAAATTTCACAAAGATTTCAAAGATTTCTAAGATTGCAAGGATTTCAAAGATTGTTCAACAATTTTAAAAGAAATTAAAAATATTTTTTTAAGATTTCACAGAAATTTCAAAATTTTACAACGATTTCAAAGATTTCTAAGATTGTAATGATCTCAAAGATTGTTCTTCAATTTTAAAAGAAATTAAAAATATTTTTTGAAGATTTGACAGAAATTTCAAAATTTTACAAAGATTTCAAAGATTTCTAAGATTGCAATGATCTCAAAGATTGTTCAACAATTTTGAAAGAAATTTAAAATATTTTTTGAAGATTTCACAGAAATTTCACAACGATTTCTAAGCTTTCAAGGATTTCAAAGATTGTTCAACAATTTTAAAAGGAATTTGAAATGTTTTTTGAAGATTTCACAAACATTTCGAAATTTCACAAAGATTTCAAAGATTTCTAAGGTTGCAAGGATTTCAAAGGTTGTACAACAATTTTAAAAGAAATTAGAAATATTTTTTTAAGATTTCAGAGAAATTTCCAAATTTTACAAAGATTTCAAATATTTCTAAGATTGCAATAATCTTAAAGATTTTTCGACAATTTTAAAAGAAATTTAAACTATTTTTTGAAGATTTCACAGAAATTTCACAAAGATTTCTAAGCTTGCAAGGATTTCAAAGATTGTTCAACAATTTTAAAAGAAATTTGAAATATTTTTTGAAGATTTCACAAAAATTTCACAAAGATTTCTAGGATTGCAAGGATTTCAAAGATTTTTCAACAATTTTAAAAGAAATTTATAATATTTTTTTAAGATTTCACAGAAATTTCAAAATTTCACAAAGATTTCAAAGATTTCTAAGATTGCAAGGATTTCAAAGATTGTTCAACAATTTTAAAATGATACCAGAATTTTTTTTCGCCTCTATCAGCTGTTGCCAATTAGTTATCCACACTCATAAATATCATGAAAATTCACCCAACTGGAAAATACCAACTTAGCGGCAAATCCGAGATTATTGGAATTGGAACTAGGTTGATTCTTTGCGAAAGGAAATGGAATTAAAGTGTTGACTCGGGGTAATATTAATTGCAATTATTTGTCAATACTGACAAACATTGTATATCAGGCTTTTTTTTTTTGAGATATCGTTTTTGATTTACCCAAGTATTTTAATAGTAAAGATGGTTTTTTATTCGGAATTAGGGACAATAATTTTTTTGTTGCATTCTGAAATCATTTTTTAAAAATATTTTTCGAAATAAAATAAAAATTAGATTTTTTTTGTTTCGTCCCGGACGGACGTACTGCAATCGTCAGTAATACTATGTGAATCGGTCCTACCTCATACTTTTTAATTGATCTAAATTCATTCTGATGTATATTTTCAACAAAAAAAATTTATTGTTTGTAAATTTTGTGAAATTTGCAGTCAATAATATAGTATATTTTAGCCACGTATAGGGGTTGAACCTTGACATAAATTTTATTTTTTTAAAATACAAGAAATTTTTTAATTGTTATTAAGGCCACGGATTGGGGTTAAAAGTTAAATCAAAAGATCACCAATTATCAAGTTGATGAGAAATTATTATTTTAATGAAATGGTTAGTGAACAAAAAAGGGAATTTCAAAAATAGCCTCAGTAATTGAGCCGCCGGACGCAATAACCAGCCCGACGCTCGAAAACGCTTAAAAGTATTGTCCGATCGTCCCCAAAAAATAAAATTTTCAAAATCGAAAAATCAATTTTTTGAAAATGTAGAATTGTACAAAAGAAGGAAATGAAACTTTCAAAGATATGAATTTTCAACTAAAATAATGAATTTTCAATGAAGAAAATAAATTTTCAACAACAACAAAAAAAAAACAATTTTTATCTAAATAGTTTAATTTCCAACGAAAAAGATGAAATTACAAGGAAGATTAATTTTCCACCACAAAAGATGAATTTTCAACAAAATACATACATTTTCATCTAAAAAAATTAATTTTAATTTATCATTCATTATTCATCTAAAAAAGATAATTTTTCAACCAAAAATGGAATAGTTGTATTCTCAGTAAAAAAATAATAATTTTCAACTAAACAAAAGAAATTTTCAACAATATAGTTAAATTTTCAACCAAAGAGATGATTTTGCGACTAAAATTATGAATCTTTAACCACAAGAATAAATATTTAACAAAGTAGTTCAATTTTTAAACAAAAAGTAGAATTTTAGACGAAAAAAGATTCATTTTCCACCAAAAATAGTGAATTTTCAGCCAAAAAAGATGAATATTCAACCAAGAAGATTAATTTTCTACCGAAAAAGACAAATTTTCAACAAAATGCATAAAGTTTCAATCAAATTGTTCAATTTTCAACTAATTTTCAATTAAAAATAAAATAATGAAATTTTCAGTTGGTAAAATTTGTTTCTAACAAATTAGTTCAGCTTTCAAACAAGAAGTAGAATTTTTGACGAAAAAATATTAATTTTCTACCAAAAAGGATGAATTTTCAGCAAAATACATGAAGTTTCAATCAAATTGTTAAATTTTCAAATAAAAAATATCAATTTTCAATTAAAAATAAAATTTTTAACAAATTAGTTAGATTTTCAAACAAAGATATGAATTTTCAACTAAAATAATGAATTTTCAATGAAGAAAATAAATTTTCAACAACAACAAAAAAAAAACATGTTTTGCATAGCTCATGACCATAGTTGTGTATTTTTGTAGAATCTTACATTTTTGTTTTATTAAGAAAAAATTTTCTTTCCAGGGTTCTTGATTTTAAAAAAGTTTGTTGGGCGTTGGCCTATTTCGTTTTGTGCAGTAGCGGATGATAGAATTTCGATAGATTTCCTACGTCCGCCCGTTCATTAACGCTTTCTATCATGACTATATGTGCTATTTCCAAAACTAGACGCTTTTTGTATTTTTCGGTGCTATCTAGAATTATTGTATTTTCAAATTTGAAAACATGATTGTGGTGCCATGAATGTCTTGTTAACGTTGTTTGTTTTGTGGGGGTTTTAGGAGGTCCCTTTTATGCTCATAAATTCTAGTTTTCAGGTACCTTTTAGTTTGTCAGATGTAGCACGCAGCACATCCCCCGCATGGAATGCAATAAACTACATTTGATGGTAAGTCTTTACTTAACTTTTCTTTATTTCTGGTGAAAAATCGCAATAAATCAAAGGGATGAGTGAAGGACGTTTTCATATTATATTTCGTTTTTTTAGTGGAAATTGTTTCTGATACGAAAAACACTACGTCCTACTGATAATTAGATGTTTACATAAATTGTTTAAACATTTATTATTGTTTTTAGCAATTTTCGTTTAGAATGGAGATAGAAAGTCACGGATTTTTCCAAAAATTTTCACTTTTTGTCTAATTTTCAATTAGAGAGAGTCATAATTTAATTTACTATAGCGAAAATCACTGTTTTAACCAATTATTATTGTCTATAGCTATCTTCTTCTATACTAATATAAGATAATTGTGGTTCTATTCTGAATTTTTTAGCTTTTGTCTATTTTTCAATTGGAGTGCAGTGACAATTAATTTAAGTTAACAAAACTAATTAGCTGCCACACAAATTATCAGAGTAATCCCAGTTCGTGAGTCACGCCCTTTTGACTCACGAACAACCCACGAAGCTCATTATTTTTCTTTTCTTTCAGGAGGCAGATAGGTTTCGCTATCCGAGCCCCGCTGGTTCCGGTCCTGTCGCAACTGTTAGGTTAACTAGCTCGCTCGCTGTCTAGCACGAGAAGAGGAGTGGGACCGATTGAGTGAGAGAGAGTTCGTTTGAGAGAGTAGCAGTTATAAATGATTATCACAATTTCTTTTTAAAAAATAAAAATCTACTATTTATTTGACTACAATACTGCACGAATCCACGTGTTTCATTTACAAAGAAGATAATCATTTAAATAAATTTCACGGTTTTTGAAATGGCCGACCGGTCGCCAGAGAGACCCGTCACTTCAAAAATGGCCGCCCGCGTTTGCACTACGTCGTTAGACGAGTATTGTCGCGTGCTCACACCAACGTTCTCCTTGAGGAACGCCCGCCTCAAATATCTATCGTCCGCCTTTGAATTGAGCGTGCCTCACTCCCGGGTGTCGAGGGAGTCTGTGTCGGCTCTATTCACAATCTACTATTCACATAGACGCGTTCTCGAAAGTCACACAGCGTGGGGGTCGAGAAACGAAGCTGTTACACTGAGGGAAATAAAGAAGAGACCACCTACTTTGTATCCAACGTGCGTATTCCTCCTTGTGTCTATCCATTACGGTTTTTTCCTCTTTTAAAAATGTCGGTTTATCTGTATTTCCCGTCTCTTGGATATTTTCCGGTCTCCCCGGGTGTACCGCCGCCAAGCCAAAAAACACAAGTAACAGGTCTCGCGTTCTCCTCCGCTTCCTTCCTTCTCGACTCTTCGTGTCGAGGCTGTCGATTGGTCGGTTGGAGTGATGCTTGAATTTCATTAAATTTCTTTGAATTCATTTAAATGAAAAAATTCGGGATTAATTAAAATCTAAACTTAAAAAGAATTATTTTTAATTCTTCAGAGCTATTTTAGTTATTGTGAATTCTTTGAACTCTGTTAAATTCTTAGAAATGTTTAGAATTCTTTTGGATTCTGAAACTCTTTTCAATTCTCTATTAATTTTTAATTTTATGAATTTTTCTGAAAACGTGACATTCTTTTCAACTACTATATCCAAACTCATCAACTTTTTGGTCGACCCTGAATTACCACTGAAATAAGATCCCCCTTTTTTTTTATTCTGCAGAAGTTTTTGAATTCAATGGAAATCTTTCGAATAAAAAAAATTAATTCTTTTAAAATCTTTAGAATTCACTTTGAATTATTGTAAATACCTTCAAGTCTTTTGAATTATGCGGAATTGTCCCGATTTCTTAGAATTTTGCAGATTTGAATAAATGAGTGCATCTTAATTCAGAAGTAGTTTATCGTCAACCAAAGTTGATGAATTTGGAAATAGTTGAAAAGAATTCCATGTTTTCGGAAGAATTCAGAAAATTTAAATTAAAATTAAATTATTTCCGAAATTTGTCAAAACAATTCAATAATTTTTTTTTTTAAATCAACAGATTAGGAATGAATTCTAAGACATCGAGAGAATTCTGGGAAATGCAAAAGACTCTAAGGAATTTAAAATAATTTGAATTTTATTACAAATATTTTAGGAAAATTCAAAAACCTTCAAAAGAATTCAAATGATTTTAAGGCAATTGAAAGATTTATACAGAATTCTGCAAATTGAAAAAAAAAGTGTGCATTCTAAGCCAGTAGCAGTTCACCCGTCGACCAAAGTTGCTGAATTTGGAAATACTTGAAAGTCACTCAAATTACTACGTATACCATTCGCATTCCAATGCGCAACATTTAATCAATAGTTTCTCGGCCTAATCACTAAAATTGGAAATAATATTTGAGAACACTTCTATCCTTTCTAGGTCACTTTTACCTGAAATTAATCTCGCATTTAATAATTTTACCAACTTCAGCATCCTCGCTCTATAGCATGTGTTATTCAGTCTTTGAAGTTCCTCCGTGAGCTTCACTTCATATGTCTTCTTACTTTTGAAAGAGTCCACTTTTTCAGGATGCTTTAAATAAGCTTCACATTTGGAGAAGTTTGCTGCATGTGCTCCCATACAGTTGACACACTGTGCCAATTGCTATTTAGTTTTTGCGTACATACTAGTGAGCTCATCACCAATACCCTTTACATACTTTGGTGGGTTTTTACAAAAAGACGTCCCATGCCCAAACTTCTAACATATTCTACACTGTGTGATACGTCTGGTATTTTTAAACATTTTCCAGTATATTCGGACTAAGCGTAGATACCGGATACTCCTCAGTTTTTATATGTCCGCATCTACTCTGAAAATCACCAACAAATTTGGGTAGTACACTTTTGCACTTTTCACTTGGTCAATTCTCTGCTCCGGTTTGCGACTTGTGTGCATCCTACGTCCAGGGCCATCATTTAGTCATAGATCTCTCCCACTGGTGTGTCTGGTAGTCCCTTTAGAACCAGATTCTTGTGTTTCTGGCTTGTGTGTCCGTGCGAACTGAAAGTCCTTCCTTCGTTATTGCGACTTTTACATATTTGCTGATTGTATAGCCTTTTATTTTCTTTATCGTCCGCGCATAGTCTTCATTAACCCTTGTGACAACAATGGTTGGTATGTTTATTTTCTTTGCTTTCGCGTCATTTTCGTCGTATTACCTGTACAGGTTCGTGTGCAGTTTCCTGTACAGGAACATGTGCAGGATCCTCCGAGGTTCCTGTACAGGAATTGCCAGCTGGGATTCATTTCGTGTGTTGTGATTTTCAACATTAAATTAAGACAAACTTTCCGGTAGAGAATTAATTAAGTTTTTTTCGACGTGAGATCGTGGGCTTTTATAAAAATAAGGAGACTATATGCTCACTCAGGTGTCACTTAGTGATCTCGAACGAAAATCGTCGTGTTCCTTGCCCTTCATCAAATTGCATAATTATCAGAAGGAATGAATGCTTGAGGATCCAGCAGAATAAAACAGTAAACTATGGTATAAAATTCCTAAGGATTTATACTGCTGATTCAAATGCATCCAATCGATTTTTTTTTGTTTAGTTCCTTTCCGAAACTGTAGGAGCGCTGAAACTCGTGTAATGAAAAATGCATTGCGCTCTTATGTTACCTTCCAATCTCTTTATTACTCTCTAGTGGCTATCTAAAGCGCTACAATTAAAAACGGTTTCTTTATCCAACTGAGCCAGATGGTCTATCATTCTGATCAGATGTACTAACCAACTATTTCTTAACCAATAAAAAATGAATGTGTCAAGCAACCATTTTTCTGAGTGCAGTTTTTTCCGACTTTCCGATTATATTCAATGTTTTTCGGATACCAATAAATATCTGGTATCCATTATTTGAGCAACATGAAGATCTGACACTTTATTTCCGAGGAGTGAAAAAATCAGTGACCTATTATTCGTATAGCAGAATAATCTAGAACTTGAAATGCGAGCAGCAAAAACATCCGCTACTCTATTTTCGAAGAGCAAAAAATTGATAATCTATCATTCGTGTAGCAGAATAATCTAGAACTTCGAATCAGAGTAGCAAGAAGTAGAAGGCACCTTAGAAGGAGCAGGATCTAGGAAAATGTATTTTAGCACCTATACTACCAGGTTTACTTCCTAAAATGATGAAACCTTCGAAAACACATGAGGTTGTCTGAAATTTTAGTCATGAACACAAATTTTTCAAAAAAGGTGTGTTCTGAACACCACCCCTGCCAGGTTTACTTCTTAGAATGAACAGACCTTCAAAAAACCGATCAGCGTGTTTTGAATTTCAGTTACAAACACAACATTTCTAAAGAATATATATTTTAAACACCTATACTACAGTGTTAACTTCTTAGAATGACGAGAACTTGAAAAGCCAATGATGGCGTCTTGAATTTCAGTTATGAACACAACCTCATTGAAAAAGATCTGTTCTACAGAACTGGACTACCAGGTTTACTTCTTAGTATGACGAGACCTTGAAAATCCAATGAGGGTATTTTATGCTTGAGTTACGAACACAACTTCCCCGAAAAAATGTATTTGAAACACCTGAACTACCGGGTTTACTTCTCAGAATAACGGGGCCTTCGAAATATGATCAGAGTATATTTTGAATTTCAATCATTATTACAACTTTCCTAAAGGAGTTCAGAATAGTCTTTGAAGAAACAGCTTCGCCCTAATGTTGTGCACCTTAATTCTTATTGATTCTCTCAAGCGAATCATATTGAGATAAAACGTTAGATCGAAGTAGCTCGAACAATTTAATACCACAAGCTTCAGTGTTTATATCTGCATTTAAAGGACACCTTTTTTATGTAAATGAAGACACCCTAATGAGAAATGCTTAAGATATCTTGAGATTCTTCAGAATATCCCATAGATATCGAAATTTCTGCACTATATATTATATATTTCGAAATAACATATTTAGGATTGCCCGTGAAGGATTTCAGTAAAAAGCCACTTTCCAGCTTTACTCTGAAAGAATATATTTATAAACAATAATCAATTTTTCAAATAAGCAAGTTTGGTGACTTGCATTGAAACCTCACTAAGTGAAAAGTAGACAAAACTTTTGAGGGTTCAGAAAAAACAGCAACTTTAGTACTTATCTAAGAAAAGATAGTTCTAAATACTTATAAATTGTTCAAACAACTATGTTTGTTAACGTCCATTATTTATTACTTTACTAAATGGAAAGTGGGTAAAAAGTGAAACATTCCAGAAGAAAAAGCAACTGTAATACTAATAATAATATTAAATAGTTTAAACAAATAATTTTGTTAACTTCAATTAATTATTTAACTCTCTCCAAGTGAAAAGTGAACAAAAGGTTAAAAATGTCACAAAAAACTGCAATTTTCTAGCATCATTCTAAGAGAATATTATTAAGAATAATAATAAATTGTTTGAATAATCAAGTTTGTTAACATTAATGAACTTTCACCTATCTGTAAATGAATATTGGACAAAAAATGAAAATTTCTCGAAAAAACCGCAACTTTCTATGTCCATTCTGAGAGAAAACTTTTGAAACAATATTAAATTGTTTGAAAAAGGCATTTCAACATCTAATTATAAGTGCGAAGTAGTATTTTATGCAATAAAAACAATATTTATTAAAAAAAACCCAAGAAAATCATAATTAGCGCCAAAAACTCGCAAAACCTTTTTTTTCACCTATGGGGTTTTTTTAAGACCCTATAAAACAGACTTATGGTGGTGATATTTGAAAAGTAATATGTTATTTGTATTTCATGGCTAATTGTGAAGAGAAATGTTGAGTTTAAATTTGAATTAATTTATTCATAAAATGCATAAAAGTTCGAAAAAAATTAACCACCCACAGCAACGTTTAGTAGGGTAAAACTATCTTTTTTTGGTTCTAAATTCTGGTGAGAGAAGAGATGATATAAGGAGAGAAAGATTATGGAGCTAGAAAGGCGAGAGATGAGAGAGAGAGAGCGAGAGAGCGAAAGAAATAGAAAGAAAGAGAGAGAGAGACAGTGAGAGGGGTATTATGGTGAGGGGTTGGAACGTGAATGTTAATAAATATCTGGGAAGGAGAGGAAAGGAATATAGAAGAAGATAGTGTGGTGTGTGAAAGAGGGCAGAGGTGATAGTATATAAGAATTTGAGGCTACCAGGTCGAATAAGATAGTCAGGGAGAAGCTGGATTGGATGAGAAAGCTTCTTTTCAATCATAATAATACATTTTAATTAGTAAAATGGATTCAGTAACATGTCTAGATGAATAATTCCCGATTTTGACGAAAAGTATATTCCCCTTTTATATTTTAGATCACTCACCCTACATTTTATTTATTCCCACACCTCCTTCCTTTTAGCTACTCTCCTTCTGCCTCCACAATATATCCGTTAAAATTTTCTCTTGAGTTTCCAAGAAAATTTCCATCTCTTTTATCCATTCTCGCTACTCCTTATCAACCTTTCTCATCTAATATTTCTCCACTCCCTCTGGTCATTTAAATTTAGCCCCTTGAATCTTATTCCTTCTTCAACAACAACACACTGTTATACTTAGTAGGAGGTTTTTATTTTCAGCAAGAGCTAGTTTTTTTGGGCTCTCAATTCGGGTGAGAGGAGAGAGGATATAAGGAGAGTAAGATTATGGAGGAAGAGGGGCAAGAGATGAGAGAGAGAGGTGTGTATTATGGTAAGAGCGTAGGGGAGAGGGGCGGAACGTGAATGTTAATAAATATGTGAAGAGCGAAATTCCTCCTCGAATAAAGTACTTAAAGGTAGTTTCTTGCCTTCTCATACATTTTCCAAAGTTTCAGCTTGATATTTTATCTACAAAAAAAGTTCTTAGATTAAAAAAAAAATTCCGAAAATTGAAAAAGTGAGATCGGTAAGGTAGGTATTTATGTGTGTCACATGCCCTTAATGCAAAATATTTAAGTTATTTCACTATCAAGCGATTTCTAATATTACAGGGGAATTAAAAAAGGGTTAAAATGTTTCACAGGATATCTACGGATATTAACATATTTAGAAGATTTTAATAAATTTAAAAATATTCCCAAATGTATCAAGAGATTTAAAACAAATTTCAAGCAATTTTAAATATATCAATGGAATGCACCGATTTTTTCCGTGTAAAGTTTATTTATGCAGAATCACTATTTTGTATACTTCCATATAAGATTATGAGTGATTTAAAATATATCGTTTCAATAAATCCTAAAAATAATTAGTAACAATACATTATCTGTCGTTAAGAAAAATAAAATGGTATATATCGATAAAACATAGATAAACAAAAATAATCAAATATAAATGATTTTTTTGAAGTTATTGCTTCAATCAGCGTATTGCGTCGATAACCGGCGGCTAAATATCATAAGCGCCCTAAATACACTTTGGAACTCATACAAAGAGAAATTTAAAGGTAAATTCGTGAAATTCCCAAAAATCTACGGTACCACGTATGAATTAGAGCAGATCGCGGATTTTCTGCGAAGGGCTCTGATTACATCATATTACAACATAGCCATACACGTATAATTATATTTTAGGAAAGGAGCGAAATGGTGGAACATCCACCTAAAAAAATTCGGTCAAAAGACTGAGGCGATGTACAACAGGGCAAACAGGACTAAGCCCCTGATTACCATACATGTCTAGTAATATAATTGAGATATTATTATAATTCTCTATTGTGCAGAGGGAACACCTGTAGCCCGCAGCGAAGACCTCTTGCAATCTTTACAACCTCTTCCGAGCAGAAACGGACCTGGCAAACGCAACGAAAGATGCGCGCTGCATTATCAAGGACGATGATTGATCCCTGAGCTGCTACCAATGGAGAGTTTTCTATGTTCTTCCACCGGGAATTTGGTGGTTCGGAACCCACTTTAAACTGTAAGTCCCTGCAGAAAAAGTTGGTGTCGTACCAAGGATAAATGGGCCTTCCGAGAGCCTAACCTTAGCGGTCGAAGTCGATTTTGAGAAGTTTCAAAAGTGAGTCAGCGATCTTCTTACGCTTGAGGCACCTACGTGGGAATCACGTTCGATGTTCGCTGGACATCTTTGAATAATGAACACAAACACTTACATAACACACCAGGATAGTGTTTTGAATCTGTGCATCGAATAATCTACTGATAAAGGATCAATTTGGCTGATCAACAAAGTAGGACGTCACTTACTGTGCGATAGGTACGCTTGGAACCTAAGAGGTATATTCTCAGAACGTTGGTAACAACGGAACCCATCGACATCCAAAAACACTTGGCGAAGATATTCGGATTCAGAGTACTTGAGAGCCAGGGGTGGAACCTCACGGGACCCCCCGCCCATATTACCAACAAACAACTGGGCGCAACCTACCTTACTGTTCAGTAACCTAACTTTTGTTACTATACTACGTCGGTTGTGGAGTTGGAGAGCTGAGAAGAAAAGTTGGGGGTAATGCGAAGTAAGAGTAGGATAAAGGACAAGGGAGTTTTCATCGATCACGATTTGACGAGAAAGGAAAGGGATGTGCAGAGAATGCACATAGTCAAAAAGAAATCTGAAGATTGTCAGGTAATCATTTTAATCACGCAAATAAAAAAAATATATATATATATATATATATATATATATACGAAGAATTCGAATCATTTTTAAAGATATTTACCTAGAAGTTTTAAAGTTTTTAAATTGACTCAAAAATATTTAAAAATTTGAATACAATTCAACAATTTTTTGAGAAAATGTAGATTTTTGAGAATTTAGGAACATTTTTTAGAGCATTTAAAATTTTGGTAAGGATTTGAGAGAATAAAAATTGTTCTTAAGATTCATGGGAAGATTTAGAACGATTTTTTATTTTGAATTATGAAATATAAGATAAAATTAAATAAGATTTCAAAACATTTCCAAACAAAAAACACATTGGTAGATTTCAAGGCAATTTTTTTCATTTAACAAAATGTTAGAAAAAATGTTAGAAAAAAATTAATATAATTTTGAAAGATATTTATGAATTTTAGAACTTTGAAGAGATTAAAAATATTTTACAGCTTTCAAAGATTTTCGAAACTTTATAAAATATTTTTTAGTTTCTTCCAAACTTGTAAAATTTCTACATATCTTTTAAATTAACTCCAATTCTTCCTAGTTATTCAGTAAAATCCTGTGAAATATTAATGAAAAATGTCTTAAAACTTTTCTAGATGTTTCTTCAACAGATTTGAAACTTTTAACTGTAATAATAAGCAAATTCTATTTTCGTAATTTTCGTCTCGCACCTACCCAGCGATTCATTCTACTCATCGAGTTTTCTTACAATAGAAATAGACCATAAAAGGAGGAAATTCATGAAATTTATCAGGTATAACCAGGTATACGGACTATAGGCAAAGATACAGGAGGTCCATACTAGATTCTAGCTAGAACAATGCCTTTGAGGAAGAGGCATCGTAGCGGAGCACAAAGAAAGAGAGATCGCAAAGCGCGTCTTGCAAACAGCAGCCAGTGCTCCCCACAGGGGGCAGTGACTGTGGAAATTTTATCTGCAGGAACTCCTCAGGCTTATCCTACAGAAGCATCCAAAGGTGCCCCGAATTAGCCTTTTAATGGCTAAGAAGGGAATCCACATGATGCAGAATAATCTACACCACAGCAAAGGCGCCTCGGCGGTCTATCCAGGCGCATGTCAGTGTTGCAGGCATGAATTGCCCTAATCCGGCAACCCTTGTTGAACAGGGAAAGGATTAGTTGCTTTTCAGGGTGTGGCACCATATATAAGGGACCGTGCGAAAAAAACGCCAAGGGCATGCATAGCCGTCAAGTTTATGGATACGATCTTAGTGCATAAGCTCTACTCCAGGAATCTCACCGTTATTAAGGTGAGACTCAGGGGCAGAACGGGAGAAAGCATAGAGGTGGTTATTGCCTCAGCTTATTTCCTGGGCGATGCCGAGGGACCCCAGCCTCCTAGAGAGGTGGAGACTCTAATTCGGCTTGCCAGGTGAACAGGATTCCTCTGCTGTTGGGCTGTGATGGATACTCCCACCATACGGTGTCGAGAAGTACAAACATCAATGAAAGAGGGAGAGATTGAATCGAATACCTAGCGGGCACTGAGCTGGAAATTCTGAATCGGAGTGATACTCCCACATTCCAGACTAAGAATAGGAGTGAGGTTCTGGATTTGAACATATGCCTTGATGTACTGAGGAGAAAGGTAGTGGGCTGGCGAGGCTCTCATGAGGAGTTTCTCTCGTACAAAAAAATACATCTTATTTTGATACCCTAGAAAAACCGGTGGTTTCGAAGAGCAGGAACCCCAGAAATAAAGAGGGATATAAATATGGTCACTAATATACAATCCTTACTAAGCATAGTATTGAGAAAGATTATTTATTCGATTTTGATAACGCGAAAATACTTGCGAATGAATGTCACCATCGTAAACGTCTGGTGATAGAAATGTGTCATATTGCTGGTAATGTGAATGTGGTCAATTTAAGAACCGACGTGAAAAAAATAAAAAATATACTAGCCTGTTGAAAAGTGGAAACGATTCTTCAAAACTTCCTCTCAAACTTCAAAGCGTGTGTCTCTGTTCAAAGTGTTTGTGAATACTGTCATTGTGGGATTACGGAGTGATTAACTTCCCCGATAACATCTCAGCTTCTACAACGAAACGGGAAGAACACACCGAAAGGGACCTGATAGAGAGAGAGAGAGAGATAGTCGGAGAGAGAGAGAAAGAGAGGAGCTGCACGACATATGAATAATAAGTTGATGCATGAATTCTATTTTATTAAATATTGCATATCAAAGTTTTAACTTTAATTCTTTTGTTTATTATTAAAAATAGTACATTATGTATCAAGGGGTGAAAGGAGCCGATTTTTCCCGCATTAAGGCAGTAATTATTCCCGGGAAAAATTTACTTTCGTCCCGTGTTGCATATGATATTGTATTCCACTCTCGAGCGTGGCCACCTTTTGGCCCTGAAAAGCGGGTCCAACGCATTTTTCTATAGCTTTGTTTACGGCACGAATTCTGATTGGCTCAATTTAATCAATTTTACTTGAGCCCCGCAAATTCTACTTTCGCCTTGCTAATTTTACTTTTGCCCGACAAATGCGATTTACCGGAAATAGATGCTACTTTCGCCCCTATTTTTAATGGCGAAAGGTGGCCATTTCGGTCGAGTGTCAAAACGTTTTGCAAATTTTAGTAGTTAGATATCTGGGAATAATCCTAGATAGCAAGCTGAACCGGGCGAAGCACCTGGAGACCCAATGCAGGAAGTTAGAAGTGGAAAAACGCCAAAAACTCGCAAAAGCCATTTTTTTATTAATAGGGTTTTTTTAGGACCCTGTAAAACAGACTCATGGGGACGCTATTTGCAAAGAAATATTTCGTTCGTACTCTATTGCTAATTATCAAGAGAAATGTTGACTTTCAGTAATTCCAGCTGACAGTGATGTCTCTTTCTGTATCTTTTCTTAAGATAAAAACCGCATTTCAACGGATTTAAAAAGATTTGATTAAAGGTTTCATAAATGTCGAAGGATTCAATGTGATTTAGTGCAATTTAATAGGATTTATTCTGATTTATTGGAAAGTGTACGTCAAATTTCAAAAATGATAAACCCCTCGTCTAAATCTAATCAATTCAAATTATTATCATTATTTCATATCTGAAAGACAACATTAATTTGTAATCCTGTAAGTATTAGCTAAGATTACGATGGATGTATTGTAATGTTGCTAAGGCAGGTTTCGAATCTGTAGAGGAGAATTACGCAATGTTTGCATACTTATACAATAAAAAAGTGCTAACATGATATATCTTTTAATAAACAAATTTATGAAAATCTGCAGTAAAAAAAATTATATTGCTCATCTCTCAACACTGATATATATTTGCAATTAACTTTAATTCCAATCTGATCATAAAAAGAAAGTAAGTTATTGGTATACTGTACAGATTTATTGTTACCAAAAAATTTTCTGAACAAACAGACGAGTTTTATACTTTTTTACTTATCTTGGAATATAATGAGTGTGATGAGCGACTTGAAGAGTTTTTGGAGCTTGATAAATCTAAAAGTCTACTTTGATTCATAGATAGACGTGATGTATGTTAAGAGTGAATTACAAGTCGCTGATATATTCACGAAGGCGTTATCAAAACCAAGATTTTTCTATTCGAGGGAAAAATTAGGACTTAAGAGCATGAGTGAGATACAAGTATGATTAATAAATTTTTGTGAGGATGTAAAGTCTTAGGGAGGGTGTTGTGGAAAATTAATTCCAAAAACTCTACATCTAGAAAGTTCGAGACTAGGTCTGTACTAGGTAAGAAAGATCAGGCTAGAAGATTCTCGAAATGTGGAGATACTAAATGTAGCGAGCAATTAGGCCTGGAATATTCGAAGGAACGCAGGTATATAAGGACAGATGTCCTTTGTCTAAGTTAGTTCGATAGTTAGTTCGTTCGGAACCTTGGTCAGTAAACCTCGTTGTATACCTGTTACTAAATCAATTCTTGTGCCTGTACTTTACACAGTGTTTTTTATTCGAAACAATTAATAAGCCCCAACATTAAACATTTTGTACTTTATTTGAACAACAATATAAGGATAAATTGAAATTTGCAAGTACATGAAGTCACCTCTATCAAAATAACGTTTCTACAAGTGATTACTCCAATGCAAAAAATGCATATTTATAGAATTAATCTATTTTATCTTACTTCGAACTTACAATTGAAATTCAAAATCTTTAATTTGAGAGAAATAAGTGATGCGGAAATTAGAGGATGATTATTTTCAAAACTGATTTAAATACGCTGCAAATCCTGAATGTTGCTCCAGGCGACGAATTGTTAACTTGATTTGACCTTAAATGCTCATCGCTACTCAAATTTCCTGACAATTGCGAAGACCACGTGGTGAATTTAGGTTACAAAGGAAGAAAGGATTAAATGTATATACAGCACAACATACTGCCTTTGAAACAACAATACATTGAAAAATTCGATAGTCAATTGTCTGAGGAAAAATTTTCTGAAGAAAAAATTTTTCCCAAAAATGTCAAAAGCACTATCGGCTTCAATCACAACAATACATTAAAAAATTCGATATTCAATTTTCTGAGGAAAAATTTTCAGAAGAAAAAATTTTTCCCAAAAATGTCAAAAGCGCTATCGGCTTCAATAACAACCATAACATTAAAAAATTCGATAGTAAATTTTCTGGGGGAAAATTTTCTGAAGAGAAAATTTTTTCCCAAAAATATAAAAAGCACTATCGGCTTGAATAACAACAAAAACATTTAAAAATTCGATAGCAAATTTTCTGAGGAAAAATTTTCTGGAAAAAATTTTTCTTTCAAAAATATGAGAAGCACTATCGGCTTCAATAACAACAATGACATTATAAAATTCCATAGTAAATTTTCTGAGGAAAAATTTTCTCAAAAAAAAATTTTTCCCAAAAATGTCAAAAGTACTAGCGGCTCCAATAACAACAATAACGTTTAAAAATTCGATTGTAAATTTTCTGAAGAAAAATTTTCTGAAGAAGAAGGTTTTTCCCAAAAATGTCAAAAGCACTATCGGCTTCAATAACAACAATAACATTAAACAATTCGATAGTACATTTTCTGCGGAAAAATTTTCTCAAGCAAAAATTTTTTTCAAAAAATGTCAGAAGCGCTAACGGCTTCAATAACAAAAATAACATTAAAAAATTCGGAAGTAAATTTTTTGAGGAAAAATTTTCTGAAAAAAAATTGTTTTTCAAAAATGTTAGAAGCACTATCGGCTTCAATAACAACAATACATTGAAAAATTCGATAGTCAATTGTCTGAGGAAAAATTTTCTGAAGAAAAAATTTTTCCCAAAAATGTTGAAAAAAGACGTTATTGTAAACTGACACTTGACACGTGACCACTCTTTATTCTCGAAATCAGTCGCGGGCGTGCTTGAGTAGAGGAGGGTCGTGTCTCCCAGAGTTTGGGAAACAAACAAAATTTAAAGTACTAAAGTTTGATTTTTTGTTGCGGTGTAACCTGAAAATCGGAAAGAGGATAGAGGGTGTTGGAGTCTGCTTTGCTAGATAAGTAGATTATGCCAGTTTATATTTGTGAATTTTTAGGACTTTGAATGGAATTAAGTAATTGATTGGGAGGGAAGGGGATTGATTCAATGGTTTTCACTGAATTTTGTGATATTGTTCGAATGTTTTTCCTAGTTAATTTGCTCAGAACAAATCAAGGCCTCCACAGTATTTTGGGCATTTCTTCTCTTTTTACATTTTGAGGAATGTTTCAGAGACGTCCACTTGAAGCCTTCAATATTTCCCACAGTTAACTTGAAAAAGGACGTTATTGTGGACTGACACTTGACACGTGACCACTCTTTATTCTCAAAATCAGTCGCGGGCGTGCTTGGGTGGGGGAGGGTCGTGTCTCCCAGAGTTTGGGAGGCGGGCAAGGTTTAAAATACTAAAGTTTGATTTTTTGTGACGGTGTAACCTGAAAATCGGAAAGAAAGTAGAGAGTGTTGGAGTCTACTTTGCTAGATAAGTGGATTATACCAATTTATATTTGTGAATTTTTAGGACTTTGAATGGAATTGAGTAATTGATTGAGAAAGAGAGGGATTGATTCAATGGTTTTCACTGAATTTTGTGATATTGTTCGAATATTTTTCCTAGTTAATTTGCTCAGAACAAATCAAGACCTCCACAGTATTTTAGGCATTTCTTCTCTTTTTACATTTTGAAGAATATTTCAGAGACGTTCTCAATTTCTATTTGGCGTGATTTTATTTTGTCGGAAAAATATTTTCCGAAAAAAATAATTACTGCAACAGGAATATTCAACAACAGGAATAAATAAATTTTAAATGGTTTAATTCTAAACGTTTTTCCAATAATTCAATTTTGAAGATTTACAATTGAAAGTTATTGAATTTTAACGATTTGTATGTATTTTGTGGAAACCCCTTCTTTTGTGATAGAAGATATATCCCGTTGGTTGAAAATTATTCTTATATGTGGAAAATTTATTTATTTGGTTGAATTTGAACCATTTTATTAAGAATTTGTTCTTTTTAGTTTGAGAATTTATTTTTTTAGCTGAAAACTCAACTATTCAATTTTTTGTTGAAAATTTATCTTTCTTGGGAGATTATCATCAAAATTTGAAAAATCGATTGTTTTCATAGACAGATTTTTGTTGATGACAAAAGTTATAAACAATCAGGAGAAGATATTGAAAATTCTAACATAGGTAATTATACTATTTACACTGAAATTAGCAGTATGCAAAAAGATTATCGCTAATAACTGAGAAATTGTGTTCATAGGGAGGCGCAAATTGATGAAAGATATATTGTATATAAGGCTGTGTATAAATAATGCTCTTCTCACGAGAAGATGCCTCGAGAGTAAAAAGTTTTATTTTGTGTCAAAATCCTGATAAAAAATGTGAAATCGCAGAACCTATACCTATACTATATTTTAGGGAAGTTTATGACACTGGTTGACCTGAATTATTTTCTATTAACAAATGCAAAGTCTAGACGATTTACTCTTGAAAACAGCAACTTTTTAAAAACAGTTCACGCAAAGAAGTTTTTATTCGAACGATGCTAAAAATTATTTTATAACATTTTTGTTCAAAAGTAATTTAAAAGGTGGCTTCCATTAGTTATTGCTTGAATCAATTTCTTTTTGAGAAACTGAGATGCTTTTGAAAAACACCAGTTCCTAACTGTGATATATTATTTTTTGATTTTACTCTTTCCTACATAGAACACTTTCCGTTGGATTTTTTCTAAGAATCAAAGAGGATATTATTTCTTTGAATATTCGTTGTTTTAAAATTTGTTCAATTATCTTTAGTAATAAACTACAAATTTGTAATTAAATGTTATAATAACCATGGTAGTCTTTCATATTTTATGATCTTGCGTGGAAAATGTTATTCTCATACAAATTTTCAGCATCCTAAGTTAATAAAAACTATTTTTCTGTCGTTGAGCACTGCAAATGAGTATTTTTTATATAATTTATTCATTTGCTTCCTTTTTATTTATTCAAAACCAGTATATCATACTACATGAAGATCCTTGAGTACACCTGTAATATTTTTTTACGTCCTAGACCTGTGCAAGAGTTATATGCCTCGGTATATTGGTCACTTCACTGGCAGATGAAATAGGTTCTTTTCGACTTTCTCGTTGCAGATTGAGCAGTGCCTGTTCAGGTCTAAATATCTAAGATGAGCCTTGAATTTAGCTAAAATCCCCTCGTAGTTGGCCTGAAGAAAACCGCAATTTACGTCAACCGCGAATGTAAGACCCTCCGGCATGCGAATAGACACACTAGCCGCGTCGTATAGACTCTTCACTAGTTTAATGAATTTTGCGCTAAGACTCATTCATTCATTTCACCAATCTATCCAGGAGGATTTTTGTGAAAATGTTGGCTATAAAATTCATAAGCCCGATATTTCTATGTGAGTCAGTAACCTCTTTACCCTCCTATTGTAGACCATGAACGTGAGAATATTCCTCCTAGAACAGACTTTATCAAAATAGTTACATTTTCAACGAAAAAAGATTAATTTTCATCAAAAATTTATATTTTTAGTTAAAAAAATTAATTGTCAACCGGAGAGATAAATTTTAAACAAAATATTTCAATTTTCTACCAAATCGTGGAATATTCAACCAAATGGTTGAACTTTGACCGAAAACAGTTGTATTTTTAACCTAATAGTTGAATTCTTAACGAAAATTATCACTTTATCAAAATAGTTGCATTTTCAACTAAAAAAACTAATTTTTAGTTCAAAAAACTAATTTTCATTTAACAAAATTGAATTTCAGTTTAAAAAATTAATTTTTAGTTAGGAAAATTATCTTTCAGCCAAAAACAGTTGCATTTTGGAACCTAATAGTTGAATTTTTAACAAAAATTATGACTTTATCAAAATAGTTACATTTTCAACTAAAAAAACTAATTTTCAGTTGAAAAAAATCTTATTTAGCTTGAAAAATTACATTTTAATCAAAAAAGACGAAATTTTAACCAAAGTAATTAATTTTGAAATGAAAATGTAAGTTTTAAAAAAAATGAATTTTGATTACAGTAGTTCAGCTTTTAATAAAGAAGATTAGTTTTGTACCACAGAAGACGAATTTTTACAAAAAGACATGAATTTTCAACCAAATAGTACATTTTCAACAACAAAGATGAATTTTCATCAAGAATTTATATGTTCAGTTTAAAAAATTAATTTTTAGTTAAAAAAATTAATTTTTATTTAGGAAAATTATCTTTCAACCAAAAATAGTTGCATGTTTGAACCTAATAGTTGAATTTTTAACCAAAATTATGACTTTATCAAAATAGTTACATTTTCAACGAAAAAAGATTAATTTTCATCAAAAATTTATATTTTTAGTTAAAAAAAGAAGTAGGGCAAGTGACGAGTGTGGAAGGAGGAAGAATGAGGAGAGCGAGAAGAAGAAGTATGACAAGTGAGAAGAGAAAAAGTGAGGGGATAAGCTTTACTGAAAGGAAATTGCATGAAAGGGGTTTGAGCGAAGTGAAGGAAGGAAAAATAGAGGAAGGAGAAGTAAGGGAAGGTATTGAAAGTGAATAGGGTGTTAGGGGAATATGGAAGGGGAGAGAAAGTAGGAAAGGTTAGGGGAGGGATAGTGAGGGAAGTATGGGAAGTGTAGGATGTAAGAGGTGTGAAAATAGGAAGAGTGGGGAGAGTGAGGGAAGGAGAATTAGAGACAGTGAGAGGGAAAGAAGTGAGGGACTCGTATTTTATAAAGCAAAGTGCGTGAAGAGTTTGTTGGGCAAGCGAGAGCAGGGGAAGTAGAAAAGGGAGAAGTAAAGAAGGGAGAAGTAAGGGAAGGGATCGGAAGTGAAGGAGACATAGCGGGGATTATAGGTGGGGAGGTTAGGGGAGGGGATGTAGGAGAAGTGAAGGGTGTATGATGAAGTGTGAGATGTGTGGAAGTAGGGAAAATGAAGGGTGTGGAAGGAGGAAGAATGAGGGGTGCGAGGGAAGAAGAAGTATTACAAGTGAGAGCAGAAAAAGTGAGGGGATGGGTTTTATGGAACGGAAATTGCGTAAAAAGAGTTTAGGCGAAGTAAGGGAAGGAGAACCAGAGGAGGGAGAAGTAAGTGAAGGGGTTGAAAGTAAATGGGGCGTAAGGGGGATTATGGGAGGTGAGATAAAGTAGGAAAACTTAGGGGAGGGAAAGTGAGGGAAGTATGGAGAAGCGTAGGATGTAAGAGGTGTGAAAATAGGAAGAGTGAGGAAAGTGAGGGGAGGAGAATTCGAGACAGTGAGATTCTGCCATTTACTTTACCTCTATACACCTGTTTGGTCAGTCGTTCATCTTTCATTCTTTGAAGATGTCCGAACCATCTTAAATGATTTCTTTCCCATATATCAACTAGAGTCTCCCCTGCACCACATTCTTTGAGGATTATCTCGTTTCGGTCTTAATGTATAATATATATAATATATTGTATAATATAATTTAATGTATAATATCTAATAACATTTTTTATATAAAACAAATGAATATTATATATAATACTTCAAACTATATTTAAACTATATATATAATATTTCCGCCTGGAAACATTTAAATTTATAATATATGAGATTTTTACATTCTGTATCCTGAATGTTTAATGTATTCGGTTAAATCATCGCCCATCATGAATAACACAAAATATGATTACATCAGTCATTCAAAACATAATAACAGAGAATAAGAGATTTTTGTAAAAATGTTTGTGTTTAACACTTTTTTCAGAATTTTAAAACTGTTCGTTAAACTCTTATGAAAAAAGATGATAGGAAATTCAGCGTAGGGCTATAATAATTTTCGTATAATGGTTTGATAGGGCCTTCAAGTATTTTGAAGCATTTACGGGATTTCATTTTTTTTTAAAGATTTTGATTTAATTAGTTATTTCTTTTGAGAACTTTAATTAATAAGTTTAGTTTAATTGATATTAAAGGGCTAATAAACGATTTCTACTATATTTTAATCGATATTTACAATTTCCGAAGATACAATCTTATATTATTCATGAATGCATGAGCATTAGGGTGGTCCAAAAATGCATTGAAATTTCTTTTTTTTTTTCGAATTTTTGTCGGGAGACCTCCCAAATTTGTTCGAATCCACCCAGAAATAAATCCATTTTTTTTTTTTTTTGAAAAAAAAAATAATACTTTTTATAAATATTCCTAAATGTTATTTGAATATGACACACATTGATTTTTATTTTAAAAATTCTTGTAAAGAGGTGGTCATTTTATAAATTGTACGACATTTTTGTACCATGTTGGAACTTATAGAATAAATTTCAAGATTAAAATTATAAACATATCTCCATTAATTAGTGTTTGATTGAAAATTATTTTTTTTTTACATTTTTATTTGACATATATGGAATATTGAAAAAAATTTTGAAATTTTGTCAAGAATCATGTGAAAATTATATATATATATATATATATATAACCTTAAAATAATCAAGCAAAATACTTTAAAAAATAAATAGTTATTCCAAATTTGTATTTCGTATACAAAAAGATTTTTCGCCTTAAATTATAATTTTGATGCAAGTTTCCTCTTTTCTTCACTAAAAAATTTTTTCATTAAAATTTTTTTTTATTTTGTTTAAAAATACATACTTTTCAAATTGATTTTAACTGTTTTTACTTAAAAATTAGAATATTTTCATTGAAATAGCAATTATTACATTTTTCCTCGAAAATTCAGCTTTCTCCATTGAAATATCACATTTTTTTGGGTGAAAATTGGACTGTTTAGTTAAGACTTTTTTTGGTGTTGAAATTTTCATTTGAAATATCTGAAATATTGAAAACATTGGTGAAATTTTGTCAAGAACCATGTAAAAATTATATTTATATAACCTTAAAATGAGCAAACAGAAAAACCTAAAATATAAATGGTTATTTCAAATTTTTATTTTTTATATAAAAATATTTTTCACCTTAAATTATAATTTTGTTGAAATTTTCCTTTTTTCTTCACTAAATTGTATTTGTATTTTTGTATGAAAAATAAAAATTTCGACTAACTATTTATTTTTAAGTTTAACTTTTAACTAAGTAGTTGAATTTTTAACTCAAGAAATATGAATTCGCAACGAAGAATGTAACAAAATTTTCTATCCTAATTCAGCAATATTTCTCCTTTAAAATATTACTTCTACTCTAAAATCTACTTCAAGTATTTTCTTCATCTGAAATTTGGAAGAGGGAACTTTCAGATTGTGACAAATTCTGACTTGGGACAGGAATTCTTATGAATTCCTTTCTTCTAAATCTGCATTAGATTTCTTTAATGAAATTTCCATTCGATGTCCAAAATTCCCTGTTCCCAGTGAAATTATATTTCTTTACGGAAACTCCCTGTCCCAAAATAAAAACGACAACCATTTTATAAAATTCCCTGTTCTAAGCCAGGACAAATTAAGAGTAAGCGAAGAAAACGTGATAAATCCATTCTTTGATAACATTGAGAATATGATCGTTTCTGTATGTTTGAAATATCATCAATTCGATTATCAAAGTTATGCGGCTGCACACGAACTCAGTCCCGCGGTCAGAAAAACGCTCGAACTCGGTCCCGTGAAGAGATTGGCACCTGAGTCAACGTCCCTCTCCCCCCACTCCTCTCTTACTCGGGAGGGAAAGGGGCAGGATGTCCATCACGTAATTATTATTGTCGCCATCAAAAATTATTCGTAGAGAGCTGGCTAAGAAAGATATTGAAACTTTACCTACAACCGATGTTACTTTTATTCGGAATAACATCGATTATGCTCGAAGATCTGTAGAGCCAAAGTTACCAAAAATTTTGAATGATTTTCATGATGCCCTTGATAGTGTAAAAATAGAAAGTAATAGAAAGGAAAATTTGATGCTTGTCAATGATAGAGAAAAACATGTTATCATGTTTTCTACTATTTTCAATTTAACCTTATCGAGAGTATATCCGAAAAATTCTTCAATCACTCGAAACTGCCGATACTTAAAGTCGAAACACGACGAAATTTGAAACGGACTCGCAGAAAATGGGCATTCTTTGTCATTACAACAACAACAAAATTAGTCTCGCGCCAGTGCTTGGACGAGCTAGTCGATATTTGAACTTGAAAGAAACCAAAAATAAAATTCTTAAATTTGACCAGTTTTCGTTTGAACTGTGTTTTTGTTTAAAAACTTGTATAAAAGATTGCTAATCGCGTCTATCAAGTGCAATTCGGTGATCGGAAAGACAATAGAAAAATTCTTAAGCCTTTGATGTAGATGAGCTTCTTTGTACCAATTTATATCAAATAATTTTCTGTTGAGATATAACTTTTCAATGCTAAAAGCTTCAAATAATACTGCAATTTTCTTTTTTGATGCAAATTTTTTTACTCCTGCCCCTCATGTGATTATTTAGTGGGGGGGGGGGGGGATATACATGTTTGTTTTTTACTAAAACAATTTTCAAATAATCCAAAGGCTTTTGCCTCTCTCAATTCTTATGATTCTGAATTATTTTTGAGTCATCCAGGGGAATTTTCAATTATATTTCATGGTTTCAACGGGAAACTCAAAGAGTAAGCAATCACAAATTTTATTTTTACTAAAAATTGCTGACACTTTGAGGGTCCTTTTTTGAGCTTAAGCGATTACAAGGATTCATTATACTGATCTCTAACTGAATTTTATAATAATATTTTAACACTTTTTCAAAGAATTTGATCACAGTGAATCAAGAATTGCACAGTATTCCACAAATTTTTACATTATCGAGAGTATATCCGAAAAATTCTTCAATCACTCGAAACTGCCGATACTTAAAGTCGAAACACGACGAAATTTGAAAAATTTAATTATTTCACTGAGAATTCATTTTGTTTAGTTTGAATCAGAATTGAATCTCATGACTAAAAATATAAAAACTCTGTTTATGGGTTGAAATTCAAATTTCAAATTGAAAAATGATTTTTTTCATTCAGCTTTCCTGTATTATTTTATCAAGAATTTGTCTTTCGTCTCAGAAAATTAATCTTCTTGGTTAAAAATTCATATTTTTTGGTTGACATGCAACTTCTTGGTTCAAACATATTCTATTATGGTTGAGGATTCAACTCTTTTGTTGAAAATTTATATATTTTGGTTTGATTTCACTATTTATCGTTTAAAATTGAAATATTTTTTCTTTTTTTATATGAAAATTTAAGTAGTTAATGAGCCTGAAACGAATATGCTGAAATAAATTTAGTAGCTTGCAGACCCGAAAATATGTTAAAAAGTAAGGAAATTTGACAGCTTTTAACGACAGTAAACTTTGGAACACAGTTTTTTATTGAAAAAATAATAGGAAAAATGTGAAAAAATGCGTGGTGGTACTCTAAACATTTCTAAACAAATTCCCTTGAAAAAATTTGCCAAATATAACAAATTGTTTGTTTTTTGTACGCAAGTGCAATTTTTCAGACTCTGAAAATCACAGTGAATCAATGGATTTAAAATTAATTATACTTAATAATTATACCTGTGTTTAATGAAAAAAATTTTTTTGGTTATATACTTTCCTTATATTTTCCACAGGAAATTGCAATTAGTTAGCAAACTTTGTGAAAATTATTTGCCGTGAATAAGCTATAACGACTTTTCCAGTCTTATGGGACATAAGCTCGGAGCATCGCTACAAAATGGCAGCGACAACGTAGGAACAGAAAATAGTTGAATAGTTGTTAGGCGCCAGACACCTCTTTTAGTGGATGTTTTCAATTTTTTCTTTGCTGAGATTTCAAAAAATGTTGAACAAAATATAGATTTCTTAAGATTTCCAAAGATAGCGATTCTTCAGAATTTTGAAAGATTTAAAGAGGATACAGGCAATTTCTTAAGTTTCCTAAGAAAATTTATAATATTTTTTTATTTTTAAAAATCAATTTTAAGATAATATTTAAGAATATTTCAAGATAATACAAAGATTTCCTTACAGTTCCTAGGAAATCAAAAATAATTTTTTATTTTGGATAATTATCTTTAATTGAATATTCAAAAACATTTTACAACATTTAAAAAACGTTTGAAAAATTGCCAAAAAAGATTCTAGAAGATTTTAAGGCAATTTTATAATATTGCACAATGTGACAAAAATCAGGAATTTTTTTTTGAAATTTGTTGTTTTTTCAGAAGAAAATTAATTTCATGGGTTAAAGATTCATCTTTTTGATTGAGGATTGAACTTTTTTTGAAAATTCGTTGTTTTTTGGTTGAAAAATTAACTATTCTTACAACTTACTTCGGATTTTTTCTCTCGGAATTTCTAAAAATCTTTTGAAATGTTTTAAAACCTTTTTAAATTTTCTCGACAAATTAATTTTTGAGAACAAAAATTATTTTTTAAATTTCCTATGAATCTTAAGAATATTCTCTTGAAAAAATTCGAAATTCTCTGAAAGTTTCTAAACTTGCTGTCCGAAATCTTAAAAATCTACATTTTGTTTTAATTCTTTTTTAAATCTTTTGTAGTCGAAAAATATTTTTTAATCTTTTGAATACTTTTAAATGTCTCTTAAATCTGCTCGATTTCATTTGAGAGTCTAATTATAACTGAGTAAGTTTTTTATTATTTGTTTTATAAAAAACATGGAGGACTTTAAAATGAAAGGTCAAAGCATCAACAACTGCAATTTGGTGATTGTGAATTCTCTTTTTTCAAAGCTCCTTCGGCTCTAACGCACACATTCTCATCAAGTGTCTTGTGCTCAGCACTCGATTTTATCAAAAATGCTAACTTTTCTACATTATTTTCAACTTTATTGTATCGAATGTATCTTATATTTATTTATGTACCTCGATCTGGGACTGCTTATACAGATATCGCAAAATAATGTACACATTTTATTCTTAATGATTGCCTTATTATTTATTTCTTATTTTGCATTGAATTTTATTCTCAGGTACCCTGTACACTGTATTATTTTAATAAGTTTATCTTATTACAATTCATAACGTGCTTTGGCATTGAAACATACGTATTTTCAGTGGCTTGTTCTTCTAATTTGAAAAAAGCGTATTCTGTTTGAAAAAAATGTTACTAAACATTGTATTGGAACTTGTGTCGTCTTCCCATAATTTGAATCTATTTTTAATTTTATTTTTCACGATTTAAAATAAAAATACGCACCATAGCGTGTGGTGGCTCTAAGCAAATTTGTAGATATAATTTAGGCGAATTATTTTGTTAAATGAAATGTCATTGTAGCTTGTGTCCTTTTTCACAAAAAGTTATTACATTCTCATCCAGAGAAGGTGTTAGATTTGTGTAAAATTTGAGCCCCCCCCCCCCAGTTTTTGTCAAATTTCCACGTTTTGAGTCCCCCTGAACCCAAAAAGCAGGTTTTTACGAATGTGTCTGTCTGTCTGTATGTATGTATGTCTGTCTGTGAGCACGATAACTTTCGAAAGAATCGACCTATTAGATTGGCCTTTGGTATACTCTTTTAGTCTCGCAAACGAAAGGTCAAGTTCGTTAGCCAGCCATTTTGGCGAAGATGTATAATTTTTCTGAAAATACATTTTACTTAACCTAACTTTTTTTAAGGACACTTTCCCAGTTCCCTTTAGACTATTCACTTATTTTCCATGATTAAACCAAAACTTATCCATTTTTAAAGAAACTAAAGAGATAACAAAAATAATAATATCAGTGACCAAAATCTGACCAAAATTTAACTTGCAATAAAATGAAGTCAGAATCCACTCGTGATGGCACTGGTGGAAGCTGCCATTAGAGCATGTATTGTTGCCTACCAAGGTGCCCAACTACTTCCAGAGAAAAACACTAAAAATCACTAAAAGTTACTATCTTTTCACTAGATTGGACTTTCAAGGGCGCGAAGTTTGAATTTATATTATATTAATAAATAAATAAAGTACAAAGCCATAATAATAGATCTTATAAAAAATGTATTAAATATTTAAATAACGATTTCATAGATTACATTTTACCATTATTCAGTAAAGTGAAATCTATAATTTTGTTGAAATTTTCGTTTTAAAAGTTTTGGAAAAATATAAATAGGATAGCAATACATGAGACGTGGCAACGAATTAAAACAATTAATGAACTCATCTGTTTTTACAGAACAATCAGGTCAGTAAAATATGATACATTTTTATAATATTAAACTTGTCGTTACATACGAACTTAAGTAAAATGTCTAGATAATATACAAGATTAATAATAAATAATCTAATCTTGAACGCCAAGTAATTCGAATACTTGATCAAGCTCATTATTTTGTTTTGTTCAAATGGCTACCTTGTTGCGTATACAATCTTCAGCGCCATCTCTTGTCTCAGTGGACAAACTAAAGTCCCACATAACCGCGAAATTTGAATGTCATAGCATTTTCAAAAGTAAAATGAGTTTACTATTTTCAGAAAAATAATTTTATGTGTTCTATTTTATATATACTTTTTTAAGTTTTCGAAAAAAACTACTCGAGCAAAAAAAATTATTTAAAAAAATATAAATTTGTTAAACATTAAGAGAAAAGTATCCAAGTTATGTAAGGATCAAAAAATGAAACAAAAATGTGTTTTGGAAAAAATTGTGTAGATTCTGCATGTTTATTTCGCTAGAGGTTTCGTGAAATACGATATTTTATTACTTAACTCAAAATTATTTTTCAATGATTCTCAGAATGTTTAAGCATATAAAAATGAATTATGCTTGATAATATTATTTCAACAAAAAATCAAAAAATCTAGACACTCTTCCAAAATGTAAATTATCCCTTTTTTTAAACTAGGAAATTGGATTTTTTATCGCCGTCAAAATTTGAAAAAACGTGTCCCCATAGCGTAAAAAATTGCATTTTCCTTGCTGAATAAGAATGGTGAAACATTAAAAAAAAATCTGATAAATAATTGTGAACTGAATGGTGGACAAGAGAATTCAAAATTGAGCAACTATGAGCGTGTGAAATTGAAAAATTTTCTTTCAAATTGAAAGAAACAACTTTTAAATAGCATGATTTGAGACTTCACGCTTAACATTACAATTAAATGGCTTAATAGTAGAATGACTATATAAAAAAGCACGAAATTGAATAATTAAAGATTAAAAAATTACAAATGAAGCAAGCTCAGTCGCTCATACTTTTGCAGTTTTGAATTACAAGTCTTATAGTTCAATAATTTTCAGAGCTGTTTTTCAATCTTTTGAATTCTGAATGTTCTAAGTTTAAAATTAGCTACTTTTGAATTTATAATAATAGATTACGATTTATAATCGAAAACTTCTCCAGATTAACAGGTCAAAAGCGGAAATCAATTTCCAGTCTAAACCACGAACATAACCTATAATTGTTCAGGAATTTTTGTCTTCTTTGTGAACCACTGATTTGTCATTAAAAGTACCAAAATACACTGACTTTTGTATCAAAAGTATAAATTTCTGGTTGAAAGCACTAACATAACCTAAAATGGTTCCAAAATTGTGAATCTTTGATGAAATATATACCAACTTGCGATGAAAAACACGAGCATAACCTCAAATTGCGGAAGAATTTTGATCTTTTCTTAATCCATTGATTTTGTTATTAAAAGTACGAATTTTTGCTTAAAAACACTAACATAACCTAAAATCGTTCCAAAATTGTGAATCTTTTATAAAATATATACAAATTTTCGGTTGAAAACACGAGCATAACCTCAAATGGTTGCAGAATTTTGATCTTTTCTGAATCCATTGATTTTTTCATTAAAAGTGCGAATTTCTGGTTAAAAACACTAACATAACCTAAAATCGTCACAAAATGGTGAATTTTTTATGAAATCTTACCAATGTCCAGTGAAATCTACGAGTATAACCTAAAATTGTTCAAGAATTTTTATTCTCTTCGTAATCCATTGATTTTTCATTGAAAGTTCCAAAATCCACTTATTTTTGTATCAAAAGTGTAAATTTCTGGTTGAAAACACTAACATAACCTGAAATCGTGCCAAAATTGTGAATCTTTCATGAAATATATACCAATTTCCGATGAAATACACGAGCATAACCTCAAAGTGTTCAAGAATTTATATCTTTTTTTTTTAATCCATTGATTTTTTTTATCCAAAGTACCAATTTCTGGTTGAAAACACGAACATAACCAAGAAAGGTTCCAAAATTGTGAATCTTCATTGAAATCTATATCAATTTCCAGTGAAAACCAGGAATGAAATTAATCATTACCATTTTTGTTTTAATTTTAAATAATTATTTGAATGGATAGAATTTTAAATACTTATTTATTATTATTATAAAGAATAATTTTTATATCTTTTTTCACTTTCGTTTTTTTCATTAATGAATGCAAAATTAGATATAGGAATCGTTAAAAGGGAAAGTATACATATTTATCTATAAGTATGTGTATGTATGTTTCTGTGTATTTATGTATGTATATGTCTCTTTTTAATTGCAGGTATTATGCTTCGATTATTTAACTTGCATAAGAATTTTTTTAATTAGACCTTGTGGTTTTCCTATAAATGATCCCTGATAAGGGGGTCTAAATTGGCGCCGAAATATGTTGGTTTGGAATTCTGTTTTTTCAATTGTGAATCTTTTTCATGCTCATTTCGCATACAATTATTCATAATAAAATAGATTTATTTTCTATTTTAATTTTAAAAGATATAAAAGTGTTTCTCTCAGTTTCTTGAATTTGCATTCAATTCGTAGGTGACGAGTAATGAAACAATAATGAGATCTTTTAAGCTTCACGCCCAGGTACTAATGAGTCGAAAGTACTTGTTGAATGAATGATGATTGTTTCTGAGTTAACTTCAGGTTCACAGTAACGATTTTATCTTACAAGCAAAAACGAGGTCAACATGAAAAGAAGGCAATAATTCAATTGGAAAAAAGAAACTATTACATTTCTGTACAAAAGAATTCCAGGAAATAGGTTATTATTTTTTTTATTTCTGTTCTTAAGGTGTAGATCTCGAAACAGTAAGAGTGCGTGGATTGGCTTTCGCAGATGACAAAATTGTTATGGCAGAATCAATGGAGGACTTGCAAAGAATGTTGAATAAACTTAATACAAGCATGAAGAACATGGGCCTGAAAAACAACAAATTTCGAAAAAATCAATTGAATCCTCAACCAAAACGGAATAATTTTCAACCAAGCAGTTACATTTTCAGTCAATTAAATTAATTGTCAACGAGAAAAAAAGAACTTGAAATTTCAAGTAAAACAGATTAATTTTCAACCAAGCAGCTAAAGAAATTTACTTTCACACTTGGATTCAGTCCCTTTAATAAACCTCTAGAATTTTGAAATTTTGAAATCATAGTGCTAAATTTATATTCAGCGACCCTAAAAATGTACAAATACTGATTCTTATAAAATTTCAACCGTTTGAACAATTTTTTATTTGCGATATTAGGTCCTCAATTTTGAATTTTTCAATTCTGATACCAAATTCGGATTCAGGGACCTCGAAAACTTACCAATACTCATTTAAATAAAAATTCAACGATTTTCAAATTTTGATATGAGCCATTTTGAATTTTGGAATTCTGATACCAAATTCGAATTCAGCGGCCCCAAAAACATACAGATACTCACTTTAATAATAATTGAACCATTTTTAAACTTTAACATTCACGATTGAATCTTACTATTTGACAGTTTTCAAATTTCGTCCGGCGAAAGGCCGGTTGAAATTTTATGAGAATTAGTATTTGTACATTTTTAGGGTCGCTGAATAAAAATTTAGCACTATGATTTCAAAATTTCAAAATTCTAGAGATTTTTTAAGCCCGCTGAATCCAAGTGTGAAAGTACATTTTTTTAGCTGTTTGGTTGAAAATTAATCTGTTTTACTTGAAATTTCAAGTTCTTTTTTTCTCGTTGACAATTAATTTTCTTGACTGAAAATGTAACTGCTTGGTTGAAAATTATTCCGTTTTGGTTGAGGATTCAACTGATTTTTTCGAAATTTGTTCTTTTTTCCTTTATGTTTGTATTTATATAAAGGTTTATCAGAACTGATAAAACAGATTAAATCAAATGAGTGCTAATTAAAGAATAATATTAGCATGGGAAATATTGCTAAGAACATTTCTTATCGTTTTTAAACAAATTAACGGATATCATATTGTTAAACCGTTTGGCACCCGACCAAATCCAAACCAATTATGATCGGATACTAACAATTAGGGGAGCGAAGTGGGATGGTCAACATTATTGAGACAATCGAGTTGAATCATTATTACTACATTTTGGTATGTAATTGCTTTAAATCAGTCCAAACGCTAAGTTGGGAAATCTGACAAGAACTTTATCTAAAATCTGTAACGGCGTCAAATGACAATTAAAAACCATAAACTTTGGTACACCCAAGGTTTAGGTATCGCTCAATACTATTAGTCTAGAATACTAGACTAGACAACTATTAGTCGTGAAGATATCGTATTTATTAGGTTCTCTCACCTATAAACTCATAACATATTTTCGTACCGGAATGAAAAGGAACTTTTATATCTGTTTCCGAAAAAGGTTGGCTGGGCCGGTAATACATTTACTTTTTAATCTAATTAATAGTTACATGAATGACGTCGATTCGACTTCGGATGACAGAAAAAATACATTTTGTAGGTTTGAATTTTATTAATTAATTATTAGTAAGAGCTTAGTTGTTTGCGCGAGGTTTTTTCATTCACTACTCTGAAAAATAGTTTTATTGAGCGGAAGGGACCTACTTTAATTGAAAGCATTTCATCGGTGGTCAATGGGGTAATCGTGCCGCTCTCCATATTTACTTTTATTCGTTTCATACTACGATCAATAGATTTATACATTCCAGCAAGAATATCAGAGCTTTCTAATATTGCAAGGATGTCACCATATAATACATATATATATAATATATAACAATATAATATATTATATATAGTGCTATTAAATTCAATGTTATTATTTTGCCATGCATTTGCAACGATCATATGCCAACTGCATAGCTGCACGGAGAAAAATAAATGTTTAAACGTAACATCCAGATGTTCAGGTTTAACATATTTTATGTTTAACTGTAGGACAGCAATCTAGATGTTCAAAGTTAGTATCTGCAGATATTAAAAAGTGAGATATTACTCTCTAACATCCAAAATGTTCAACTGAAATATCCAAAATATTACATGTATGGTTATGTCAAATAACAGATGTGAATATTTGAGGAGTTGACTTATTTCTGATCATTTAAGGAATTAATTGATATCATATTTGTCAATTTAAAATTAAACTTGAATGTTTGAACATGAACGAAGAACAGATAAAGGGTGTATGAAATGTCGATCAGATGATACATTCAGTCAAGTTGAGGTTATGTTTAATATTTTTAATTCGAAATGAAAATAAAAACAGGGCAAGTAAGCTGAGAACAATAGATCTGTAATCAGCAATTAAAATTCTATCTATTTTAGGTTACTTAAACTAAAATTTTATTTTAAATCGAATCAATATCACGTCAAACTTAAGAACCTTATTCTATTGTGTAGACAGAAAAAAATCGTTATCCAATTTGGTTAAGGGTAGCCAATTTTGATTCATTGTATATGTTCCGAAATTGTAATGTCACATAATTGTAATATCAAAAATATATACCTGTCAAATATAGTCCTTAAATTCCAATGCGCGCTGCGCATGCGCTCGGACGATTTTAAAATCTGAATGTGTTTCATTTTAACATAAAAATATGTTTACGCCTAACATCTCAAAAAGATAGTAGATGTTCGGCATGAAGGTGCACGAGACTTTTGCCGGATCATCAATGGAATTCGTCGCAGACTGTAACCACCTATCTCATGGTCGTGAGACGTGGTTACGGATGAAATATTACCGCGATTTCGCTGGGAGCGGGTGCAGTTTTTCAGATTAGCGCCCGCTCCCGGCGAAATCCTGCCGTTGTCCTTATGACAATTTTTTAAATATATATATATTTATATTTCTATACATATAAATAATAATAATAACACTGAAGCCCTATCGAAGGTGTCCTCGCGTTATCGTTGCGGTACAGCTTGAGCTTGCTTTTCATGGAGAGTCTTTTAAAAATTTTAAAACGCTTGTCGCTTCTCGAGGATCGTCGGGCGCCCCTGGAGCCACCGTTGGGGGCCACAGGATGCGGGACGGTAGTGATGGTGAGCTGCGAGATGGTCAGGCAGATCTCACTAATCAAACAGCTGGCCAGCAAGAACATCTTGACGTACGGTAAGAAGTGAAACATCAACTACGCCTGCTGAGGATGCTTTGGCTAGCGTTAGCTATTTGCAGAAACCACCTCAACAGAAATACTATGGGAGAGCATCAAGTGGGATACCACAATTGATGAGGAATTGGTGCGTTTCTATTATGAAAGTGCGAAATTTGAAACCCCACGCGAGAAAGGATACAATTTTAGAACGAAATTCGCTGCAAAGTATCCCCAAACAGAGAAAGTCGCACTAAGAGATCTTATCGCTAAGGTACAGAACATCAGGACTAATCTACACATATCAGAAGATTCAACAATGGAGATTAAACAACAGGTTGATTTGGTGTGGAAAAACGACAGCAATAAACATCAGTTAGTGGAAGCCGCGCCACACGAACAAGCAGCGGCAATTGATGTTCTGCCTCAACCTGGTGATGATCCAATCCAACAATATTTTCTCAGCAACCGTTTGATAGTCATCAAGGCCAATTTTATTCGAATGAACAAAGCGCACCATTCTATCAAAATGCGTTACGTAAGTAACTTTTTTTCAAGTTCACTCCATACAGTTACGTGACACTGCAAAAAATCGAACTCTTTGCATTTATCTTACGTAGAAGGAAACTTCAAGTTCTCTCAAAGTTACTATAGATTTCACGACCAACCCCCTCGATTGCTGCAATTAAAGAAAAAATAGGCATACGTGAAATAACATCCACCTGCCCTCTGTGATGAGATGCAAACAAAAATACGTTTGAAAATACTGATCAAAAATGCCCTATAATGGTTTCTTCTTTTATCTTCAACAATCAACTATAATAATCTCGCAACAATTTCTATCCTGTGGACGTGACTCTTCACTAGTATACATCAGTCTAAAATCTCATAAAATTCACTTCAACCATAATCTAGAGCCAGTTGAGGCTTCAGCTGGTTCTAGATTCTGACTAGCATACCCTTCAGTAATTAACAAAAACTAAAAATAATGAAAATATAAAATAAATGAATAAACAAATTTATGAGTGTCCGAATTTACCACACATGTCCTAAGTTACCCCGGCTGACAGTATTTTATTGAAAATTCGTTACTCATAGTAAAAACATTATCTTTATTATTTAAACATGAAATATTTGATGATTATTAATGATTTAGACTTTCTGCAGATCGCTTGACAAACCGAGAAGTTGAACATGATTCTCAAGCCGCGACTTGAAAAGCATCTTTGCAAAAATTTCGGTCACCATACGTTTGGTTGGAAGATAGTTGACTTTGATGTTCTTTCTTCCTGGGAAATACAAGGCCATTTATTTGGCTTTCATGGTTGAAAGTGTCACATGGAGCCATCTGTGTACCAGATTTCACCTTGGAGGAGCGGGTTACCATTTGCTTTCCACAGATCCCTGCTTGGGATGCAGACGCGGAGAACTTTGGCAAAGATGAAGCGTTTTGTTATTTTGTCTTGCCTCATCTGTAGAATTGGCAATGCGCTGATATCACTCGGGAGCCTAGTTTGTCTAGGCCCCCGAGATCATCTGTTTGCTCTTGCCAGGCGGCTCATCGCGTGTGCCGATCTAGCTGTGGGCATAGTCCTCATTGCTCCAGTCAAATCCCTAAATGGTCGGTTCGGATTCGTTTAATATACGGAATATATGGAATATATTAACGGGTATCAAGATATGATAAAAAATTTCCAAATATATCTTTGTTGAGATTCAGTTGGAGATCATCGATCTCGCGGCCGACATGACAGTTTTTATGGCCGACTGAAACTTAACGCAGACATGCTTGTACATTTTTAGTCATGTCTCGGCATCCCATACACATTTTTAAAGTTTCATCAGCTCGAATTAAAAATATAAGTACAAAAAAAATATGCTAAGAATTCTAGATTTTTGTTTACAACTTTCTTGGATAACGGTTCCCACGAGTTGAAGTCGACGTATTTAATTCAAGAAACTCTTAAATTTTGTTGAAAAACTTATCACAATGTACATTATCTTTGAAAGATCAAACATTTCCCTATTATGAGTTATTTGACAGACAATTTCATGAGATTTCTGTCAGTTTTTTTTTAAACATTTTTTCTTCTTTTTTGAACGAGAAATCCCGTTTCAAAGTCAACAGTGATTTTTAGTACCGCTCGCACTATCCGTGTACATAATTTCCGAAGGTATTTCATATATGTTTATTATTACAGAATCAAGACCACAACCGGGACGTCGTTATGTAGAGGAGGAAGACCGTATGTATGACCGTATGTACGCTCCATCAACAAGTAGTGGGATATTCTCCGCATCTACGGTTGATATAGCAGGTAAGTTTGCAAATGAAGTTTTCATAAATATTTTTAAAATCTTACAAATAATGATTTTTTCAAAAATTTTTCAAAGATTTCCAAAAATTCACAAAGTTTTAAAATATTTCAATGCATTTAATGCAGCGAAAATATTCATTCACTTCTATTATTTTTATAAAAGTATAAAGATATAAACATTTTTACGATAGTCCATTTTCCAAATTATCTGCTTAAAGAGAAATGAATAATTTGTTTGAATTCAATGTAAAATTTTTTCTTAAATTTTTTTCTCTTGTTTTGAACAAGAATATCTTAAAAAATGTTTCAATCTTTATTCATTTTAAAAATAATATGATTTAACGAATAATTTCGTTGATGCGAATGCAGAAAATTCTACTTTATATTTCAACGAAAATCAGGGTTAAAAGAGATCAATTTTTATACTTAATTTAATCAAATTATTCATTCGTTTTTCAACATATAATTCTCAACATGAATATCGCTAAAAAAAGTTTTTTTTTTTCTTCATAATCTTTTAAAATGATTAGAGTGAACGAATAATTTCCACGAATTAAATGTAAAAAATTTGACTTAATTTTTCAACAAAAAACAAAATTTTTATGTAATCACGGAAATATTTTGAAAACTTTGTGATATTTTGTAATTTAGAGGGAAACTTATGAAATGTTCATAAATATTTGAAACATCTACGAAATCTTTGGAACATTTGACATATTAGAAAATCTTTGTAATCTTTCTGAAGTCTTTCGAAACATCGAAACCTTTTAAAGTTTAAAAAATATTTGTGAGAAGTTTAAAATATTTTTTATCGAATTTTTTAATGTTATTGTTGTTATTGAAGCCGATATTTCTTTTAAAATTTTTAAGAAAAAATTTCCTCCGCAGAAAATTTTTCCTCATAAAATTTACTATCGAAATTTTGAATGTCATTGTTGTTATTGAAGCCGACACTGCTTTTGACATTTTTGAAACAAAAATTTTTCTTCAGAAAATTTTTCCTTAGAAAATTTACAATAGAATTTTGAATCTTATTGTTGTTATTGAAGCCGATAGTGCTTTTGACATTTTTGGACAAAAATTTTGTTTCAGAAAATTTTTCCTTCAGAAAATTTACTACCGAATTTTTTAATGTTATTGTTGTAATTGAAGACGATAGTGCTTTTGACATTTTTGGGAGAAAAATTTGGCTTCAGAAAATTTTTCCTCAGAAAATTTCCTATCGAATTTTTTAATTTCATTGATGTTATTGAAGCCGATAGTGCTTTTGTCATTTTTGGGAAAAAAAGTTTGCTTCAGAAAATTTTTCCTCAGAAAATTTACAATCGAATTTTGAATGTTATTGTTGTTATTGAAGCCGATAGATCTTTTAAAATTTTTAAGAAAAAATTTCTTCTTCAGAAAATTTTTCCTCAGAAAATTGACTATCGAATTCTTTAACGTTATTGATGTCATGGAAGCCGATAGTGCTTTTGACATTTTTGGGAAAAAATTTTTTCTGCAGAAAATTTTTGCTCAGAAAATTTACTATTGAATGTTTTAATGTTATTGTAGTTATTGAAGCCGATATTTCTTTTAAAATTTTTAGGAAAAAATTTCTTCTGAAGAAAATTTTTCCTAGGAAAATTTACTATCGAACTTTTTAATGTTATTGTTGTTATTGAAGCCGATAGTGCTTTTGACATTTTTGAAACAAAAATTTTATTCACCTGAGTAAAAATTTATTGACTTGGCTCCGAATTGTATTGCCCCCCATCAAGATATAATGAAGGCAAAGTGAAGACTTTCTTTCCTCTTCCATTTCTCTTCTACTACAATTTTACCATTTTTCACATCTGTTCTTTAATTCATTCTAATTTTTCCTCTTGCCCACTCCAAATTCTTCATCCACTTTTCACCCAATCCATCCTATGTTAGAATATTCACCACATTTTCTTAACAGCTTTCTTTAGCTTCCATTCATTCGCACTTTCTGTTTTCTTTATTTCCCTAATACATCCCTGTCTTACCTCGTTTCTCAGTCTAAATCTTGATATGCTGGTCGATTTTCTCTCTTCTCTCTCATATTTTTCAAATATTATGATACTTCTTCCTTCTTTATCATCTTATATTATTTATTATATTTTGAATCTTCAATCATACTTCATCATTCTCTTAATTGCATCTTCCTCTTCCTTTTCTCCATTCCTTCATAGTTCACTCCAGTTCCCTCTCCTATATATTCAGTATTCAACAACTTCGTTTCTTCTTCTGATCCACTTATTAACTCTATCGTTCTTCCTCTGCTCTTTTCTACCTACTGAAAACACTTTTTTGAAAAATCCTCTCCCTTTTTCTTCCGTAGCTCCTTCACAAACTTCAATTCACATTTTTTGTTTACAAGCTGTTCAAATTTCGTCAGTTTGTCTTGAACGTCACCTGTTTCTGAAAGACATGCCGCAACGCAACTTTCCGCAATTCATTCAATGATTTTATTAATGAAGAAATACGTTTTCGCATAATATGCCCACTCAAGAGGCCATTATATGATAGATCTTATGTCTACCGGAGCTTCAGTCGAGGTAACGAGATTTTTTTGTTGGCACAATTTATGAAACTCAGGGAAAAATTAGGGAATTTTTCAAATGAATTTTTGCGGTAACCCTGATATAATATTCTTGTTAGTAATTTATTTTCCCTCTATTTGTATTTATATATATATTTTTTTTCAACTGGTTTCTGCCCGAACTTTTTTAGTTATTATATTTATTACTTGTTCAAAAATTCAACAATTATATTCGAAAGTAATCCTTTTTGGCTGAAAATTTAACTGTTTTGTTGAAAATTCTTTTTTCCGTGTTGAAAGTTCTATTATTTTCGTAAAAAATTACTTTTTGATAAAAATTCATATTTTAGTGTTGAAAACTCAACTGGAATTTTCCTTTGTTTCAAAATTCAACTATTTTGTTGCAAATTGAACTATTCTTGTAGCAAATTTACTTTTTTTTAAATTAATTTTTGGTAATGAAAGGTCAACTGAAATCTTTTTTGATAAAGATTCAAATATTTTTTTGAAAATTTGTCTTTTCAACTTAAAAATGCATCTGTTTTAGTAGCAATTTCATATTTCTTCAATGATAATGCCTCTGTTTGATTGAAAATTCATCTTTTTTGTTTGAGGATTCGACTATTTTGTTTGAAAATGTTGGTTGAACCACTTTGTTCAAAAATAATTTTGTTGTTAAAAATTCATCTTCTTGGTTGAAAGTTGAACTATTGAATTCTTGCAAATCTGTTGTTTTTTTTAATAAAGGTTTATCGCTTCGCTTATAAATTTAACTATTTTCTTAACTAGTTCTACTCATATAGTTTTCGTCGCAGTCCTCGTCCTCGTTGTGAAATCTGCAATATGGTTGACCTTTGTAATCGAAATTCAAGGCTTTCGGGATCTTGATGACAATTTTCTACCAAAGGAGGTAGCTATCGTCACACTGGATCACAAGTTTGTCGCTTTTATTTCATAACATTAAAAAAATAAAAAGTTTGAAAATGCGTAAATAAATTGTTTTCGAATATCAATCATTAATTGTTTAATATCCATAATTCATAATTCCAATTTAAAAGCGTTTGGAATTTAAAAATTGTATATATTTAACGATTCTGAATTGAAAACGTTTCAAATCAAACAATTTTAAATCACCAAAGTGAAATTTGGACAAAAGCACAATATTTCTAATTTGATAGAAAAGTATTTAAATTTCATCACTTCTTAATAAAAGAGTTTAAAATTGAATAACTTTATATTGAAAAATTTTCCATCAGATGCTCTTAAAATAGGGAAATTTTGAAAGACAATTTTTAAAATGGAACAGTTTCATTAGAAAGAAGTTGCTGTGGTATGAGTATTGCTTCAAAGCGTTCATAATTAAACAATTTTATTTTTAATTGAAAAATCTCGAAATTGAAAGATTTCAGATTAAAATTTCGAAAACAGGACAATTTGAAACTGTTCAAAATTGAATAATTTCAGATTAAAATATTTAAAATTGGATCGTATGAAATTCAACGAAATCCAAGTTGTATTATGTATAGTTTGAAGCGTTCAAATTTCAATAATTTAAAATTGAAAACTTTAGAATTTCAATAATTCACAATTAAAAATGATCACAATTCTACAATTGTAAACTGAAAACTGAATTGAATTTTCCAGAGTCAAAGCTTCTGAAATTTCCGAATTTTAAATTGTTAGTACAACCTGGAAAAATTTTCAATTATAAACTTTTACGATTGAATTATTCTAAAAAAAGTATTAGAAAAAAAAAAAATTTTTAAGTACGCAACATTAAAAATAAAAACATTTCTAATACGAAGTGTTGATAATTAAGCAAATCTCAACTTCATTAAAACACTCCCCTAGACAAGGATGGAACACAAATACTGGTAAGGGCACTGTCGCTTGCGACACTTACCAACATTTTTTTGTTATTTAAATTTATTAAACATTCTTTGAAATTTAATGATTTTTTACTCAAAATACCGATTTCTAGTGTAAAACATCAACATAACCTGAAATGCCTTGGTGGACCGGCTGAACGGCAGCAAGTGGCTGTCAGTGGCTGTCATTGAAGGTATGCTAGAGGCGACTTCAAGAGCATCTACTAGCAGACTTCAATGACAGCCACTATGTTTTTTTAATTTCTAACCCTAAAAAATAAATTTATTGCAATTATGACATTACCTTCTAACGTAAATTTTAACGTACAATTATAATTGCAACAATGTTGATATTTATTTGCTCGCCAGTGTGGTTATTAAGATCTGAATATTCTTTGAAATGTTTGACATATAATATTGGATTTAAATCTGATGAATTTTGTGAAAAACACCAATTTCAGATGAAACACGCCAACATAACCTATAATTGTTGAAAAATTATACATATTCTTTGAAATTCAATAATTTTTTATTAAAAATATCAATATTTCCCAAAGAAAAACACTAACAAAACAGAAAATTATGGAGAATATTGTAAATCTTCTTCGCGAAATCCAATGATTTTCCTGCAAAATAACCGTTTTTTTGTGAAAAACGTTAATAATACCTCAAACTATTCGAAAATTTCAAATCCTATTTGAACTATAATATGTATAGTAATTTTTTTTTTAAACATTTTAATTGTTAATATACGTTTTTTTCATATATTTATTTCGGAAAAATATCTTGTATTATTATTATTATTATATAATTAAGCCGTTTCCCTTTCGGGGTAGGCGTGAATTGCTCGGTTGGAAAGTAGTGATAAAGAATAATTTTGTTAGGAGATATGAACGGATGGGTCGGCGTCCAACATCAAGACACAGATACAGAAAGGGTACTAAGTAAATTCGGGGATCCAGAAAAAAATTACAACGGGGAAAGGTTAGTTAGCCTATGCTTAGAAAAGAGTCTATTCAATAGAAATACTTGGTTTCGACATAAAATGATCCACGCGTACACCGGTCTGAAGGAAATAGCCGCAGTATAATTGACTTCGTTATTGCGGATGAAAGACGAAGGGAACTAGTTGAAGATACAAGAGTCATGAGGGGATCCGAATGCAATACTGATCATTACCTTTCAGTCTCCAAAAGAAACTAAGGGCGGGGATGGAGAAATAAGAAAACAACAAAAACGAAACAAACACGAATCAAGAATGAAAATTTACAGAAACAGGAAGTGCGAATAGACTTTCAGAATAAGATAAACGAACGCATAGATGAGGCAACATGGGATGCGCTTAAAAGCAATAAAGATATGGAGGGCGCGTGGACTTTGTTACGGGATATGATTGTTAAAACTACGATTGAAGTTTATGGTACGGCGGTTGTAAGAAGGAAATCTGGTGATGCATGGTGGAACGATGCAATTAGGGCAGCCCAACAAGAAAAAAAAGAAGCGTATGAGAGAACGTTAAACATCACAGATCTCAACGATCAGGAGAGAAATAGACTTGAAAATGATTACAGACACGAAAAGGGGAAAGTTAAACGACTAGTCAAGGAAAGTAAAGATAACATCAGAACAAAAGAAGAAAGGAAATTACAAATGACTTTCAAGGAACCATGAGAATAGTATATGAAGAGATGAACAAAAGTAAAAGTACAGAGTTTGTCAGCATGAGAAACAGCAAAGGTGAAATGCTATATGATACAGACATAAATTTTCCAGGATTTCAGGTAATATCATCAGGTTCCATGTAATTTCAAGGGAAATTATAATATTTCAATAGATTTCTGAAGTTTATTGATAAGAATGAATAGATTTTGTATGATTTCAAAAAGATTTTCAAATATTTCAAGGTATTATCAATGATTTCAAACAATTAAAAAATTTTTAGGACATCTTACAAGATTCCAAGGAATTTTCAATTAACTCGAGGAATTTGAAATATTTAAAGTATTTTTAAAAACCAAAGGAATTTCTAAGAGCTTTAATCGAGGCATTTTAAAAGATTTTAAAGGATTTGAAATATCAAAGAGTATTTTAAAATTTTTTCAAAAACAATTTATTATTTCATATTAATAGATGGTAAAAGTTAAAGTACGATGTTATGCGTCTGAGTGAATAATTATTTATAAATTACGTAAAAAGTATAAGATGACATACTCCAGACCAAATAAAAAGACCTTCATGATGTTAAGAAGATCCTTTAATCAACGTTTCGAGAGTCGAATGCTCTCGTCATCAGGAAACAGGAATCCAAGTCGCAAATAAGTCCTTTATTTTTATAAAAATTGGAAAAACCAAAATGTCGTAGTAAAAAAGGTTCATGCTCTTACAACAATTCCATCACAAGTTATTTCTGACGTTATTTCTGACGCGCGGCTCGCTTCGCTCGCAAGTTTGAGCGCGCCTAAGGCGCGCGACTGTAGGTTCTCGCGCTTCGCGCTCGTGAATATATTCATCTTGCGCTTCGCGCTCGATAATGTATTTACCTCGCGCTACGCGCTCGGTCTTTGTATTTTCCACACTTTTGTGCACAAACCTTTTAAAATTAAAAGTCAAAGCGTTAACAACTGTAATTTGATGATTGTGAATTCTCTTTTTTTCTAAAAATGGTCAGGAATCACGAGATGGTTGGCAAAGGAGCGTTCCTTTACAAAGTTGCGGAGCAGGCAGCTGAGAATTATCAGGGCTTGATTCAGGTACAGAAGGTTTTATTTTTGCATGCCGGGATGGTGTCATTTCCTTCTTAGTATACCGTGAACGCATTTTAGGCCAAGAAGTTCCCAGCGATAGTTGCAGAATGTGTCATGCACACGTAGAGAGCCTAGAACACATACTATCTGGGTATCACACCAATGCAGAACAACGTATATCTACAGACATATTGCGGCCCTAAGAATACTTTATTACCATCTTTGTCCCTCTTACGGAGTTGGACGCGACCCTGCCCTATCGAAAACTCCAAGGGAGATAGAGTCAATTTTCCAAAACTAGAAGTGCCAAATTTTCTGGGACTGTGATTTTCGGACAGCAGTCTCCGTTGCACACTCGAGGCCTGACATTGTTTTTCAAGACATCGAGAAACGAACCACATTCGTGATCAACTTTTCGGCTCCAGCTGACTACAACATCACTGGCAAGGAGAAAGAAAAGGAGGAGAGGTTGTGATTTCATCGTGCCCTGTGACCACCCATCTCACGGTGGTGAGACGTGGCCACGAGTGGGATTCACCGCGGTCCTACTGGGAGCCGGTGTCATTTTTAGATGGCAGTTGCTCCCAGTGGGACCCTGCGGTGGTTGTCAACCTTATATTTTAATTATGTATATACATGGGTGTGTATGTGTATAAAACCTGCCTGGCGCAATTCCTCAATGATGAAAAGGATTTCATTTGTAAAATTCTGGTCGCCTGCAGCCAGCAATGTCAGGATCAAACGATGACGATCAAGCAGTTTGATAAAATCATCACATTAGGAGTAGTTTGTTGTTAGGTTTATATATGTATGCAAGCTCGCTGGAGGTTAGATATGTATCCGCGGATATCTGTGGCAATGGATAAAACTCATGAAAAATTCGATACAATTTTTAATGTTCATTTAATTTATTTATTTTTTATGTTTAAAATTAAATTTATATTATAAACTATTTCAATTTTATTTATATTACTATTTGAAAAGCGCAAAACTTCGATCCACTGTTCAGCGTTGACTATTTCTGTTTTAACTAATTGCTTTTATTTTTCATTTGATTGAATACAAATTTTTGTTCATCACTTTCGTTACTAATGATTTGATTTGCATTGTAAACCCGAATAAACTCGTTAAACTATACATTCATACATTTTGTGCACTTTTGAGGTTAAGTTGACTGTAATGTAGAAAAAGTCGAAACTTCTTATCTTTTTAAACATTCAGCTTGCATGCATGAATTCAATGAAATTGGTATACTAATGTAAAATTTGTTTAGCTTTTTCATGATTTTGCGAAATTTTGCTTTAGTTTTATGTTGATCTATTATACTACGTTGTACGTTCTACTTCAATCTACACATATACATAGAGAAAAGCATAATAAATACATATACTTATACAATATTATCTGCATTTAAGGGCGGAATAAGCAAATAATCATCTCAAAATTGTGACACTTAAAATAATTTTGCAAATATAGCATAACGACCTATATGGTCAACAACAAGTCACAAGTGTTGAAAAAGAAAAGACTGAAAAGTTATGAAGACGGCTCTACATACTATCTTGGATTTCTATTTTGTAGCTCCGGGAAAATATTTTTTGTGAAATAATTATGCGAGTTGGTTTATTTAAAGCGCAGAGAGTATAAATTATTTGCAAAGGGTAAATATATGAATTTCCAGGATTATAAAAAATTATAATTTAAAATCCTGCAGAATAAAAACAATTTCACAACAATCTTTCAGATTCTTCAACATAATTTTGGATATATTTTGAAATATTCTATTAAAATAATGTTTAAAAATAAAAAAATAAAAATTTTTCTATGAATCTTTAGAAAATTTTGTCTTCGAAATCTTTAAACATCAATTTTGTTTTCAATTTTATGAAATCTTTGCAATACTTCTTAAATTTTCCATAACTAACACGAATTGTTTCTGAAATTTAGTAATCTTGCAAAATTGAACAATTTTGCTTTAAAATTTTTTACATTATGTTTTTACATTATGAAATATAAATTTTGTATTCCCTTGAAATCTTCAAAATTCTCAAGGCAAAATGTTCGGCATAATTCTCTCCATTATTCTCGTTCATCAAAAAAAAAACTTGATAAAATTTCAGTCTAAAAGCCTTAAAACTTAATTCTAAAGCAAAAAAACATTTTAAAAGTCCGTTTTTATAATATAAAAAGCACAAAATTTCACATTTTTGAGACTTTCTGCATGCATTTGAATAATTTTCGGCCTAAAAGTACAGCCAGCGCCACCCTCGGCCATACTCTACATTTCCGTCACTTTCATTTCAGATATGTGTCACGGGGCTGCACAGAAGCAGATACTAAGTTTCATCCAGACTGTGGCGTATATTGTTGTGAAGATCATTTTATAGTAAGTATGTATAATCTAACGTATAATAATACTGAAATAAGCTGTAGCAAAACTTTTTAATAAATGTTACTATTCGTGTACAATATCTTAGCAACAAATATATATTTATAGGTTATGTCAAGTACATCTCCTTAAGGGCATGTGATACTTGTGAAAATTATCGATTTTAGCAGTGTTAGGTTCCCCCGGCTTTTTCCCTACAATAACAGAATTCGTATAGCCAACATCCTATTCCATTTCTACGTAATCACGATCTTATCAATATTAAATACAAATATATCTGTAATATATCCGCAAACCGTTATAAAACACAAATTGAAAAAAATACTAAGAATTGAAGACATTAATAGTAAATTAAATCTTTTGTGCTCTTAATAAATTTGATTCCTCTATCAGTTTGCGCTTTCGCATGTTCCACATAAACATCAAAATTCAGCTCCTTGGATCAACGTTAAAATCAAAAATCTTAGGAAGGAGTGTTATATTAGGCCTTGCCTGGCAAAGAGAACAAAAAATTCACTGCTACAAGCATAGCTTCGTCAGCTCAGGAACTTAGTTTAAACCAAAATGAGGGATTCGTATAATCGATATAATTGCAATGCTATAAAGAACAAGAATAATAATGAAGATATCTCGCCGACTTCGAATGCTGCGGCTGGTCCTAAGCTGGCCGCACGACAGGAGTTGTATGCGTCACTCAATGTACTGCTTTTCATTAAATCTTATGGCACCCTTCTTAATGCTGCGGCGGCAGGTATGCGACAGATTCTGCTACTGCTTCTAGTAGAAGCTTAGACGCACAGCTGTGAGGGTTTTATAGTGTGTTGAGCAAGAGTTTTGTAGAAAATGTTATTTTGTGATGAAAATTATGGAGGATCAAAGTTAGTAAAATTCGTGCTAGAGTATCCCTGCATAGTTCATGCAAAAACCCAATATTGCAAGGACTTGAACATCAGACACAAGGTACATACACTACTACATAATACATGATTACAGACGCTACTTTTTTTAATAAACATGTCGTAAATGGTCTATTTGCATATAAAACAAAACGTTCCCACAACTTAATTATATCATTATTTATTATTTTATTAATAAAGTCGTCCTGTCTATTCTTGGATTACTTGGTATTCGCAGATCCCGACCTCCTTCACCCCTCCTTGCGTCATATAGGTGCTCTCCGAACGCATCTAGTCTCACCTATAAAGGTATTCAATCTTCCACCTCCTAGCCTGGCTAGGGTATTACTTGGAGGTCGGGATCTTTTCACCCACATCTGATCACAACGTCGACAGTCGATGCAACAACATTAGACCACCGCGCGATCGTAAAACCCAGTCGGGCACCCCACTACGATTACACTTCCGTCGTCCACGCCACGAACAGTACCCCCACGTGCGCTTCGAAGACCACAACACTCCCTCAGGCAACCCGCGACCATTACACTACCGTCACTCACGGCACGACCACCACATTACAAAATTGAGAAAAAACCGCGACTTTCTAATCCTATTCTAAGAGAAATATGCTACTATTATTATTACACCATTAAGCCATTTTCTTTTCGGGGTATGCGTGACTTGCTCCGTATATAGGTGTAAGGTATAGATATTTTAGATTGATGTAGAATTCTCCTGTTATTTATTTAAATGACACGTTTGTTCCGCAACACTGCTCCGACTCAGGTTGCTGATCAATCTCTCTAGCGATCACTTCAAGTGAAGATCCTCACAAAATTGTTATGTGTGGTTCCCCACCTGGGCCCATTAGTATTCAAGGTCTTTTTTTCAGACGTCATTCGCTCTACTGACACTCTTTTTAAAAACTATTTGTCTCCACACTTTTCTGTCTTGGCATACTAATCTAGCTTCCTTCACGTCTATGCATTTTTTCATGCAACCTCTCATGTTCCTAAGCCTTCTTATGTATCTTCGGATTAATGTCTCATTCACAGATTCTAACCATTCTTTCGGCGGTCTACCTCTGGGCATTCTAAAAAAAAAACGGATTTTCAATCGAACAGTTCAATTTTCAACCAATGTGAGGAATTTTTAACTAAAATGATGAATCTACAACTGGAATAGTTGAATTTTATACCAAAAAGGTACAAAAAATTTGCACCAAATACTTCAATTTTTAAATAAAAAAGATCAATTATCAACCAAATAGTCCAATTTTCGTCCAAAAAATATAATTTTTTAACCAAAAATATAATAGTTAAATTTTCTGTTTTAAAAAAATAATTTCTAACAAACAAACAAAAAAAAAAAAGAATTTGCAACAAAATAGTTAAATTTTTAATTGAAATAGTTAAATTTTCAGTTAGACAAATTGATTTTCTACAAGGTAGTTCAATTTCCAATCAGAGATGAATTTCAAATTAAAATGCTGAATGTTCAACGAAAATAATTAACTTGTAACTAAAGAGTTATACTTTTAACTAAGGAGTTGAATTTTCAACTATTTTTACCCCTTGAAATATTACAAAATCACGTCAAATCTTTACAGTACATTAAAATCCAATAAAATCTCTTGATAAATCTGTGAAAAACGATGAAGTCGTATGATCCCTTAAAATCATTGAAATCTTTCGAAACCTTATTAAATCCGCCAGAAGCCTTTTAAAAAATTTCGAAAAAAAATATTGAAACAAATTACATTTGTTTAAATAATTCAAAATTAACCAACCAATGTTGATCAATAACATGGTATCTATAGTATATTAAATTTACAAAATAGCCATATTTATCAAAAGGAAAATTTAAAGCAATCCTACATGGAATTATTTACTTGAATTTTTCACAGTAAGTGTCCCGTATCTCATTTCTAATTTATTAATATTTTTAACATAAAGAAAAATGTTAGGAAATTTATAATTATAATTATAGCATGAAAAAATAAGAGTTATCGAAAAGAAGACGCGAACTATGGATAAGTGCGATTAAACGTGGTCCTTTGAGTGAGTCGCTGATAAGAAATGCAAAAATTTGTTGAAAAACATTTTATATCAGGTAGGATAAGTTAGATACATTCTACACAAGACGGAAGTAATCAAGTTCTAACCTCCAAATTCAATTGCCTCATTTTGCATCAATAAATACTAGCATTAAATATTTTTTAAATACTTATCGGTACTCTAGTTTTAAATAAAAGTGTGAATAAAGAAGGAAAAAGTGTTTATTCTGATAATTTTTGCATAATACAAAAGTTTCGAATGGTTAGGTTATAGTTGAAGTCACCATTTGAAAATTTCATTTTACGCAAAAATGATTAAATTAAACAGTTTCTCCCTGTGCATACGCACACTAATTTAAAAAAAGCTTACTGCATAGTGTTGCAAAATGATTCAGATCTAGTATTTATTCAGTAAAGTGAGGTGATAAGATTTTGAGGTTAGAGCTTTCGAGTCCAACAGCGTTCCTGTTACAAGTCGCTGCAACTTTTGAACGTGCCAATACTAACCTCACCACGCACTAGAAACTTGTCATCAATCCTCTTGCACTCCACTTTTTCAATAAATCCGGCTTCGTAAAACTTAAAAGCCTCTCAGCTTTTATAAGCTTTCAATTGTTTGCACGTGTCATAACTGTGAGTTATCGTAAAATACGATACAAGATCGAACTCACTCCCCTAATAGCACGGAACGTTCCTGGAGCGTTCCGCGGGCACCTTCGGAACGTTCCAGGAACGTTCCCAGCAGGTGTAAAATGTCCGCCGGTTGGGAACGTTCCACTGGAACGTTCCAAACAAAAATGACCGTTATTGTTATTATTATCAATAAAGGATAGTTTTCCGTAAGCTGCATGGGCGTCCCAAATATTTTCTACGCCACAGGCGTAAACTTGTCAAGTCTTGCAAGCGGACGTCCCTCCGTGCTCGATATGCACTAGCGACTAATTCCTTGCTAGTTTAACAAACAAATAAATAAATTTCAATAATAAACAACGAATATTTAATAGAAACAAAGTAAAATGATTTTATTTAAAATCGCTAAAGATCTAGCACGTCATAGTATGGTGATTCAAAAATGTGCATTAACTTATTTGGCTTTTTGAATAACAATTTTAAAGACAAAATCGACAATGTCGACTTTGTGAATATATATTATAGGTTACGGTTTCCCGATAGAACCCGGATAGTCCCGAATGATTCCCAGATAGAAAAAGAGTAGTGGGATAGAGCCCGGATATACACGTATAAAAGTTCTATCTGGTTTCTATAAGGGCCTTATCCGGGTTCTATCGGACCTTATCCCGCATTTCAAACAGGGAAGTCTACTGCTGACTGTCTTGCAATTTTCTCTGCCAAGGTTCATACTTCTTTTGTCAGCAACGCATATGCAGCAGCCTCATTCCTAGACGTTGAAGCAGCTTATGATGGAGTTGTTCCTGATATTCTAACAGATGAACTGATTGAATTAGGCGTCCCCTGGAAATATTGTAAATTTTTCCAAAATTTAATTTCATATATATATATATATATATTTTTTTTTAGATGACAGTTGCTCCCAGTGGGACCCTGCAGTGGTTGTTAACCTTTAGTTTTTAATTATATATATCCCGGACGAGCCCCCATTCGGTTTCGGTTTCTATTCCTTTCGAATAGAACTGAAGGGCCTATGACCAAGCCACCGAACGCGTCCTCGGGTTGCGGATAGAGGGTCCCTGTACCAAGGGGCGGCACGGGGTGTCAGAGTGGGGGAACTATATATATAGGACATCACATTTTCTGCCATATCGAGGTGCTGCCCTCATTGTACTACGAAGTCGAACGCTGATTTCCTCGTTCTTCGTCAAATATGACGGAAAGCAGTAGAAAGATTTTTTAAGGTTAGAAAAGTTTGACATGTATCACTCGTATCGCTTCAGAAACACTGCAGTTCCAAATATAATAATAAATAGCGCAAAGTCTAGGCACACCGAAAAGACATATTTGGAAAAAATAATGAAAAATTAATAATGACTGAAGCACTGATATGATGGTAATAAATAAACGGAATTGTGAGAGTAATACTCCCAAATGATAATTATGTTTATAATTGTTGGAAAAATATTAAATAATAATTTTTTGTACTTTGAAGTTTAATTTTTATCACTAGACTGAACCGAAATTTAAGTGAATTTATGAATATATAGAATTTTTGAAAATTTGAACCTTGAGATAGACTTTTTTGTACATAGTTTTTTAAAAAATTATAAAAAACGTATTCTCGTAAATCAAATTATTATTTTAAAAAACTAAAAATAAATTTTGAGATAAACCATAAACCAGTGTTGAAAAAATTTTCCTCAATATTTTTCCAATTGAATTAACCAAATATTTATACTAGAGAAAGAACTTTTCTACTATTTTTTTTAAATTTCACCAAATTTTCTCAAAAATCGAATTGGTAATGAAAAATAAAAAAATAAAAATAAACTTCAAGATAAATTAGTGCTGATTTGAATCCTACAAAGTTTATTTGGAAAACGTTATTAGGTTCGAAAAAAATTCAGGGAGAAATTTTTTTTCCGTTTCAGGCGCACGTGTTTTTACAATTATTTGTTTATACAATTTTTGTAGAATTATTTTAAAACTCTTCAATTTTAAATGTTTACAATTAGAAACTCTTTAATTTTGAAAGATGTATGAATAACAATTCATAAATGGTCGTGATTTTGAAGATCAATCTTCCAAATTAATGAAGTTTGGAATGTAAATAATTAAAATGACAACATTTTTAATTGTAAAATTTAAAACTGGCATACTTTTTGAATTGTAAATTTAAAAAATTCTTTAATTTTAAAGATTTGCAATTCAAAGTTCTATAATTTTGAAGATTTATAATTCAATCTTCAATCTTAACGATTTGCAATTGAAAGTTGCAATTCAAAATATTCGATTATTAAAAATTAAAAATTATTCAATTTTCAAGAATTATACTTTAAAGGTATGTAATTAGGAACATTTTTTTGGAATAGTTTAATTTTGAGGACTTATCATGGAAAATTCTACAATTTTAACGATTTTCAATTTAAAACTCCTTAATTTTGAAGATTTTCAATTGGAAACTCTTCAATTTTCCAAGGTGTATAATTAACAGTTCTTAAATTATTACGATTTTATAGATCGGAAGTCAAGAGTTTTCAATTATAATCTTCCAAATTCATGAAATTGAAAATTTAAACATTAGAAATTCTTGAGTTTTCAAAATATAGATTTCCACATTATTCCATTATTTAGACTTACATTCTGAAGGATTGTAGGTCAAATTTTAAAATAATTTAATTAATTATTGAATTAAAAATTTTTTAATCAAGGATAAGATATCAATTACATTCTATGTATTTCTACTAATTGGAATGATAGTTCTGTTTTTATCAAATGTTTAGGATATACAATAATTTCAAATTTTAAAAATACATACGGAAAATTCATTAGACGAATAGTCTAAAAAAAGTCTATAGAAATTGCAGACTATACAACAACCAGGGGTAGCCCGGCCGGGATCCGACCAGAAACCTTGTTGTAGTAGGGCCAACCGGGGCAATTTCTGCACGGGGGTTACCCAAGAGAGTATGAAAATATAAAACTAAGAGATCAAGAAATGTATTTGTCATGGATATGAATATTACATGTTGCTAAAGGTCGCGTGACAGGACATGCGACTATGATAAAATAAACAAATTAAATACAAACTTTTCGAAATATGAACAAAATTACTATTTTCATGATTTATTTTATTTTGACTTCAGTGTTTCAAAACATCCTCTGATTTTATTATAATAAATTGATATGGAGCATTGCAGGGTATTTTATAAAAATATTACGCAAGAATAGTTAACATTATTGGCTGTTATTTGGAATCAAACCTGCATAAATTGATATAAGCTATACCTAAATCTCCGTGATTATAAAATTAACAATTTTATCCCGAATTATGAAGTTTGAATAATTATTTTCTAGTTTTATCCTAAAATAGCTTTTAAACAACTCTACTCTCAATTTTTATATTTTTCAGCCCAATATCAGTGACATCTGAGAATCACAAATATTTAAAAATATATTGTTAACGTTATGTAGCCATTTTTTGTTTTGAATTTGTAGGTTAGAGCAGGTACGATACTTCCCGAATTAATAATAATTCTTAAACACCTTTGCATCTACTGTCGAAGAAACGAACTAATAGTTAACATTGGGAGAACAAAAATAGTAATTTTCCAGAAAGGTGGTCATGGTCACAAGAAGAAATACCCTCCTTTTTTATACAGAGATGAACAAATAGAAATTATAAGAGATTGTGCGTGCTTGAGAAGAGGAAGGTCGGGTCTCCCAGAATTTGGGAAACAAACAAAATTTAAAATGCTAAAGTTTGATTAGAACCCACACCTCAATTGACTCTGTGAAGGAACCTGTACAGGATCATTCAAAGGTTACCTTGTATACAGGTTCCTTTCCAGGCTCATGTACAGTTTCCTTCGCCAAATTCCTGCACAGGAACTGTCAAGATTACCTGTATAGGTTAGTGTGCAGTTTCCTGTACAGGAACATATGCAGGATCCTCCGAGGTTCCTGTACAGGAATTTTCAGCTGGGCACCACCTGGGTGAATTAGTGGGTGAAGTAAAGAAGTGGGCGGAGTTTACTAGGGTGAAGTAGAAGGAGCGCGTTAGAATGAACGGCTTCGAGTGTGCGCCGGGCATATGTTTAGATTTAGATGTTTGGCGCGTAATGTTTGGTAAAAGATAATTGAGGTTATGTTACACAAAAGTTTACAAACATGCAAGAACATTTTTATAAACACAACTGTTTTGTAGAAAAACCGTTTTTTTTTTTGCTAGAAAATTCAACAATTTGGTGGAAATTTTTTCTTTCTTGACTGAAAAATATTTCTTGATTGAAAATTCATGTTTTTGATTGAAAATTAATTTTTTTAACTGAAAATTTTGCTATTAAAATTACCTCAACTACTTGATTTAAAGTTGAACTGCTTTGTTAAAGATTCATCTGTTTATTGAAGATTTATCTCTTTGGTTGAAAATTTGACTATTTTAATTGATATTTTAGTGGTTAGGCCTCTTTGTGACGCACGGCTTGAATTATTTTTTATAAAAATTCGTCTTTGTAGGTTTAAAACTCAACTATCCTTTTTGGCGTCAGTTTGAATAAATGTTATTTTAACACGTGCAGTCTTGAAATTCGAAATTTTTTATTTGAACTCTTCCAAGTAGAAGTTGTCAACTTATACCACTACGAATACCTGAAATTGATACATTATTAATTATTGTAACCATATTGAGCAGAAACCCTTGGTACAGGGACCCTCTATCCGCAACCCGAGGACGCGTTCGCTGGCTTTGTCATAGGCCCTTCGGCTATAGGCTATGCGTATAATTTTGTTTGTCACTTTCCCTTGCGAATAATTAGTGGAAATCATGCCAAAAACAGTCCCCCCCCTGATTTATAGACTAATCAATGTGCATTGAGTTTTTTGACAATATTGTTAATTTCTTTCAATATAAATTATTTAATATTTTTGACGCTGAACTAACTATGATAATTTGAACCTTTATAAAATTTATTATATAACTGTGTATGTTAGAATTTCGTTGGACGCTTATAGTGTTTTCTACAAATTTTTAAACTACAAAAACTCCTTAAGTGGTCAATCATTGTACCGATTAACTTATTCAAGGTAATTTTAGAAACAAAAATTGTACAAAGAAAAGAAAAAATTACAAAAATATTCCAAGTTTTATATGTTAATTGTAAAGAAGATTTTTTTAATTGGCATTAGGATTACAATTATTCGTTTAGTTCTTATTAATTACATTTTATTTTATTTCTTAAAAGTGTCATTAGCTTTTCAAAAAATAGCAGGCCCGAATTGGTAAGGTGGGATATCAGGAAAAATCCCGGTGGGCCAGTACTATTTCAAGCAATTTGTTCTTACAGAATTGGACCGGTTCCTGATTCTCAAACCTTTTGTTTTAACCATTTTTCTCGGGCCGATTTTCTATCCGAATCTGGCCCTAAATAATAAGAAACCTAACACCTTTCGTCCCGTTAGGTTTCGTATTATTTAAAAAGCTGGCTCCTACAAGCAATACAAACAATATATGCAGGCAGTAAAGCGAGTGTAAGGGTAAATGGGAAACTGAGTGACTGTATGGGGCTGAAAGAGAAAAGGAAGAATAAGTCCATTTTTTCATTAAATAAAATTGTTAGGGCAGCCAAGAAATCTACGATCTCCAGCCAAGATGCGCGAAAAGTGATTAGGTCTGCCTTGGAAGGTGCGCGTGAAGCTGTAAAAAAAGCTGGTGGAAGAAAAAATTTAAAAGAGACTCGCATCATAGCTGCACCATCTAAAATTGGTGGCTTTCTCCCCTTTCTCATACCTATTTTTGCAGGTCTCAGTGCCACAGGGCCGTTAGCCGGTGGAGCTGCGGGTATAACCAAAGCTATTAATGATGCAAGCACTGCTAAGCAAGAGCTTGAAGAAAGTAAACGTCATAATAAAACAATTGAAGCAATAGCTCTAGGAAAGGGTTTATATCTTAAACCTAACAAGCAAGGTTTATGACTACATCTAAAGAAAAAAAATTTGAAGAAAAAAGATCAATCCAAAAACTAATTTTTAGGCTACAACGTAGAGCTTTAACCGATTTCGATTTATTCAAATACGCGAAATCCATACAAATTCCGAATTATCGTGGGGTTTTTATGCGAAATGACTTGCCAGATCGCGGTCCTCATAAACATGAATCGTTTATTGTTAATCTCGACAGTTAAGACGGTCCGAGTACACATTGGGTGGCCTATAGAAAAATCGGTAATGAAGTTATTTACTTTGATAACTTCGGAAATCTTCGACCACCCTCGGATCTTATGAAATATCTCGGTGTTGGTAGCGTAAAATATAATCATGAAATGTATCAAAATTATGACACATTTGTATGCGGCCATTCATGTCTCAAATTTCGACGTGATCAACTGAAATCGCGAAGTATGTACAATCTATATAAGAAGGTATATTAATTATCTCAAGTCAGTCAAACCTTTAACTTTGCACGTGCCCAATTGTGCACGTCGATGGCCGGACGGACAACTGTGCACGTCCATCTGTGCACGTCCAAGTCCACAGGAGCCATCTGTGCACGTTGAAATTTCGACGTGTACAGTTGTCCAAGTACTATCTGTGCACGTACACAGTTGTCCAAGTGACAACTGTGCACCTTGAAATTTAGACATGCACAGTTGTCACTTAGACAACTGTGCACGTGCACAGATGGTACTCGGACAACTGTGCACGTCGAAATTTCGACGTGCACAGATGGGCTCCTGTAGACTTAGACGTGCACAGATGTCACATTCCTAACTGTGCACGTGCACACATATCACTTGCCCAACTGTGAACGTGCACAGATATCACTTGTCCAGCTGTGCACGTGCACATTTGTCCCTTGTCCAACTGTGCACATGCACAAATTTCCCTTGTCCAATTGTGCACGTGCACAGATATCACTTGCCCCACTGTGAACGTGTACAGTTATCACTTGCCCAACTGTGCACGTGCACAGATGTCACTTGCCCAACTGTGCACGTTCATGCCCTTACGTGAGGATTTATACGTTAATTTTAGTTTCCTCTTTTGGATTTTGAAAGTGCTGTAAGTCTGAAAATTTTCATTCCATCGAAAAATGTCATGCAAATAAATTGTTTGAATTTTGGAGTACTATTAACAGGCGCGCATATCATTTCCAAATTGTGAAAAACATGGCCTCAAAAATTTTCAAAATGCGCTCACTTTTTGAATTTTCACCCAAAATGGCTGGCTAGCGAACTTGACCTCTCGTTTACGAGAATGAAAGAGTGTACCAAAGGCCAATCCAATAGCTCAATTCTTTCGAAAGTTATCGTGCTCACAGACAGACATACATACATACAGACAGACACTCCGCAATCGTTGGGCTCTCTGGAAAGAAGCCATCAGACCCTTGTAGAATACCTTAGACAGTTTGGAAATGCTCAAATTTGGGACGAGTGGCTCCGTTATGCTATTTGCCCGTATAATACTTATTAGCACAAAGCTACAGGTTTTACGCCATATTCTCTAGTATTTGGTAAGGAGGCCAACGTTCCAACTAGTTTTTCCTCAGATCCATCCGAGATTACGTATACAAAATATCTCCAAGCCTTGTTCCACAAATTAGATGATTCTCAAAGATTACCCCGTAAATAAATTAAGATTGCTAAAAGAAAGTCAAAATTATATTATGATCGCACAGCTAACCCTCAGAACTTTCGCGAAGGAAGCAAGGTAGCTCTAAATGTAGAAATCAGGAATGAAAAGAAATTTTATCCTTTCTTTGAAGGACAACATGTAATAGAAAGAATGATTGGAAAAGCAAATGCACAAATTAGAGATGAAAAATCGAATAAAGTTATGGTTGTTAATTTGGACAAGCTACAAATAATTGATCACGCAATTCAAGAATAAAAAAACCCCTAAAAAAAACTAAAATTGAAATAAAATTTGGATAATAATCCAATTTAGTAAAATAATCAAATTATCACGCTCGGATAAGTTAAAAACTAAAAATGTTCTTATTTTTATTTTTTACAAATACTAGATGTAAATAATTGTTGAAAACAATTTTTACATCAAATTTTATAAATTAAAACTTTAGAGTTGAAAATGTTTTTACATATATTAGATGTAAATAATCGTTAAAAACAATTTTCACATAAAATTTTATAAATTAAAACTGACCATAAAAGATGCTTCTATACATGAGTACGAAACATCTTTTAAAATAAGGGGGAACGTGTGAAGGAGCGGTGCTCCTACATATATATAATGTAAAAATTATTTTAAAATGTTTCAGTGAAAATTATAGATTAATGCTTAAATGAGTATCTGAATTCAATTTTAAAAATTATATCTAAATATTATGTTTAAATTTTTTCGAAAATTAGTATAACAAGTTATTAATCATTCAAATTTTCAGTAATTAAATTTCATGTTTAAAAAAATATGAACTAACAATTATTTGAATGATTTAATGAAAATGATAGTTTCATGCTTTTTATGTTGTAAATAGTTCAATTAATTATTTGTCGATTAATTTTGTTACAAACTTCAAATTAAATAAAGATTGAAATTAAATTTTTTTAAATTGAGTGACATAAATTGATTATTTACTTGAAGTTTATCTAACTGAATATGAGATATTATTTTGATAATAGAAGTTTATTTTTTCTCTAAAATAACTCTGTTGCAATTATGCAATATTTTCAAATGCTTGTGATGTTGTGAAATGACTATCAGAATTCAATGTAGAAAATTATATGTACATATATTTTTTTTTTTTTAATTGGTTGTAAAGGTTAATAATAAACTAATTTATAGAAATGAAATTTCAAATTTAAAGGAGAATATAATGTAAAACTTATTTGAATGTTTTAATGAAAATAATTTTGTAATGCTTTTTATGTTATGAACTGATTAATTAATTATTAACTAATTCTGTTGAAACTTACATTTTGTGGAATTAGTTTGAAAGGTTATTCGCAAATCAAATATTCAGAAATGAAAGTTCAAATTTAAAAAAATATATATAAAGTTGTAACATTGGTCTGTTGTTTGGCCGCTGAAATCGTTTGAAATGATATTTGTTCCCGCTAGATCTGATTCATAGATTTCTACAATCGCAAATTCTCTACTTTAATTCTTGACACACGCTGCTTATATGGTCACGTAACATTTTGAATTTTTAGAACTGACATTTGCTCCCACTGCCATGTAAGTGCGCCTGCGGTCCATGACTGTGACTGTTTGAGAAGCATGCATTTGGCTTGACGCAGCCTGATGCCATGTGCGAGCGCCGTGGGCCATGAGTGTGACGATGGAGAAGCACGGCATCTGGCTTGCAGCGGCTAGTCGCCCTGTTGCGGGGGGCCTGGCCCGTGGTGGCCAGTTGCCGCGTGAGAGCGCCTACGGGCCACGACTGTGACGATGGAGAAGCATGCATCCGGCTTGACACAGCCGGATGCCATGTGAGAGCGCTGACCAAGGCCATTACTGTGACGATCGAGAAGCATGCATCCGACTTGACACAGCCGGATGCCACGTGAGAGCGCCGACCAAGGCCATTACTGTGACGATCGAGAAGCATGCATCCGACTTGACACAGCCGAATGTCATGTGAGAGCGCCAACCGTGTAGGGCATGACTATGACATTAAGTAGTTGAGACTGAAACGACATTCGTCCAAGCGACAATTCATACTTATCGACATCAACTTCTTACGGAGTTTCTTGAAAATTTTGTTTTATGAAACTGATTTGTAGCATTGCCTTGCACTTCCTTGAATTTTTGCTGAGTTTCCAGGCTGTTTCCCCGAATCTTAGCAATGAGGTGTCCAAGGTCCGAATATTGAACATTCCAAGCTCTTCTCTTTCTTGACTTTCTAATATGTTTTTACTTCCTTTTCATATCACAAACTGGGGAGTTTGGGATTATGACTTGTTATCAAACTTGTTACAGATCAGAAACCTACTGAACAATTGTCACTATGAGAGCTATGGAACTTCTGAAGAGTCAGCTATCCTTGATAACTTCGATTACCAATATTATGGCGACACTAACCAGCGCGAGCATAAGGTCACTCATATATTTTATATGGATGACCTGAAGATCTATGCCTCTGGTAGAGGCAAACTTCAAACTGCCATAAATGTCGTCAAGAAGTACACAGGAGAGATTGGGATGGACTGTGGATTGGATAAATGTGGCAAAATTCATCTGAAGAAAGGAAAGATTCTTGGCGTTCCCAAGGACCCTACGCTTGTGGATATAAGTGTTATTAGACATCTTAACACTGGAGAGACCTATAAATACCTGAGCGTGCCTCAAAGCCGCGTCTCTATGAAGCAGATACGAGCATCTTCGTCGACAGATTTGGTCATCCAATCTGTCGGCCTTGAACAAGGTATCTGCGACCAACATGCTTGCCGTCCCGGTTCTACTGTACTCGTTTGGGGTTGTTCAGTGGACGAAGAATGAATTTAAGGCCCTTGAAGTCACCACACGCAAGATCATGTATATATGCATAAAAGCTTGTATATCAATTCGTCAGTTCCGCGATTATGCATTTCACGCCGTCAAGGCAGACGCGAACTTCTGAATCTCCAGTGTCTTCATAACTTAACTGTTTTAAGTACAGCTTACATCGCTGCAAGTGGGGAAGATCCTTTCCTGAAAAATGTCAGGAATCACGAGTAGGTTGGCAAAGGATCGTTCCTTCACGAAGCCGCGTAGCAGGCAGCTGAGACCATTGGTCTGAATTTTAACGTCAGAAGTGAGGAAAGTGCATTACTCCATCTAGATGCTTCACTTCTGAAAGCTGAAGTGCTATAGCAGAATTCGAATGATTCCACGAAGATCTATTACACAAGAAAATGCAGGGAAATTTTCACAGGAATGTAGAAAAACAGTCCTTGTCGAAGGAGCAAACTTTTGCTTTTCTCCATTCATGAGAGTGTAATGTAATCGTCCAAATTTTCGATCTCTGGTTTTTAACGGATCTTTACGTTTCGGCACTCACCCAGTCCGAAAATCATAAAATGTTGTCGGTGTCTGTATGTATGTATGCCTGTATGTACGTATGTCTGTATGTATGTATGTCTGTATATCTTATGTCTGTCTGTATGTATGTCTGTATGTATGTATGTAGGGTTACCTGAATGTTGTATCCACGCTAACTTTTGAAGGATTTGTCGAATCGAGTCAGTCTTTGATAAAAATTTTGAGGGTCCTAAAATGAAGCTTAGGTTCGTTAACCAAATATTTCCAACCAAAATTGAACATTTCAGAGCATTTTCAAAATTAAAAAAAAATTTTTTTTTTTAAATTTCAGAAATTTTTGTCCAAGTTACGTTTAGATGGGAGAGAGTCTTGAAAATTATTTGAATGAAATTTTTTATTTTGATGGAAATTCAAAAAGTTATATACTTTTCAACATATTGAAAATTTCAACAACAAAAAATAGAAAAAAAAATAATTTTTTCTGTTAGATTAAAAAATTTCAATCAAAATTTTTACTAGATATGGAATATATTTTAAAACTATCCTCATAAAATTGTTTGATTCGACCAAAATTCAAAAAGTAAGAGCATTTTCAAATTGGGAACCAAAATTTTACGTTTCATTTTGTTTATATGGTTTTATTTTTCAAAAGCAATCGTCTATATAACCTAGCTGTTGAGAGCGAAGCGCGAGTATCGCAATGAGAATGTAATCTTTAAGGCCATAGGTGCTTTGAGAACTCTCTTCAAAGTCGAATTGAAAAAAACATGTTTAATTTCACTTTATGATTGTAATTTATGAGGGGTTTGAATCACAGTTTTTGATTTGCGCGCTCAAACTACAATATTCCAAAATCGTAATAATACGTGAAAGAAATCAATTTCTTACCTCACAAAATTAACCGAACAATGTTAAAGTGCTTTAGGAAAAATATTTGCATCCATTGCTAGAAATATAACCTCTAAACTACGTTAGTATAAATATAATATTACAGATAAATTTTGCAAGGGTGAAGTTTTGTGAAAGTTTTGACAGGATTTGACAAAACTACTAGTTAAAAACTAAAGTTTTGAATTTTCAAATTAACGAAATATATCTTTCTCAACCGAGACTTGTATTCAAACATTCTTCCAGCTCTTTCAATATTTTCTGACTAAACAAAAAGTTCAAGACTTATTATTGAATTTTCCAAACAGTAGAATAATAATTTCGTTCATAACATAAGCCCAGATAACAATCGTGCGACGCACGCTTCAAGCACGCGTGCAAGTCGCACGATGCGACCCATGTCGCACGCAAATGGCTGGCACATTCCGCGACAAAGTGATGGGTAAAAGCGTGCGTGCACAATCAGGCTCAATCAGCCATCACTCATATTTCGTCGCAGTCCTTGCTGAATAAATATAAACAATATGTCAATAAAATTTTTTATTGAGCAAATTCGATTCAGTTGAATCAAATTAATATCTTAATTCAAATGATTGATGTATTTATCTTATTCCAAATGATATTTGTACCTGTATTCTACATGCGCAGTGTTGTCAAACTTCACAGTTCACCGAACATCGCTGCCGACGTTGCCGTCAGTGAGGTTATGTGAGCGTCATGTTGTGGTGTACGCCAGTGATTTTCCAGTTGTTATAAAATTTCAATGAACTCGATCATTGCGATATTATTTTTCGTATATTTGAGCCTTAATTAATGTTTGCGTGCCACGAATTGTGTTAAAGGAAAGCGATCGGCACCTTCCGAAACAGTTTGAGACACTGAGTCCTTTTCATAGTAAACATTTCAAAACCAAGGCACCGTCAGGTCTCAATTTCCAATTAATTATTATTAAACAATTGGCAGTTGTTACTTTTTTCTTTAGCTTGTAGGCATCGCTAGGTTATAATGCATGTGTATACCAAATTTCAAACAGTTTCAATCATATTTGTCTGAGTAAAGATGATTAATGTGTTAAAAAATAATTGAATTTGGCAAAAATGTTTTTTCATTTTTTCAATTTTATTGTTCAAAATATACATCGGAAAGGAAAACTTTAAATAGAAAAAAGTCCAATTTTAATATTCTCTACAAGTCTATATTTTTTTAATTTAATTTTTTGAACTTAAAAATTTGGATATTACAAGACGATTGGACAATACTTTCTCACGTTTTCGAGCGCTCGTCCGGTTCTTGCATCCCCTCCTTTAATTTTTGTACATCTCCTTTGCTCTTTAAGTATGTGAAAAAAATTTCGATCATGTTTTATGCTATCTTTAACCCATTAATGCCCAAAGGGACACAAAATTTTTCACCGACTTCGACTGGATAACTTTTGATGAAAATGCACTAGAAAAAAAATGAACTACATATTCTGCTGCTTGCGGGATCGCGCTTTCCGAATCTGGTGACGAAATTGACGAAAAATGATTCCTTATGCCCTTTTTTGCCATTTTTTTAAAAAAGTCAATTTTTTCAGTTTTTTTCCCTTTAATCATAAAAGTGACCCAGATAACGTTGTCACATGGTGCTGAAAAGTATTCAAATTTGGTCATCGATAACTTTCCTTGAAATATATGCACTTAAAAAAATTTTTGGAAATCGATGATTCCAATATGGCGACCATTTAAATGTGACATGAAAAGAAAACAAAGCAGCTGATTGTCTTTCAAGACTGTTCCCACTTCAAGATCAAGAAACAGTTAATGATTCGGATGCTACGGTACCATTAGACAGTAGTGATTCCGATACTGAAAGTGATGGTGAAGAACCCACACAGAAAAAAACCTGTGATTAAGGAACGAAGAGTATTAAGAGATAGAGAAAAGGTAAAAATTAAGGAACTATCCGAAAAAGAAGAGGAAGAAGAAGAAGAAGAGGAAGAGGAAGAAGAAAATTATCAACTATGTAAAGGATTTTTAGAATGGAAAGAAAACTCAGCAACGAACAATAGAGTTAAAACTAAACCAAACGCTGAAGGAAAACTTTGGAAATTAATAAACAAGTCAGACATGCCAGATTATAATGAGGAAAATTGTATACGTTACTTAGGAATATTAATAACAGAATTTAGAGATAGTGGACTGACAATAGTAAGATTGATTTTCGGTGACCGAACCTTTACATCATTGGAAAAGAAAACTCTTTTGGAAATATTACAATATTTATCTAATTATTACCCAGAAATAGGATTCCATAAATGTTTTAATAAAACCAGAGAATTAATTAAAGAAGAAAGGAAAACCATCAGTAAAGAAGCCCACGCCAACCACCTTGGAGATAAAAATACAATTCAAAAGGCAAGAGAAATTGGTGAATGGAAAAATATGGATGAAGAAATTAGGAAATACGTAAAAGCATGCCCTATTTGTCAATTGCAGAAAAAAAACAAGGGTCACTAATCAAGCACAATCAATCATTCCAGACACACCTACTAACCCTAACGAAAAAATCTCTTTAGACGTTTTTGGTCCCTTGCCAGAAACAAAACTAGGAAACAAATACATCTTAAGTATTCAAGACAGATTAACAAGAAAAGAAAGGGAGATAAAAACAACTGCAATAATTACAGAGGTATCAGCTTACTAAGTACCGTAAGTAAAATATACTCGAAAATACTTATCCGTAAGGTAATGGAAATTACAGAAGAAAAGATATGGAAAGTCCGAAGTGGGTTTATGCCAGGAAGATCATGTACAGATCAGATATTTAGCTTAAGACAGATCACAGAAAAAAGTCTAAGAGTAGGAAAGAAAGTTTTCTGTGCATTTGTTGACCTACCCTTGTGGAAATTGCCAAATGTTTGGCTAGTTACAAGTTTGGCCCCAACTTGGAAAATTATTTTATCGCTACAACAGGGTTAATATCTTAAATCTAGTTTAAGTCAAATTTGTTTCACAGCTCTTGATTGCATCTCCATCAACTTGGCTGTGCATCTGTTTTCAGTCGGGCTCCATCTTGAACCTTTTGAACACAAGTAGTTTGTTTCGAGCTTATGTTGGCGAGTGTTTTTGTGATTTCGTCTGTATCAATTATTAAAGTGTGATTCAAATTATAAAAAATGCCAAAAGTGAAAATGCACTTGTCCCGTTTAAAATTTTAATTAAAATTGGTTTAATAACTCCTTTTTTATTTAATAAACTATACATTATTTTACAGAATTACACTTTCTGAGAAATTTTTTACAGAAAAGTAGCTGACCAGTTAACTGATCCTTGAAAGATGAAAAATGAAAAAAAAAATTAATATATAATGCAGATTACCTAAAAATCAAATTTCAAATAATTAAATATTTTATTAATTAAATGATTGTAAATAATTTTAATTAAAATTAAGTTTACCAGTTATGTTACGATCATCTTTTTTCAATTTATATTATCGAATCATTTAAATTTTCAAAACGTCAACACCGTCTGGCTCCATTGCTTAAACATGAACATTTTGTACCAGGTGGCTCTAATTTGATATACCATGGGTTCGGACCAGAAAATCACAGTTAGACATTATTTAGCTTCCTGAATGTTAAAAAAATGGGTTCATGTATTCATGCACGTATGAGTGTGTGTGAGTATGTCTCCGCTTGTTTGGTGTGGATTCATGTGATACTAACAATGACGAGTGTAGTGTGTATTCTAACGCTTACTGTCCAATTTGTCTTTTTTTTTAGATTTCAGAATGTCAAATACCAGATTCGATTATCATTTTTCATTTTGATATCGGAAACTTGTTTATTTTTCATGTATTTCGATGTTTTTATAGGTATCTCAAATTAGAGCCACCATTTACCGATTTTCGAAAAAATCGTTTTTTGGAAAATATTTATTTAAAAAAGACTCATTGGTGATATGAAAAAATCAATCGAATTATCCGAAAGGTTATCAGTTAACATTTCGAATGACCTATTTACGCTTTCCACATCAAAAAAATCAATCTTGGCAGCCATCTCATCGATTCTAATTAACCCCAGTGTTGTGGTACTTTACGGGTTATGTTTTTTGGCCAAAGGATTTTCAAAAATTTTGAAAATTCAAGGCATGACGCCATTTTGAAATTTGAGGTCGACTTTTTTTAAAATTGTAATCTTTGCGACAAATTGTTTCGGATTCCAATGAAGATTATGGGCATTTTGTGAAACAAGATGCTGTTTTATATAAAATATGGATAAAAAAAAAATTTCAAAATTTTCACAAAAAAAAACTCAAAAAAATTGGTTGATTCGATTTTTGACGAATTTTGCTATTTTTAATTTTTAATTTTTTCTCAGAATAATATTCCTTTTTCTTTTATCTTTCATTTAAAAAAAAAACTTGATGGACACTCATTCGTAGTGCGAGAGATAGAGGCAGAAGTGTCATGCAAAAAAGCAAAGGGCTCATGGTATCGCCCTGAAAGACGCCTCCCTGGAAGGTTACGTTGTTCGTTGTCACACGATAATTTCCAAATGAGATAGTAAAGCTATTTTTCCAAAGAGACATCAATCACTCTATGCATCTCACTATGTGTGGATGTACCTTCAAGCTTTCCAACAGACAGACGATAAGTCAAAGTATTTTCGATAAATGAAACCCAAATGACAAGGCCTATCAAAAAAGATTAATAAAGAATTTTAAAGGAATTTTCAAGAGCTATAATCCTTTTTCGAGACTTTCTCCCGTATTTCGCGTCGTTCGGCTCGAAATTTGATTTTTGTGATTTTTCCACAGTATTTTCGATCAGTAAACCTCAAATATGAAGTTCTGTCAAGAGCTAACCTTCCACTCTTATAGGACTTTTTATAAGTTCAAATTTTTCTCTAAAAATTTTCCCCGTACGTCACGTCCTTTGGCTCCAAATTTAAATTTTCAATTTCTCATATTATTTTGACGAAACATAGTATATCGATTTGCTATTTTGCCACAATTGAAACCTATTCTTTACGGACATACAAAGCATGCTCATTTTCAGGACTGAAACAGCTTGCACTTCTTGAACAACTTGGACTTCCATCAATATCTTGGACTGTTGGAGCGGAAAGCAATGGGAACAACAATCAACCAATTTCCACCGCATGCACCGGATCAGTGGATGAACTTTTGTATTTTTGGGAGGAAATTCACACAGCCTATAAATTTTGTAGGAGGAAAAAGGGGCCTCCCCACTCCAGCAGAATAATTATACGTATATCTCCTTTTCGCATCTGGAGCCTCAATTCATGCCCGCGTTTGCATTGAATTCGGACATAAAAAAGGCGAGTTTACAGAGTTCTTTCAGAGAGTTAGAGTTAAGAAAGTATAACCAGTATTGTCCACTGGATATGACAGTTGGAGGCTGCTGAAAAATGGAAGATCTAAAATCCGCATACGTAGGACAAGTAGACAAAATATGAAACAAATCCTCTCTTTCCCCGAGATTGCATATTCGACAGTTTCTCGATGGCTCATACATAAATTTAAACTCCCTGATACGAATGCAGCCTCTGATTGAACCCAGGAGCCTCAACTGAGCAATTGTGCTTGTGACATAAAAAGGGAGACAAAAGGTAAGATAAGGCTGAATGCCTGGTACTAAGGACAAGTGTGAGAACACCTGTAGACTACCAGAACTTAGTACTCTACCATAATCTGAGCACTTTAAATAGAGTCAAAAATTATCCAAGATTGTCTCTTTATTATTTTGTAAAGCTATTGCATCCAGTCCCGGTCATAAATGAGCAGAGTAACACACGCAGAAAAAATTCTTGAATTGCAAAACCCAATTAACCTTAACATTTTCTAGAAGGCTTAGCTGCTAAGGAGTTTGATTTCTTCAAGCAGCGTACGAGATATCTTTGTTCCTCCATTTCCAACAGCCTCACCAGTCAACTTAGAGTTAGCTTAAAAATCTGATAAGCCAATTGTTGTCTATCAGTTTCAAGTCGCAAAGCATAATTTGGCGTATAAGACGGAAGGTTTAAAACCCTCTCCAAGAACTTCGATTGAAGCTTTTTGATCATTTCAGTGTATCTTAAACCTCAGACTGTGATAGCATAATACAATATACTGAGTGTAAGACTCTGAAAAAGCGTGATTTTAGTGCACCAAGCATCGGATTTCGTAGAATAAAGAATTCTTAGAACAGCACCCATAGCAACAGGTAATTTTTCTAGAAAAACTATTCCACCTCGAAGCTTCTTAGTGTCACCAAGAACTGAAGTCAACTTCTCGAGTTCTTCTTTGGATACCTGCGCGTACAGAAATAAACAATCTCAGTTTTTACCTCGTCATTTAAATCTCAGAATTTAATCTTAATATTGTCATGAAAATTTTATTTGTAATCAGAAAAATGTTGCTTATACGCTCAGAGAAAATGTTGTCTTGAAACAAAAGCATCGTCTTCTTGCCTGTTTTGTTTTGAACTACTTGAATATCTGTTTTATACAAACAGAATTATTTGTCTGCAAGATTAGGTGAAGTTTGTTGCAAAAGGCTATAATGTTTGCTGCAAATAGATTCTTTTTGAGACAAATGAAATTCATTGTAACCTTAAACTTAATAGAATATTACATTTGTGTCAAGAAGCATCCTTCTGATACAGGAAGAAATTTCTCTGAGTGTATATCCAGACTGATGTTTGACTGAGTTTCTACTAATTACCTTTGAATTTTTTGTCTTTACAACGAAAGCCATTGGATGCTCGTCGTCCACTGAGTGAGGTGCTGGAACAACAGCAGCATCCAATACATTGGGATGTTTGGCTAGGAGACTTTCGATTTCTATTGGAGAAATATGATGTCCTCTGTATTTTATCACCTCTTTTATTCGGTCCACAAAGTAGATGTTGCCCTCCAAGTCATAATAGCCCAAATCTCCAGTGTGAAGCCAACCTTTGAAAACAAAAATGTATCTCTCAAACCAAAAATGTGTATATAATAAAGACGAAATACAAACATGATGATGAATGAAAATTTTCTCTTACCTTCATCATCAATTACTTCTTTAGTGGCCTTTGGATTTTGGAAATAAAACTTCATCATATTCGTCTGTTTGGACGGCAATTATATACTTAGTAACTTTTCCAAGAAACGCATCCTCTTAAATTTCCTTTAAATACTCTTAGAGAAATTTCGTACACAATAATTTAGCGTTTTAATGTCCATTTAAAATCTCCTTAGATCCTATTAAGACGGCAATTATATACTCAGTAACTTTTCCAGTAAACATAGTCTCTTAAATTACCGTTAGATCCACTTACAGAAATTCCGTACAAAATAATTTAGTTTTTTTAGTGTCCACTTACGTTCCCTTTAGATCCCCTTAGAATGAAAATTGCATACTTAGTCGCATTTCCAGTAAACGCAGTCCTTTTCAATACCTATTACATCCACTTATTAGAGAAATTCCGTACAAAAAATGTAGTGTTTTAATGTCTGTCTAAGATCTCCTTAGATCCTCTTAAGAGGCAATTATATACAGTCATTTCTCCAGTAAATACAGCCTTTTAAATTATTGTTATATCTACTTAGATAAATTTCGCGCAAAAAATAATTTAATGTTTTATTTCCTGCATAAGATCCCCTTAGATCCTCTTAAAACGAAAATTCTATACTGCAATCTTAGAGGCTTCTAAAAAGATTCAAACGATTCCTAACGGATATTTTTACCAGGGTCTCTCTCTCTCTCTCCCTCTCCCCCCCCTCTCTGAAGCTTATTTCCGTTCTCCACACAGCGTTATCGATTTTTTATTTTGCCATTTTTATTAAATAATGTTAACCATTTTACTGTTTCGTAATTATTGTACTTAATATACCTTGTTATTGTTGTATAATTTTCATCCAAATTATGCATAAATAATAGTTAATTTTTTAATAATCCTATGACATTGTTCAAACCAAACTTCCTTAAATATAAGAATTTGTATGTACTTTTTGTATTTTTGTGATTTTAAACAAAAAATGGAAAAGGAGAATGTTAGGTATGAAAAAGAGGAGGGAGTAGACTCGTTAATTGAAAGGTTGAAAGGGTCGATTGATAACGTAAGGGATGAGATAGGTACAAAAGAAGAAAGAGAAGAAGGGAAAAAAGGCTGGTGGGACGACGAATGCAGGGAGAGTAAAGAGAGAATGAAAGAGTGGGTAAGGAAATGGAGAAAAGGAGAAATAGAGAAGGCGGATTACAACAGGAGAAAAAAAGAACCTGAGAGGATGCGGGAAAGGAAAAAGCAAAAGGGAAAGGAGAAATACAAGGATGAAGTAGGAAAAGCGATCAAAGAAGGTAGGGTTTGGGATGTGATAAATAGTGAATGAGGCAATAGATAGACTAAAAAGAAACAACGCTACAGGAGAGGATGGTCTCATAACCGTGAGATAGGTGGTCAAAGGACACGACGAAATCACAACGGCAGGCCGGCGAAACCCTCGTGTGATTTGAGGACACGAAGCGACCCATGGATGACAGGTTTCTGCATCCATGTCGCAAGTGCTGTGGCATATTTTTGGCAACTGGGTATGGCTTTAAGGTTGCGAACCAGAGATTGCTTCGCACCTTCGAGAGCACCTATCACAAATACAATTACTTGTACTCTTAGCTCTTGACGGAATTTTTCAAATTCTGCTTTCTTGACTTTGGCTTTCAGAAGCCTGCTCCGCGGCTTTGTAAAGGAACGCTCTTTTGCCAACCATCTTGTGATTCCTGACCATTTTTATGAGAGGATCTTTTCCATTTGCAATTATGTAAGCTGTACTCAAAACAATTCGGTTACGAAGACACTGGAGATTCAGAAGTCCGCCTCCGCCTTGACGGCGTGAAATGTATAATCGCGGAACTGACGAATTGATAGTGGACATTGGGGTTGGCAAGGAACACGCCTAATTATATTGTCAGGAGGGAGACGGGGAGAACGAGTGTAGGGATTCTAGCGGGGAGTCGGACGTGTAAATATGAGGAGTAATTTTTGCAAGAGGGGAAAAGCAAGCTGAGTAGGAAGTGTTGGTGGGAGAAGGAGAACACGAGAGGGGGTGGGAGGAATGGAGGCTGAAAGGGAAAAGAATTTCAGAACGAATGGAATACAGATGGATGAAGTGAGAAGGATGCACGAGGAAGCAAGTAAGGTATATGAGTTGGTTAAAAACAATGGCATGGAGAGAGAGAGAGAAGATAGCGGGGAAAGAGAGAATAAGAGAGTCAAGGTTTCACGGAAACTGTGTGTGGATTATGCCAAGGGCGAGAGCGCAATATTTGTGTGACAAAAGGAGAGAAAGATTCATGAAAGGGGGGAAAAAGGGCAGTAGCATGGGTGAATGGAGTGTTGGGTAGGATGGAGAAGAAGAGAAGGAAGGAGGAAGAGGAATGGAGGAGGAAGGATTCTAAATAGGAGAGAAAGTAGATATAAGTAGCATGTACATATTGTAAATAGTAGATAAGCATAAGGTAGTAGACGCGGAAACGAGAGAGTAGGGACATGCGAGCGAGGCGAAGCGAGGAAGGCAAGGCGATAAGAGCGTGCGATCCTAGAGGTAAGGTATGGGTGGATGTTAGTTTTAAGGGTTAGTTTCAAGGAAAATTATGTAAAAGAAAGGAAAGTGTAAGCAAGTCAATTTTTTAAGGCCAACAGGCTGAAGAATAAACGTTTATACTGGTATACTAATACTAGTACTATATATATAATTAAAAACTAAAGGTTAACATCCACCGCAGGGTCCCACTGGGAGCAACTGTCATCTAAAAAATGACAGATAAGAATCTGAATACATATTTTAATGATAAAACATTAAATGTATAAACTATTCAACTATAAGTAAAAAGAATGTACTACACTGTAAAGATGTGGGCTTCCCCTGTATCTTCAAGTGGAGTTCCTGTAGCACCGCGCCGAGATTCCCTGCAATGTGACACGGATGTCTAAAGTCAATTGGAACTCCCCTTCTACCATGTGAGATAAACAAGGAGATGCATCAGAATTCGAAATGAACATTTCAAAACGTCTCTCTCTCTCTCTCTCTCTTTCTCTCTCTCTCTCTCTCTCTCTCTCTCTATCCTGTGAGTTAGACAGAGAGAGTCCGATGATTTCGAAGAATAATTCATACTTATCGTTTTTCGAAACTGAGAGATCCACTCGAAATAGAGGAAGAAGATATCAGTGATCTAACCTTAGGTTGAACTCCGCGCATGCGCAGTTTACTATTGTAGTTCGGATCAACTTACATTTTATCAATTTGAATTTCGCGCACTCAGACTCTAAGGACATTGTGAAGGATTCAATTCATGAAAACAAATCAATTCAGAAAAGTGATTATTTGCGCATGCGCAGTATGAAGGTTCAGTCATAATCGTAAGTTACTAATTAAGATTATTTGAAAATTAATAAAAATTAATTATAAACTAAATAGAATAACTTATAACTAATTAAAATAAAATAAAAATAATTAAATTGTGCGAAACTAATTGAACCAAGATAAAACTAATTAAATTAAGTTTAAAATAATTAAACCATGATAAAACTAATTAAATTAAGTAAAAATAATTAAACTAAGATAAAAATAATGAAGGCAAAAATAATTAATAACTTGAATAATTGAATAATAAACTAATTAATTTATTGACTTATTCTAACAGGATAGGGAACTACCTCTCATGAATTTGACGGCTATGTTGGCTGTAGCATTGCTACTGACAGGGTTTCCCATGCCAGACAGACAGAGAACAAAGAGGAAAGTGACTAATAGGAACACAAAAACTCATAAATTTTAATGGAGAGTCTTTTGAAAATTTTGAAATGCTTGTCGCTTCCCGACGATCGTCGGGGCGCCCCTGGAGTCACCGCTGGGGGCCACAGCATGCGAGACGGTGTTGATGGTGAGCTGCGAGATGGTCAGGCAGATCTCACTAATCAAACAGCTGGCCATCAGAACATCTGCAACATACGGTAAGCAGTAAAACATCAACTGTGCCTGCTGAGGATGTTTTGGCCAGCGTTAGCTATTTACAGCCAGCCACCTTACCAGAAATATCTTGGGAGAGCATCAAGTGGGATACCAAAATGAATAAGGAAGTGGTGCGTCTCTATTATGAAAGTGCGAAGTTTGAAACCCCACGCGAAAAAGGATATAATTTTGAAACGAAATTTGCTGCAAACTATCCTCAAATAGAGAAAGTCGCACTAAGAGATCTTAGCCTTAAGGTGCAGGACATCCGGACTAATCTACACATCTCAGAAGATCGAGCAATGGAGATTAAACAATAGGTTGATTTGGCGTAGAAAAACGACGACAATGAACATCAGTTAGAGGAAGCCGCATTACACGAACAACCAGCGGCAATTGATGTTCTTCCTCAACCTGGTGATGATCCAGCACGACCACCTACTCCAGAGGTAGATGGCCTAATACAACCAGTGCCAGAAGCAGAGGTTCAACAACCAATAAGGCGATCAAAATGGACATAACATATGAACAGAGATGTAATGCGCTTTTATTTTTTGGCAAAGAAAAGTGGGCAAAGTGTAAGAAGAGAACATCATCGTCGCAGCGTCCAAGTGTTATTGATTTAATTGCATGTGATTGGATGCATATGGATATTATAAAAGATTTTAAAGTTATGAATATTGTTACATATTCGGCTCATATGCCTGTGGCGCTAGAGACCTTTATGTGTCAGGATTCAATCAGTGACATATCGACATTTAGAGTTTTTGAGCCTTCAAGATGGATAGAAGAGCGTAGTACTAAATATAAACAAAGCATGGAAGTTAAAATTATAGACAGTCAATGTAATAGTACCGTAGATGAGTTGAATAACTGAAACCATCGTAGACGAGGCTCAGAAACTTGGTATGTTGAAAAAAAGCCTTATGCAAATAGTAAAAACAAGTATAAAAAACCATGGCATGATAAGGATTGTACGGAGGCCAAACGTGGAGTAAGGCGGCTCTTGAGAAAATGTGTTAAAAATAAATTTATGAATCAACAGTTAGTACAAAATTTGGCATCTGAAAAAACGAAGTATAAAAACTTACTGAAAGATAAACAAAAAGTACACGAGAATTATGTTATAGAGGCAATTAAAGCATGTAGAGATACTAGGCACTTTTGGTCTTTCATACACGGAAAAAATAAGTTGTCGAAACTTTAATTGACTAGTCACCCATTCTAGGATAGGCCACTTTTTTTTAGAATCTCATATTTTTAATTTTTATTAAAAAACCGCAGACTTTATCGAAAAAGTGAAAAAAGTCATAGAATTATTGGAATACAATCTAGGAACGTCAGTTCCCGAATTTGTATTCAGCAGATTTTGACAAAATTCTAGACAAGCGTTCAATATTTCATAAAAAGTCCTCCAGATTTCAAAAGATTTTAAATACAATAACTCCCAGCACAGAAACGAATAACTGATTTACGAGTTGTCGAAGAATTCACCCGCGCTTTTCGGCTGAAAAAGTAGCGACCGGCGGCGCATCGATACAAGAACGGGGCAGCCAATGAGCGTCGTCGTTTCGAATCGTTTCGTTTCAAGGTCTGGAAAAAGGTGAGTTTTTGCTGTAATTCCCAAGATAGAAAAGTTATTGGAATAGAAGGATCTTTTTCAATATATTTTAAAAATGGAAACTTTTTTCAATCCGACAGTCTAATGCTTGGCAATAACCATTCGATTTTATTGATTTCGATTTTATACTGCTCATTGGGAGCTGCTTGTAAGACAGCATTTGCATCACTTTCCGATCTTATTAAAATAAGTTCATGTTTAGAATTAGCAATAATTTTTTGATAATCTTTCGTAAAATCAAATATCATGATGAGAGGTATGGAGACAGCAAAATAACCAAGAGCATTGGTTAATAAAGTTTCATTTGTATTTATTTCAAGCCAACCCGAATTATCCAGATAGCGCAATTGAACTGAATTCAAAGATATATAATTTTGCATAGGACTAGTGAAACCCACATGTTTATTCCTATCAATCTCTGTAGCATTAATTTCATATATAGGTTCTTGAAATAAATGACAAATAGCGTTAGAAACTAAAACTGTATTTGTTACTGGATTTCCAGCAGTTTTTATCAATCCATGTGTATAAAGTGAACTTTTACTTGGTAAAAGACACTGATCTCGATTTTGAACAGCTATTCGAATTTCATCACTGTTATTAAAGGTTGACGATGCGTATAGTTAATGTGCATGTACCTCACAGTGAGCAATTGACTCATCAAAGATGACAGGGCTTTCAATTCTTGAAATTTCCTCTTCCATGACAAACAATTAAATGTTTATAAACAAAAACGCAAATACAAGTACAGAAAAACTGGAATTTAAATTACGCGTCCTCATCAAGAAGTGATAATTAACAAATTTGTAGATCTGTTTTGGGAGCACAATTTTTGTCAACTCATCTTTTTTCGTATCTTGTGGAACTTACAAACAGCAACGTTTTGCTTTTGTCTTTTTTCATCTTGTGCGTTGTTTGGCTTAAAATTTTCATTTTCGATTGATTTTTAAAATCTTGTAAATGCTATAACTCTGATAATTTTTTTTATCGTAAAAAGTTATGAAGAAAAATTGTTCGGCTTTCTTAGTACTACTAACAGCCATACATACAATTTTTCAATCTCCAAAAAATCGCTAAAAGTTGATTTTCAGCTAAAGGGGATCTCAAAACGTGGAGAATTGTTGAATAACTGAGGTGTTAAATTTCTGACTATTATAATACTTTCTCAATCATAAGTGATGCGAATGTATCTAAAAAATTAAATTTGTGAAAAAACCACACAAGTCACGAAAAAAATTAAAAAACAAACGTTGCTCATCCTAGAAAGAACAACAAATTTGTTATCGTCCATTTTTTGATCGGTCACGTAGTGTTTGTTTTAATAGCAAGAATAACATTAAAAATTAGAAAATTAAATTACTGGAAAAACAACACAGGATAAGAAAGAAAAAAAATTAAAAGTCACGTGATAAATAATGAAAGGTTAATTTGTATAGAGAACTTAATTGCGGACAGCAATTCATGACGTCTTTATTACTCTAAGGCTATAGGAGAACTGAATACAGGCCTGTACGACTGTGTGTCAAAAAAATGGCGGAATTCAGCGCCACCTACCACCGTTTTAGTAACTAAGACTCTGTGTGCATGCATTAATGCGTATGTATGCATACATTGATGGTTTGAGTGTGTTGAATTAAATTTTTAAGTCAAGATAAATTATATGTTTCTTATTTAAACTTTAAATACTTTTGATCTTTCATTTCAAATAATTCCCGGGTTTATTCCTATAATTTAATCAACAGCACGAACCACCAATGAGAGTGTTTCGCAGCAATTAGACCTGCGCGAAACGTAACATCTTAAAAACCATTGTGTACGATAGGATTACATGTGTTTTGTGAATAACGAAGAATATTCTGAATTATCAGCGACGTGCAAATATTGTGAACATTGTGAAGAATTTGGAATCCTACTTTTTCAAGGAAACTGTTGTTGAAATAAAACAAACATTTTACCCATAATTTTCAAGATTTAAATAATTAATGTTAATAATTTAAATCCTCTGACCCAAAACTTTTGCAGTTTTGACTTTCAACCCAATCAAAGGCAGCAGCGGTCCACGGAACAATCTCGTCCAATCGAGAGTTTTTCACATAAGAAAACGATACTGCGCAAGCGCGAAAAATATATAGCACTTCCGTGAGTTTTGAGCAATTTTTCCCTGAAACGTATATGAGAATAGTAAATATTAACGAAAAAAAAAATGTCGATCAATTAGAAATTAAAAAACTTCCCACAAAAAAAACCTGATTTACCAGGAGAAAATTCATTGACAAAAAAAAGATTGGTGCGGACAAGAAGTGCTGTTTTAGAAATTGTAAAAGTGACACCCGGTGCACGTCGTACTTGGAATCTAACCACGAAGTAGTATAAGGAGACCCCACTCCCGGAAAATTTGGACGCGTGGATTCGGATTCAGTTAGTATGCATTGCTCGTAGCGCCTCTTGCGGGAACATGCATACATGCATACAGATCTTAATACCTGCAGACACACACATTCGTCAAATCTGTGTTTTGGGACAAGCATGTGTGTGTTTCTTTACACCCGGCTTTGCGATATGAGATGCCGCAAAAATATCGATTTCAATGAGAGAAATGCCATGAGGGAGAGATGCCGCTAGGTAGAGATACCGCAGTTTTGACTTGCCGCAGAGAGACCTGCCTCATGTGAGATGGTATGTCCCCTAAATATTCTGCATTTGAGATATTTCTCCTTTTTTTGAAGCTTGCCTTACCTTTGTGATTTTAAAGATATTTATATGTGTTTTTTTTAATTAGTCATAATAAGAAGCAGTTTAAAAAATATATATTTTTTCAAACAAAAAAAATTAATAAATTTTATAGAAACAAATATTTTAACTCAATTTTTGAAGAAAAAAAGTCCACTTTTTGAGTTTCTTAAATTTTTTTTAAGCTATTTTACAATGTGCGCTTGAAGGCCTGTAAATATAAAAATGGGATTTCCCATTTCGAATACGAATGAAAACTTATTGTTCAATCATTTTTGGGCTAGGGAGAAGTGAAAATTTGAGTGAGTGCGGTGAGGGTGTGGTAAGTAAGGAGTCTGGGGTGAAAGTTCAAGTGTAAATCAAGGGAGTGGTAAAAAGTGCGAATTTAAACCAAAAAATATGAAAATTGACGAGAATCGATTTTGAGGTTAAGTTCGCTTCGGCGGGACACTGCCCTCCTAGAAATAATTAATTGAAAATAATGCAGAACGATAGAAAGAAATTTGAATTGTTTCTAATCGTGTTTCTTAATAATGTGTGCACGATTGGAAACGATTGAGTGCTGCAAAGTTTCAATCGCTCCCCATCGTTCCCAATCGGGCCAATCGGTAGTAGAATTTTGAGTTTATGAAGCGGCAATTTGATGGCAGCACTTTCATCTCGCGGGAATTATTTGAAAACGTTTATTTACTTTTTTCGAAGCAACACATTTTAAGCTATAGTCAAAATTTATAGTATAATTTGAGAATTGGTTGTTTGTGTGTACAGAATTGAAGTATTGCGCGAAGACATTTTCAATTTCTCTACTTTTTCAGTAGGCAAATATTTCTCTATCGCAAAATTAATATAATAATAAACATTTTCAGTTGAAATTTCAATATCGTTCGAATGTAATTCATTTCGCCAATCAACTTCCGCGAGGTACTCAAGGATCTTTTCCTAGTTAGCATTGGCAAAGTCTGAAAATAGGAAAATATCTTTCATTGAAGAGAACCCATCAGGCAGAGGAATTTTTAATTCTAAAGGTGGGTGAAATGCTTCACACTTAATTGAAGTACCCACTGTCATTTGGATATCTTCAAGACTGATATTAAAGAAAATTAAGTGTAAGAGCTTGCCTTGACAGTTTCCTATGCTGTTCAGTTGCCTAAGACCTAAAAATACATAGTTGTTACATATAGTTTCGGCCACATCTAGTGTTGTACCTCTGACTGAAGAACCCTTGTCCGTTAGGACATCTCTATTATCAGTATACCAGGAAACACCAGGAAGATTATAATCGCCTGTAAAGAAGAGTTTTGCTAGCGGAAACTGCCGTGTGAAATTATTTACGGACACAATATACTTATTGTAACTCTCTAAAGGAAAAGCAGGTGTAAAATGCACAGAGCAGATTATATAATTGATATAAGCAAGTCTAATTTTGACAAAAATTTGTTCGATAGAGTTTTCTAGAATTATTAATTGAGAACTGGCTATTTTTTTACTTACGGCAATTGGAACGCCACCTCCCTTCGCAAAAATACTTGTGTTTGGAGATCTGTCCTTTTTGTAAATGTGATAGTCTTGAAGACCGAGTTCAGCGTCATTTATACCTTGATGTAGCCATGTGTAAAGCAAAGTAGTGGCTCACTTTTCACTAATCTAGACTTATAGAGATCAAAGTTAATTAAACTTTAATAACTTGGGAACAAAAGCATGAATTGTGCAATACAATTGCTTACAATTCCCTTTTAATAATACTCGTTGTTAGGCGAGGATAAACGAGCGATGGAGGGTAGTATTTTTTAAACTCTCTAAAAATACTTATTATAGTGACTTAAACTCTAAAACTAACGCTGGAACAAACTTACGAATTATAAAATATAATTTTTTACCATTTTCTTCCAATCTGAATGATTGAAAAGTGAACCACTAATTTAAACTTTAGTAAAAATTTCTAATGACTTATTCAGATTTAGAGAGATCGTAGCATTCTTTCGCCATCAACTTATAAACATAGCCGAAGGACAAGATAATTTTTTCCATGCTTTCTGATAATACTCGTTGGTATAGGATTTATTAAATCTTTTATTTCTATAATGTCTAAGATATTGCAATTAGTAGAGACGCATTCGTATCTTAGTGACTTGCTTTAAACGTTAGACGTAATCAGGCACTAGACAGCTTTTTGAACAATTGCAGTCTGTAAGTTGTTTCAGTCTTGGAATCACTCATACATAAGTTAAAAATTGAAAAAAGTAATACAATTATCCTACATTGCATTTAAATCGTTGATCAGAGTTTTTACGCTAGGTACCATTTTGTCACCTTCGCCTTCTATATCGTAAATTTCAGTTTAAAGGAGCATCCAAACGAACTCTGCTTCCCTCGGATACTGCAACTGTAAAGCGTAGAAGCTCTTGAATGTCAGATCAACAGCGGCTTTTGCCGATTCGACCTCGTACAGTTTTCCATTTATTGAGACATAGTATTGACTTATGTCATCTAGAGAAGGCCCTACGGCGTCTTTACAGACACACCTGTCAATTAGCAGGTTCTCTCGACAGCCTGCTACACCTTTTTTCGAGCCACGTTGTTCGCACATCTTACGCCACACAGGCTGAATTCGCCGAACAATCCTGTTGTTAAGGACAGCTATAAAGATCTTATACAGTATGTTCAAACTAGTTATAACCCTGCAATTCTCTGGGTTCGACAAGTTGCCTTTTTCGGTAGGAGTATAGTGCGTCCTAAGGCCAGCCACTGCGGAATGGGCGTCTCCGACTTTAAATATGATGTGAATACGCGGGCCAAATGTTCGTGTGTAGAAGCAAACTTCTTGCACCAGAAGTTCTTGATACCATCTGGTCCAGCACTGGAGAAGTTCTTCGTGTCTCTAAGTGCTTTTCTCACCTCTTCGGCAGTTATTGATGGACATTCCTACTCAGATTTTATGAGTAAGTAAGACCATGGTAAATCCCATTCATGGCCACGTCTAACAACCGTGAGATGGGTGGTCACAAGACACGAGGAAATCATATATATATATATATATATATATATATGTATTGTGACGGGGTAATTTGTACCCCGCACAAATACATCTAAAAACTATATAATTCAGCTTTAAAAATCATTTTACTGGGGATATGAGTTTGGAATCACGATTCCAATCCACGGGCTGTCTGCAAACAGTACTATACTAGCCGAAAATATAAGAGTTCTACGGCTAGTATTCAAAAGAATTTTAGCCTTTGTAGTAATTTCGTTTATTATACCAAATGTTAAAGATTGCTAACGTCAATAAAAACTTAAAACTCTGGACGAGATGCTGGTCTATAATATGATAGTTCGAAGGCTAATATCACATCACAACGTCATGACTCATTTTCTATTATTATTAGTAATTGTCATAAAGTCAAGCAAGCAGGCATGGAAACTGTTCAGAATTATAATATGCGGTTCCGACAGCATTATAATGAACTCATTTACGCAGTCCAAAAAGAACAAGCAAACCCAACCTCGCGACCGAATACTTTGAAAGAAGCACAGCAGGAAGCCTTAGAATCGGAGGTTTGGTATAGAGAAAAGCATAACAATACGAGTAGATACTCAAATGTCCTTTGCTCAACCTAGGGCAGCATTCCAACATGCCCCGTCCCCTTCGAAGTACCCAAGCATTGACAACCCTCCAAATGACTCTCTGCCTTTACAACAGAGACTTCAAATGTTTTGTAAAATTTGCAAAAGATCGGGACACAACAAATCCCAATCCTATAGCAAAGACCGAAATTTTCCGGTAGGACACTCAACGACCCGCCCACCGAATCGTGTTCACAATTTACAGGTAGAAGAACAATTCCCAGAAAACTTCCTGGACCATCGAGAGGACCAACTATCAACAAAAATCGAGTCTCCGCAATATCAGGAAGATTATTCTCAATTAGAACAAACTTACATGGTACAAACAGAACAGGAAGGCTTTTGGTGGACAGCCAATCCTCACTCAACCTAATCAAGGAGGAGCTCGTTCATTCTAATCATCCACGCAAAAAATTTAACAAGATGTTCTCTATGAGAAACGACCAACACCGGACAAATGAAATAACAAAATTTAAATTTTAGAGAAAGAGCATGTGTACGTCATTGTACCAAACGATTTTCCACTACCCGAAGATGGAATTATCGGAGTTCCATTCATATACAGTTATAAACTTAACCTTTCAAACACTCATCTAGAATTAGACAACGTTAAACATGAATTGCACGATGACGGGATATTTGTACCAAAAAGCTCGATTAAAATAATTAGATTACAAATGTCACAAGTTTAACACTCTTGTCTTTGAATATTAGTAGACAGGGAAGAGTAAAAAATGGTCAGGGACGAATGATACAAATTTGTCATGAAGTTTTGCGGTAACCCCTATGTAATATCCCCCTTGGTAATTTCTTTTCCTTGTATTTATATTTCTTTTCCTCTAGTTGTTGTCGTTATTGGTATCAAAAACTTCCAATTTCGTGAATTCCAATTAAGTCGTATCATATCACGTACATAATGGTACCCATGTGGAAATCGGCCCAACTTAGCCCAACTTATAATTGGGCCCCAACTAGGCAGTCCAATTAACAAAAAGTGAAATTAATTCACAAATTATTCCAATTAAATGATTACGTGGATACAATCCCACACAAATCCTGAAACTTTTTCAATTATTTCGAATTTTTAATTATCAACACTTATGTCAATAAAGTTGATCAGTGTTTGATTTTGTGCTTGGGCTTACATTGGGCTTACCCATAGAACGGCCAAAGTGGGCACTATCGGATCAAACCAGTCGGGCTCCAATTGGGCAGCCCAATTAACAAAAAGTGAAATTAATTAACAGGTTATTTTAATTATATAATTCAGTGGGTGCAATCACACCCAAATCCTGAAACTTTTTCAATTATTCCAAATTTTTAATTATCAAAACTTATGTAAATAAAGGCGATCAGTGTTTGATTCTGTGCTTGGGCTTACATTGGGCTTATCCATAGAACGCTCATAGTGGACGTTCTGTATTGATTAACAGGTTATTTTAATTATATGAGTAAGTGGATGCAATCCCATCCAAATTCTGAAGCTTTTTCAATTATTCAGAAGTTTTAATTATCAAAACTTATGTTTATAAAGCCGATCAGTGCTTATTTGTTCTTAACTGGTTTGAAATATTGGACTTAATAATGTTGTCAATAATTTGTAATACCGTTTATTGATATCATTACATACAACAATTGAAATACACAATAACATCAATAATTGGCATTACAAATTATTGATAACATTATTGGGGAAGTGAATTTGATAAAAATTACTTTTAAAAAACAATAAACAAAAATTCTGAGCATGGGTTTTCATTCGACACAAATCACTGTATGATTACTTTTTATTTTGTCGCGGATTTCAAGAAGTATCATGAAGGTTCTCGTAGGAAAAAACCCCTAATAAAACAGTAACACGACCCAATTTAGAGGTTATGTTACATTCCTCACAACCCGCATGGCAAATTCTAAAGTCGTAAGACCTGGTACAAGACACTTGATTTCAACCATGATGTTTTCAACTGTCAGTTTTCAGTGCTACCATACTAACGATTTCAAAGTTCGCCACATTCTCGCAAACTGAATATTTTTGAAGTCCCTAGAAAGGATCCCTAAAAGATCGAACTGGGCCAAATGTCAGATTTGCTACCGGAAGTTCCTATGCTGGCTTCACCCACGTGTGCTGTGCCACGTTTTAAATTCAAGGTAGTACGTTTTTTGTGTGGTGACAAAATTACTCAAGATTCTTATTTAGAAGAGAGCTCGGATGAATGCCAATTATCTCTCATTCATCCATTCAGACCTATCCATCCATCCATCCATCCATCCAATAATAATTATTATTACTATTATTATAGAAACAACAATAAGAATAACAATAATAGTTAAATATATTAATAATAATGCTAACCGAGTGACGTAGGGGTGTGGCGACCCTATCGCCCGAGAGCTCCGGCTCTTGCAGTCAGCCACGTTGCATTGGGCTAACTCCCCAATGCAACGAATTATGCGGTTGAGTATTTCTAATTCTGTAGAATTCAAACGAATTCTTAGAATTCACTTGTGGTCCTTTGAATTCTTTTGAAGTTTTTCGCAATTATCTTGAAACCTTCACAGTACACCATAAATTATTTTGAGTTTCTCCAAGTCTTCTGTATTCTCTGAAATCTACTCAATTCTCTGAATTCTTCTCAATTTTCGGAATTCATTGCATTCTCTGAACTGTTTCAAATTTCATGAAATATTTTGGATTCTGTGAATTATTTTGTATTCTCTAAATTCTTTCGAAATTCTATACGTTTTTTTTTCAATTCTGTGAATGCTTTTGAAGTTTGTGAATTCTTTTGAACTCTGTGAATTCCTCTGAATTCTATTAATTTTTCTCAATTCTTTGAATTCTTCTTAATTCTATGAATTCTTCTGCTATTCTCTGAATTCCTCCGAATTCTCTGAGTTCTTCACAATTGTCTGAATCCTTTTAAATTCTCTGAACTTTTATAAATTCTCTGAAATCTTTTGAATTCTTTTGTATTCTCTAAATTCTAAATCCTTTTGATATCCTCTAATTTTTTTTTAATTCTGCAAATTCTTTTGAAGTTTGTGAATTCTTTTGCGCTCTGTGAATTCTTCCGAATTTTCCTAATTCTTTGAATTCTCCTTAATTCTATGAATTCTTCCGCTATTATCTGGATTCATCCAAATTCTCTGAATTCTTACAAATTCTTTGAATTCTCTGAATTGTTTTAAAATTTTCTGAACTCTTTAGTCGGTTTTGAATTTGTTGAATTCACGGTATCACTGAATTTTTTAAATGATTAAAACACTCTCGCAAACGACGTTTATTCATTCAGTAGGCAACCATCTTGAAAATATAATAACTAGCAACTAGACCTTAAGTAAGAGAGAGAGTTCAAACAAGTTATTGGCCTGTAATTCTCTGGGTTGGACAAGTCGCATTTTTTCGGTAGGAGTATAGTGCGTCCTAAAACCAACCACTGTGGAATGGGCGTCTCGGACTTTGAATATGAGGTGAATATGCGGGCCAAATGTTGGTGTGTAGAAGTTAACTTCTTCCACCAGAAGTTCTTGGTACCATCTGGTCGAGGACCGGAGAAGTTCGTCGTGCCTATAAGTGCTTTTTTCACCTCTTCGGCAGTGACTGATGGACATTCCTTCTCAGATTTTATGAGGTTGTCGCGAAATTCCTTGAAGCGGATGATATTGTCAGTATCTTCTTTCAACTTTGGTGTTTCCTGGATATTGTATACCTCTCTCCAAAAAGTCTCTACCTCGTTGGGCTTGGGTGGATTTTTGACAGAAACAGGGTTTTTTCTTAAAGAGGCGAGATGGGTCAGCGAGAAACTTTTGATTCTCCCTGATTCACGTCTCCCTCTTCTGTATTCTCCTCCTTGCGTCAGATAACAGCCGTATTTTGTCAACATTATGTTTCGCCGGTTCGTCGTCGTGTTTACATCCAAATTATTTTCAGCACCTCGAACTCTAGGATGATCGGCATTGTTTGCCGACCCATTGTAGGGTGCTCTGCTCGTTCGATCGTTTCGAACCGCATCTACAACTTTCTGGTGCTTTGGTGGTGCCATTGTTGTTCCCACGAGCAGCAAAGGAAACGGTTGGTCCATCCTTGTAGAGCCCCGCGTGCAAAGATGAGGCTGCATACTCAGAGAGGTCGCCCAGTATCGCAGAGACACCGTTTAAGACACCTCATCCAGGTGCCATTCAGCTTTCGACACGGTTGCTACGCCTCCGCTTAGGGGTTATTCCTTCGGGACCATCCCTGGACAAATGCGCCTGATAAATAGTCCATGCGTTAATACCTTGAACTCTCTTGCGCTAAACCCCAGAGTTTTCTCTCCGTGTAGTTGGTAGTACATTATTTTGGAAGGATTCTCTGTGTCTTATATATTGTTGTCTGCAGACAAGTTGCTATTTCGCATGATTATGCATCCATGTCGGTAAATCACTCATTGATCGTGGTCATCATTGTCCTCATGGCGCAGTTGAACGTTCCTTCATCTGGAGTGCATTACATATTGTGCCAATTCATTAGATGCATTCAAGTCGCCACATCTTACCTTCTAGCCTCGCTGGTATTCTTTGTCGTCAGTTTCATAGTCAGTTGACCATGCGACCACTTTCCGAAAAGAATGTTAAAACTAGTTGGACAATTAAAGCCTGCTATTTTCTTCACTATGATCTCACTAACTTTATATTCGTATCGCGATCATGTGACTGCTAAGGTGATGGCAGCTGATCATCCTATCCTTTGTTCGTGGATGGCACAGAGGCTGCCAATATTCTTTCTCTGCTATGATTCAATAACGGCTTGGAAGATACTCAGTTGGTTATAAAAGTAGGAACTATGACACGGTATCTTACTCGTACGAAGTTCCCCGTGGTGATCTGTCCCTAGGAAACTTGGCTCTTCAAACCGTTGGCAACGCTGCTTCGATGACGAGCTGTCAGATCGATCTTCCTGGCACCTGATCAAGCTATCCTCTCGTGCACGGAAAGAAATTTAGGACAGCTGTTGCGTTTGATGTAATATGGCAACACAACCACGATTTTAACGCGACAGCAGCGCCATTTTGCGTGAAGCGGTGGCCTTAAAATGTGGTGCAACTCTGCTCTCTTATGTTTGGGAACACTGCTGTCCCGAAAAAGAGAACGTAAACGTACACGCCCTTTCTCAGCCAAATATTCGATGCCTCACTATCCACTTCATTTTGATCTAACGTTTTGGGGTGCTCGCCGTGAATGGCTGTCTGTCTCCATTGCGTTTCTAATTCCTCTATGGTTTCTGCCTTGGTACTTAAGGCCTCCTCTCAGGAAAAATTCAAGGTCGTGTAGTCAAGATCAGCTTTACAGATGGTGTTGTAAAGCGTAACATCTGGCATGTTGTTAAAATAGACTCGAAACTGTATAAATTGTGACTCACACAGTTTCCTGACATCTATAATGCCCCTACCCCCTCTATGTCGTGACAGAACTACCCTTTCAATCGGCGAATTACTGTGGTGCATTCAGTGCTTTGTCATTTCTACGCGAATGATTCTGTTTATTTGTTGGAGGTCGATGTTCGACCATTTGATGAGCCCAAAGGAAGACGTGAGGACAGGGATGGCATAGGTGTTGATTCCCCTGATCTTGTTTGCCGAGTTACGAGAACTCTTCAGAACCAATCTGAGTCTTGTAGTGCAGGCAGTCGTTAGGTTTTTTTAACTATCGTATGCAGAATAACCTTAGATTCGAGAATACCCAGATATTGATATGACTCCCCCTCAGCCATTGCCTCGATGTCATTCTCGAAATCGTTCCCTAGCTCAACTGACCCTCATTCTCCTCTGGTTAAATGCACTGTTCTGCATTTATCTAGTCCGAACTCCATGTAGATATCAGTGGAAAACTGCTTTGTGACATCGATCACTTGATGCAGTTTCTGGTCCGAACTAACGTATAGCTTGAGTTCATCCATGTATAGAAGATGTGTTACTTGATGACCATCTTCGTTATCATGTATTCGGAACCCATGAGACATGCTATTTAGTGTTTTGCTCAGTGGGTTCAACGCTAAAACCATTCCACAGCTATCACAAAAATAATATGGCGCAATTGTAAGAGCCAAATTTGTCTAAGCAACTTTTCTACACTTTTCTAGAAAAAGCTTCAAAAACATTCTAAATGTTGTTTAATAATAATAATCTGTGGATATACAATAATGCATAATAATTTAATGTGTTCGGTTTATTGGGAGAGCTTGCTCAATTGACACTACTGAAAGACAGTTGAATTAAAGTATTTAATAAAAAAGAACAGTGGTTTGTTCGATAATGGCTTTCAGTGAAAATTGTATGATAAATGAAAAACATTCATATTTGAACATTTTGAGGATATGAAAGTAAGATTATTAGCAGAGATGGTAATACGTATATATGTATAGTGGAGAATTCTGTTTTATGACTACAAATTCATATATTGCCTTCCGCGAATGAAAAAAGGAGAAGGAACTCATTTAAAAATATTTTACTCTTATTATATCACACGTAAAAAACAAAAATGATGAATATACCATAGAATAGTATGAATCCAGCCAAGGCAGAGAAGCATCAAATGAGTGCTGTAACGAGGGCTGTTATGTCAATTTGGAGGAGTTAGGTGAATATTGTAAAAATGGAAACGTTGATGACATTACAACGGAAACGAAGTTTTTCTTTTCAAACTAACATGTATGATATCATATCATTGGTTTAAGCATAAACGCCCATGGTTTAGATGAAGAAGAAGCTGTTTCTAGAAAGTCTATGAAACACATAGAAGTAACGATACTTCACTACGCCTCAGTAAGACGCGCGAGCGTATTGCATAGCTTCAGTTTAAAATTGAAACGGCCAGACGGCATGCATCAAATATTCAGTGCGTGATTAGCTACATAACATAAAATAAAAAATTCACTCCAAAAGTTAGGGCTATATATATACATATATATATATATATATATATGTATATATGTATGTATATATGTACATGTATATGTGTATATATATATATATATTTCATCGCGATTAATTTTTCAATGCACCAACGAAAGATTTTTCATGCGCATGCGCGCTCCCGTCTGGTCGAGGTTGGGTCGTTTGTCACATTTAGCGGAACGAAAACGTTAAGAATGAGTCTACATCTTCTCGAGCAAGAGTTGTAGGTGCAAAGTCTATCCTTTTATTTATTTGCTTTGACCTAAATTTTTGAAGCTCGAGAAGTTTGGAAACATTCCAAGTCTCCCAAAACTTTGATTCGCTCAAGTTCGCTAAGCTTATGATACGGATTTAGAATTAGATTTATATGGATGCGAGAATTTTATCACGCTTATATAGTTTTTGCTAAAAATAGTTTTTTAGTTTTAGTTAGTAACTTTTTAGTTCACAGTTTCTCTACTAGGCGCGCTATAGTCTGAAACTAGGTAAACTTCGATTTCTGATGTAAACTTTAGGATTTAGCGTAGAATATCGTCCTCTCAATAATACCTATTAGACTTATGTTAATATTTCCGCGAATGTTGTCACGGAAATCAGTTACACTGAATTCAGTTAGTCTACGATCAGTTTTAGTTCATAGCTTCCCCGGTAGTTGCGCAGTGACTTTATGTATGTGAAAGCGCTTTCATGCGAGCACCCTTCGAGTTCACGGTCTTGGTGCCTCGCATGAATCTGTCACTTTCGTTCTTGGTCGAATGCAGGCTCGATCAACTTCCGTGTAAAGAAATAACGAAATTCAACGCCATCTGCGTTGGGCCAGAGAACTACACACGCGTGCATGTGTTGGTCTTTATATATGTATATGCCGCTTCCTTACATGTGTTGAATAACGCGACGCAATATATACAATGCAATGTATCTCCCGAGGTATTCGGACATTTTGAAATGACGTCACAAGTGGAAATACTCCATTGGAGAGTAAATGTCTTACATGATGATACATTTGCTTCAAAAGCGTCCTTTATTCCGTAAGAAAAATTTTCTCTAAATTTTTCACGATCTAAGCGGACTTTTACTCGAGAAGGAAAATCGAAGACTGCATTATCAATCTTATTAGCAAGGCTTTCGGCTACAGCAGCAAGAACACGTGCAGTAGCTCTATGGCTCATTTTGAGACGATCTGCAACTGCACTGACATCAGGCGTTAATAATTTAATTTTTTTGTACGGTTATACTGTATCAGATGGCCCCGATTTTGCCGATAGTAAAATGGAATCAATATATGAACTGGTAATGAAATATCCATGGCTATCATCATCATCCTCGTCAGAAAGCTCGATACATTCATCCTCATTATTCTCAGAAAAAACGTAATTGTTTGCATCGCTGAAAAATGAATCGTGATTACTGATGTAATTGCAATCTAAAACACTGACAAAAATAATGATAAATATACTTCTTAGATTTTCCGTTTCAACTTTTTTTGACAATGTAATAAACAATACGAACTTGCTTTCATTTTTTTCCAATTTTTCTTCCGCTGTATCAACAATTGTAGCGAATGATCCAAGACGTCCTTTTTTGCGTTGTAAAATTAAAAATTCACGATCTTCTCTATTTGTCATTGATACAAGAGCATCCTGATGTGCAATATCAAATAACCAGTTCAACTTTTCTTCAAATGCAAACTGTTTTGCGGCTTGTATACTTTCTTTTATAGTCTTCTTATTCACTTTATGCTGGTGAAAAAATAATTGCAGAACTTGTCTGTTTGTGGGCAATTCAAAAAGAAACACTTTTTTCGCCTTGAATTTTTTTCGTGTGGTGCGTTGTTTGGCTGAAAATGTTAATTTTCGTTTCATCTTTTGGATTTTGAAAATGCTGTAAGTCTGAAAATTTTTATTTTATCGAAAAATGTCACTAGAGTAAATTGTTTGAATTTTTGAGTACTATGAACAGACCCACATACAGTTTCCAAATTGTGAAAAAAATGGCATCAAAAATTTTCAAAATGCGCTCACTTTTTGAATTTTTATTCAAAATGGCTGGCTACCGAACTTGACCTTTCGTTTGCGAGACTAAAAGAGTATACCAAAGGCCAATCTAATAGGTCAATTCTTTCGAAATTCATCGTGCTCACAGACATACATACATACATACATACATACATACATACAGAAAGAAACATTCGTAAAAACCTGTTTTTTGGGTTCAGGGGGTCTCAAAACGTGGACATTTGACAAAAACCGTGGGGTCAAATTTTACACAAATCTAACACCTTCTCTGGATGGACGTTGAAAGTGTCTTTTTCTCCGCTAGAAATTGCTAAGAATGCTCCAAAAATAATGACAGGTTACGTGTCTGCAGATACTTGCAAGTGTTATTGTTTATATTGATTTTTCAGAATGTTTGGACGATTGAGTTCGAAATTTGTGTCAGTCATCAACATACGCGAATGAAAAAATCTGAAATGCATCAAACCAAACATTACCTACAAAGTTCTACAACTCGAGTGGTACTATCCTGTGACCTATTTTATCAATTTATAGATAAACTTTCTTTGAAATTATAAACATATTGATGTATACAAACGTTCTTTGGTGCTTTTTATTTAATCTTTCAAATTCTAAACACGATATGTCAATCCGTGTGGACGTAGTGAGCACAAAAAAAAACTTTAATTTTGAAAATTATATGTGAATAAGTTTTAATTTTTTCTTAAATTACTCTAAAAGATTACTAAAAAATTGAAAAATTAAAGTGAAACTTAAAAAAAAATGAAATAAAAATTATTTGAATGAAAATTATAGTTTAATTCTTTTTATGTTGTGGACAAATTAATTACTAGCTGATTAATTTTTTTCACAATATTAAATTACGTAAAGATTGTTTTTTATTTTTTTCATAATAACTAACATAAATTGATTATTTACTTTAGGGTTATGTAATTGCATATTGGCTATAAATTATATGATAAAAGATTATTTATTTCAAAAACACCTCTATTCCAATTATGTAATTTTTTTTAAGTTTTCGTGATGTTGTGAAATGAGTATCTAAATTCGTATTTCAAAATTAGGTTTTAATTTTTTATGAAATTTATTTAGAAGGGTAATAACAATGCAAATTTGTTCGAAAATATAAAATGAACGTGATTTAAATGTTTCAATGGGAATAACTCTTTATTGCTTTTTATTTTGGAAACTGATTAATTAATTATTAGCTGATTAGTGTTGTTACAATATTAAATTACATATAGATTGAATCATTGTTATTATATCATTGAGCCGTTTCCCTTTCGGGGTAGGCGTGAATTGCTCAGTAATGTTTCTATATTAAGAAACACGAATTAATTATTTGTTTTAAGGTTATGTAGTTGATTATTGGCTATAATTTGAAAAATTAAAGTTTATTTATATTTAACATATGTCTGTTGTAACTATATCATTTTGTTAAATGTGTGTGCTATTTTGAAATGTGTATCTCCATTCTAATCTCACAATTATATGTAAATATGTTTTAATTTCTTCCGAAATTAATTTAAAACGTTAATTATAATTATAATTTTCATGGCCCTCTGCAAATTTATTTATAAATTCCAATTTTAACAAGTCGCCAACTATGAATTACGATATTACAAAAATGTCCAGATTCATAATTCCAACATCACAAAAGTGGCAAGTGTCCACTTTTCTTTAGATGTAAAGCAATGTATCGAGTAACCCCGCAAACAATTTTTAAACCAGCAATTTCGAATTCTGAAATTTCCATATTAGGAACTCTGCAAATGTATTTATAAATTCCAAGTTTAACAAGTCGCCCAACTATAATTTGCGACATTACAAAATTTTCCACATTCATAATTCCAACATCACAAAACTGACAAGTGTCCACTTTTCTTTGGAAGTAAAACATTGTATCGAGTAACCCAGCTCAAAATTTGAATTCCATCAATTTCGAATTCTGAAATTTCCAAATAAGGCCCACTGCAAATTTATTTATGAATTCCAAGTTTAACAATTCGCCAACTATGAATTACGATATTACAAAAATGTCCAGATTCATATTTCCAACATCACAAAAGTGGCAAGTGTCCACTTTTCTTTAGATGTAAAGCAATGTATCGAGTAACCCCGCATACAATTTCAAAACCAGCAATTTCGAATTCTGAAATTCCCATATTAGGAACTCTGCAAATTTATTTATAAATTCCAAGTTTAACAAGTCGGCCAACTATACATTACTATATTACAAATTTTCTACATTGATAATTCCAACATTACAAAACTGGCAAGTCTCCACTTTTCTTTATACATAAAAAAATGTATCAAGTCACCCAGCAGTAAATTTCAAAACCATCAATTTCGAATTCTAATATTTCCAAATGAGGCCCTCTGCAAATTTATTTATAAATTCCAATTTTAACAAGTCGCCAACTATGAATTACGATATTACAAAAATGTCCCTAACTTTTTAGATAAAACCTTGAAATATTTTTGAATATTTGAAATTATGAATTTAACTTTTTTTAGAACATGGACACATGGACGTGAAATGGGCTAGCTCGACATCTGAAGTACCAATTGCTTGATCTGAGCAGCCATGCGATCATTGTCGATGTGCATCGTTAAATGGTCTGAACGAAGCTATTATAGTTAATCCGAAATGTAATTAAAACCGAAGTACCGGCAAATTGTTACTAAAGCTGTGATATTATCTTAAGTATAAAGAATTCTAAGTGCATTATTTGAGCCGCTCACAGTGCGTTAGTTTCTAGTGTCTCTTTCGAAAACAAAAGTAAAGTGGTCATACCAAATTCCGGATTCTTGAGGAACCTGGATTTCCTGAAATACGTGACATACCCCAAGATTTTCTAGTTCCACCTATTCCTTCAGACCTTTCCACGGGCTATAACAAGAAAATGAAGAAATGTATTAAATCTAAAATCAATTAATTATTATGAATGCTATACGTGCAATTCTTTGTTCAATTCCAATTAACAATAGCCCATTTTATTCGTCTAAGGATAAATTCTGTAAACTCTATTTGGCTTTATTTTATTATAATTTTGTATTTCCAATTTGTATGCATTCTAAAGTTATTCTTATGAACAAATATTTTCTGAAACCGCCACCGAATTATTTTTACAATAATTTTTACGATATCTAAACACTAATTATTCTAACTTCCACAAATAGAATTATATAAAAATGTTCTTATTAATAAAAGAATGATAAAGTAAATGTTCGAGGAAAGATAAAATCAAAAAAACCAAATAACTCATTTTTAATAAACAATTACGTATTCAAATGTGTACAAAAATTACACTTATATTCTCCTTCCAAATTATATACTACACACAAAAATTGGGAAAAATGCCACATAAGTGAAACGAAAAGCGCTACAAAAATTTAAATTAACTGACCCACTTTCAATATATATTATTGTTTTTTTTCAGTCTCAAATATTAATTCATCTCTATCGTATCGGATTAAAAAAGATCTAATATGCAACAAGAAGTGTAATGAAGGCCATAAGTGAAATAAAAAGCACTAGTACAACTAAATAAAATAATTGACTTATTCCCCATCTTTTTTATTGTTTTTTCAGTCTTCAAATGTCAATAATTTACCTCAAACGTGTAATATTAAAAAAAAATTAATATGCAACAAAAAGTGGAATAAATGCCACATAAGTGAAACAAGAAGTACTAGGTAAAATAATGTAATTAAATAATTGACCCATTCTCAATATTTTGTATTGTTTTTTTAGTCTTCAAATGCAAATTTATCTCGAAGGTGATGCAATACAAAATAAATGTTCAAATATGCAAAAAAAGTGGAATAAATGCCACATAAATGAAACGAAAAGCGCTACAAAAAATTTAAATTAACTGACCCATTTTCAATCACTTTCATTTTTTTCAGTCTCCAAATGTCAATTTATATCTATCTTATCGGATTAAAAAAATCGAATATGCAACAAAAAGTGTAATAAAGACCATAAGTTAAATGAAAAGCACCACGAAAAAAATGTTAAATCAACTGACCCATTTTCAATCTTTTTTATTGTATTTTTTTCAGTCTCCAAATGCCAATTTATCTCAATCGTATCGAATTTTAAAAAATCTAGTATGCAACAAAAAGTGTAATAAAGGCCATAAGTGAAATAAAAAGCACTAGGAAAAATAATTAAATTAAATATTTGACCCATTCCCTATCTTCTTCATTGTTGTTTCAGTCTTCAAATGCAAAATTATGTATTTTTCAGCTAAAGCAGACACATATTTAACTAAAACAGACCAATTTTCAACGACGAATGGAACTTAAAATTTTCACACAAAAAATTAATCTTTAACAAAAGAAACATCAGTTTCAGCCAAATTATTACATTTTCAACGAAAAAATTAAACTTGTAATAAAAAATGTCACCTGTAATAAAAAATGTTAATCTCCAATCAGAAAGAAATTAATCAAAAAAGTTTAACTTTCAAGTATGTAATTTTATTTCCAACCTAAAAAATAAATTTCCAACTTAAATATAAATATAACAGAAAATAAGAATTTTTCAACAAAGAAATTAACTGTCAAAGAAGATCATTTTCTACCAAAAAAAAAATCGATTTTTAACAAAATACGTGAAATTTTAACGAAATTGTTGAATTATCAATTAAAAAAGACACATTTTTAGCAAAATTGTTGAATTTCGAAGTAGAAAAGAACACTCTACGAAAAATTTAACAGTATTTGGAGAAATTAATTTACAACGAAACTGATGAATTTTCATCTAAAATAAACAGTTAAATTATATACATACTAAAAAAAATGGACTTTTAATCAGAAAGATTAATTTTCTAAAAAAAAGTGTCGACTTTCCCAAAAAGTAAATACATTTCAAAATAAATAATTTTAGTTTCATATAACAAATATCAATTTTCAACCAAATAGATTAATTTTCATCCAGAAAAGGTCAATTTTCAACCAAAAATAGAAGAGTTGAATTATCCGTCAAAAATCTAACTGCTTTCTAAAAACGCGGATTTTCAGCAAAATTGTTCAATTCTTCACAAAAATAGTTGAATTTCAAACCAAAAAGTTGAGTTTTCAACTAAAACAATGAATCTCCAACTGAAATAGTTGAAGTTTCACATAACACACGAAATGACACATGACATGAAATAGTGACATGGAACATGAAATGACACATGACATGACACATGACATGTCACAAGACATGACACATGACATGGAACATGACATAACACACGAAATAACACATGCCATGAAATATTGACATGGAACATGAAATGACACATGACATGACACATGACATGAAACATGACATGCCACATGACATGATACATGACATGACGTATAACATGACACATGACATGACACATCTCATGACACATGAGATGGTACATGACATGGCACATGACATGACACATGACATGGCACACGACATGACACATGACGTGTCACATGATATGACGCGTGGCATGACACAAGACATGAAACTTGATGTGGCACATAAGTTGAAACATAACATGTCACATGGCTTGACAAAAGACATGACACATGACACGACACATGACATAAGAAATGGCATTAAACGTGACATTACACATGACATGGAACATGATATGACACATGACATGATAAATGACATGAAACATGAAATGACACACGACATGACACATAACATGACACATGCCACGACCCATGACATGAATCATGAGAGAAAACACGTCATGTCACATAACATGACACGACATATGACATGACATATGACATGACGCATGAGATGAAACATGACACGACACATGACATGACACGTGACATGACTCATGACATGAAACATGACATGAAAGGTTTCATGACACATGAGATGAATCATGAAATGATCCATGCCATGGCACATGACAAGACACATGACATGACACATGACATGACACATTACTTGGCACATCACATGACACAAGACATGATGCATCACATGACACAAGACATGACACATGACAAGACACATGAGATGTCACGTGTATTTGGAAAATACATAAAAAATTTTTAAACCATATAAAAAATTTATAAAAAATTTGAAAATTCATCAAAATTTTGAAAATTTATCAAAATTTTCGATCTGTGTCAAAATTTTGAAATTTTCAGTTATCAAAATTTTAAAGTTTTGGAAATTCGAGTTTTAAAAATTTGGAAAATATATAAAAAATGTAAAAAATATATTAAAAATTTATTGAAAATTTGAAAATTTATCAAAAATTTGAAAATTTATCAAAATTTTGAAAATTCATCAAAATTTTCAAAATGTGTCAAAATTTTGAAAATTTCAACTTTGAAAATTTGGAAAATATATTAAAATTTTCGAAATATATAAAAATTTAACAAAATTTTGGAAATTCATGAAAAGTTTCAAAATTTATCAAAATTTTGGGAGCTTATCGGGTTTGTAAAACTTTTGGAAATTTTGCGAATTTATCAAAATTTTGAAAGCTCATCAAAATTTTCGAAATTTGTCAAAATTTTGAAAATCTCAGTTATCAAAATTTTGAAGTTTTGAACATTTCAGTTTTGGAAAATTTTTGAAAATATATACAAATTTTATAAAAAATTGAAAATTCATCAAAATTTCAATTTTTAAAATTTGGAAAATATATAAAAAATTTCGAAAATATATCAAAAATTTCATTTATTCAAATTTTATAAATTTCGAAAATGTTTCCAATTGTTGGGAATTTTATTCAATTTCAAAATTTTTAGAAATTTCGATAAATTTTGAAATTGTTTGAAATTTATAAAAATTTCGAATATTTTTGGAAATTTATGAAAACATTTGGAAATCTGGAAATTTTGGGGAATTGTTAAAAAATTTAGGAATTCATGGAATTTGGAAAACTTTCGGGAATTTTGAAATTTTTTGAACTTTTGTTGATGTTTATTCAGCAAAGGGCTCAATAAGTCGACCACTTGGGTAGCGTTCAGCGCTGGCCCATCCAGCGGCCAAACCTCGCCATCAATGCGCAGCATCGGTGCCAGGCCGGCTGACAGATGCAGGTCTGAGGCGCCTCGGCTTACGCTGGCCGTCAGCAATTGCGTGATATCCATAGGGCTTTCCATTTCCAGTAGAATGCCGCGGACTCCATATCCACGGGCGCATCTTGAATGTCGACGATAGCAGACAACATCGGCCTGGTTAGCCAGCGCATCCGCGCCGCAGCCGACGCCGTGCAACGTGACGCAAGCAGCATCCACCTGCTGGCCGTGAGCAAGACCAAACCCGCGCAGGCGGTACGCGACGCCTATGCCGCAGGGCTGCACGACTTTGGGGAAAACTACCTGCAGGAAGCCTTGGGCAAACAGGCGGATTTGACCGACCTGCCCTTGAGTTGGCACTTCATCGGCCCCATTCAATCGAACAAGACTCGCGCCATCGCCGAGAACTTCGCTTGGGTGCATTCCGTGGACCGCCTGAAAATCGCACAACGCCTGTCCGAACAACGCCCGGCCGACCTGCCGCCGCTCAATATCTGCATTCAGGTCAATGTCAGTGGCGAAGCCAGCAAGTCCGGCTGTACACCCGCCGACCTGCCGGCCCTGGCCACGGCGATCAGCGCCCTGCCGCGCTTGAAGCTGCGGGGTTTGATGGCAATTCCCGAACCGACTGAAGACCGGGCGGAGCAGGATGCGGCGTTTGCCACTGTTCGCGCCCTGCAAGCCAGCCTGAACCTGCCGCTGGACACACTTTCCATGGGCATGAGCCATGACCTTGAGTCGGCCATTGCCCAAGGCGCCACCTGGGTGCGGATCGGTACCGCCCGGCTGGAAAAGCGCCGCGCCAAGCTGTTGTTCCAGATCGGCCAGTATTGCGAACGCTGCGCCGAGCTGGCGCTGGCCGAACAGATTTACCGCGGTTGCACGCACCCCGGTGCCCGGGCGCGGCTGATTCGCGTACTGGAGCGCCAGGAGGATTACGCCCAAGCCATGGCCCTGGCGACCGAGGCACAACAGGCCCCACACAGCGCCGCCGAACACCAACAGCTGCTAAGGGTAGTGCCGCGCCTGCGGCGCAAACTTGGCGGGCCGGCGCTGCCCAGGGCCAAACCCCAAGCGGTGGCGCGCCTGGACTTGGCACTGATGCAGGAGCCGCTGCTGTCGGTGGAATCCAGTGTGCTGGCGCACCTGAGCGAACCGGATGCGCCCGTGCATTACGTCGAGAATGGCCTGATCAATTCGCTGTTTGGCTTGCTGTGCTGGGAGGCGATTTTCGCCCCGCTGCCGGGGGCATTCTTCCACCCGTTCCAGCGTGGGCCGGCGGATTTGCACAGCGAGGACTTTTATCAACGCCGAGAAGCCTTGTTTGCCGCGTGCTTTGCACAACTGGAGGATGGTCGCTACAAGGCTAGCATCCGCCAACGCTATGTAGAGAAATGGGGCATTCAGTCGCCTTTTGTGTTCTGGAACCTGCTCAACGAAGAACTGCTCGAGCAAGCCCTGGCCTGCCTGCCCGCCGAACACTTGCGCCATTGGTTTGCGCGCCTGTTGCAGGATATCCGTGCCAACCGGGCCGGGATGCCGGACCTTATCCAGTTCTGGCCCGCGCAAAATACCTATCGCATGATCGAGGTCAAAGGCCCCGGCGACCGTCTGCAAGACAACCAGTTGCGCTGGCTGCAATTCTGCGGCGAGCACCAGATGCCAGTCACCGTCTGCTAGATATTTTCCAATCCGAAAAATTCACTATTCGGGAATTTTATTATTCGGGAATTTCCCAGTTTGGGAATTTTAGTATTCCGAAACTTTCCAATTCAGGGATTTTATTATCCGCATATTTTCCAATCCGGAAATCACATTATTCAAAAATCTTATCATTCTGGAATTTTTCAATTCGGGAATTTTATTATTCGGATATTTTCCAATTCGGAAATTTCGCTATTCGGGAATTATACAGTTTTGAAATTTTACTATTATAAAAATTTCTGAATACTAAAATTCCTAAACTGGAAAATTCCCGAATTGTGAAATTTCTGAATTGGAAAATATCCGAATAATAAAATTTCCGAATAGTAAAATTTCAGAATAATAAAATTCCCTAATGATAAAAATTCCGAATAATGAAATTCCGGAATTGGAAAATATCTGCATGATAAAATTCATAAATTGGCAAAGTTCCCGAATAACAAAATTCCTAAATTGGAAAATTCCAGAATAATAAAATTCCCGAATAATGAAATTTCCGAATTGGAAAATGTGCGAAAAATATAATTCCCGAATTGCGAATTTTTCTGATTGGAAAATATCCGAATAATAAAATTCCCGAATTGGAAAATTCAGGAATAATAAAATTGTTGACAGAAAGTTACCGAATTATAAAATATCCGGACTAGAAAGTTCCCGAATTACAAAATTCACGAAAAATAAAATTCACCACAGAAAATTCCCAATTACTAAAATTTCCAACTTGAAAAATTCCCGAATAATAAAATTTACGAATAATGAAATTTCCGAATATTGAAATTCCCGAATAATAAAATTCCTAAATTGGGAAATTCCAGAATAATAAAATTCCTGAATAATAAAATTCCCAAACAGTAACAATTCCCAAATTGGGATGAATTTTCAATTAAAAATATAAATTTTTAACCAAAAGTGGGATAGTTACATTTTTACTTAAAAAAATGAATTTCCAAAAACAAAACTTTTTCAACTGGTTGACTTTAACTAAAAAACACGAATTTTTAACAAAACAATTTTTAACTGAAAATATTAATTTTCTACCAAAAACACGAATTTTTAACTCAACACATGAATTTTCAACTAAAAAAGATAATGTTTTAACCAAATAGTTGAATTTTTAATTAAAAAAGAAAACTTTTGAACAACTTGCCATTAAGTTGTTGAATTTTTGACCAGAAAAGATTAGTTTTAATAAAATAGTTACATTTTCAACAAAATAAATTAATTTTCAATTAAATAGTAGAATTTTCTACCAGTACAAAAATTTAAACGAAAATCGAGTAAAGGGCGAAATTTCTTGAAACATGAGAAAAAACAGATACACCTACAAAGATGAATTTTCATTAAGAATGAAATTTTTAATGAAGAGTGATGAATTTTCAACTAAAAATATAAATTTTTAACCAAAAATGGGATAGGTACATTTTTACTTAAAAAAATTAATTTTCAAAAATAACATTTTTTTTCAACTGGTTGACTTTAACTAAAAAACGCGAATTTTTAACTGAAAAGATTAATTTTCTACCAAAAACACGAATTTTCAACACAACACATGAATTTTCAACTAAAAAAGAGAAATTTCTAACAAAATAGTTGCATTTTCAACCAAATAAATTAATTTTCAATCAACTAGTAGAATTTTTAATCAAAATTTAAACGAAAAATCGAGAAAAGTACGAAATTTCTTGAAAACATGAGAAAAAACAGATATTCTTCAAAAAGGGGAAAATATGGGAATATGGGAAAGAGTTTGAAGTCTGAAATACATCGTGAGTACTTCGGCCAGGACTCGGTGACTGGAAGGCTCACGCAGATGGTTCCGCTGAGCGAACCCTTTGTATCGCCCCAGAAACTGTTGGACTGGACAGTCGAATGTGTTGCTGGTGCGAACAGCTACGACTTCGTGCACTCGCAGAAGCAGCTGCAGCGCAACTCGCAGTGCTTCACTCCGGACGGCTGGTCGATGTTCATGGAAGCGCTGGACCGCTCCGGCAATCTGGACCTAGTCAAGAAACAGCGACTGGTGACCTCGGCGGTGCCCCTTGCTGCACCGGTGGTAACCAACCAAGGGATGCGCCGCGGTGTGTGGACCTGGCAGATCGAAGTTCCTTTCATCGTCAGTTTCCAGGGGGGGCAAGGTGGGCGAACCGTCGCCACTCAGAAAACGCTGGTGACGCTGCTTGTCACCCGGGTGAACCCGTTTGAAAGCCGCGATGGGCTGGGGATCGCGCAATACCTCGGGGGCGACCTTCGATGAGCCGCCTGGTCAAAGTTTCAGCCGGCTTGATTTGGTTCGTCCTTTCGGCGGGCCAAGCGCATGCTGATACGGCTGAAAGTGTGCCTGGTCAGAATCCTGCCACCGCGGGGGAGATGGCTATTCCTGCGCTGCCACCGCTGCCGGACATCAATGATGCCGCGTATCAGCAGGCCGTCGAGCAAGCTGCGCCTTTGACTCCTTCTCAGATCAGGAACCTACGGCAGCAGGTTGATGATACTGAGCGAGCAGCTGCGGCCCTCCCGCGATTCTTCCCGAAAATCGTCACCAATTCGGTGACGGTGTCGCTTTCGCCGGGCGCTACCCCGCAAGTAGTCCGCTTATTCAGTGGTTTTGTCACAACGCTGATGGTTGTTGACCAGGCAGGTAACCCGTTAATCGTCAAAACTTATTCTCTTAAAACCTCTCCAAATTCTTAAAACGCTTCTGAATTTTGATTCGAAATCTTTGAAAATTCACGTTGTACTTAAAAATTTTTGAAATCTTTAAAAATTTTAAATTATTTTTGAAAAATATGAATTTTCAAACAAAATAGTTGAATCTTTAACCAAAAAATATGATTTTTTAACCAGAAAAAATGACATTTTTACCAAAAACACTGATTCTCAACAAAACATGTTAAAAAGGAATTTTCAACAAAATAGTTGAATTTTAAAAAAGAACATCAATTTTCTACCTTGAATGACTAATTTTTAACAAAATACATGCATTTTTAACTAAAAAGATCTATTTTCAACCAAACAAGGAATAGTTCAAATTTCAGTTGAAAAAAAAACGAATTTTTAAACAAACAAAAAAGACGAATTTTCAACAAGATAGTTAAATCCTCAAGCAACCACAAAACAAATTAATTTTCACCAAAACATTTTATTTTTAACCGAAAAATTGAAATTTTCAATTTTGAAAAATCTTTCAAAATAGAAAAATTGCCCTAAAATATTCCAGATTTTATACATTTTTAGAAATCTTAAGACATTTTTGAAAATTCTTTAAAAATAAATC
>JAABKJ010075445.1:239984297-240133649 GCA_011634705.1 Andricus grossulariae | reverse complement strand
CGTTTTTTGGCTGAAATTTTTTTTCAAGTTAAAATTTAACTATTCCATTTCTGGTTGAAATTTGATATTTTGCTGTTGGAAATTCAACTATTTGGTTAACAATTCATGTATTTTGTTGAAAATTCAACTCTTTGGTTAAAGATTCAACATTCTAGTTAAAAATTCCTTTTTTCGATTAAAAATTTATCTATTTTGTTAAAAATTAGTTCTTTTCGGTTAAAAACTAATCTTCTGCGTACATAATTTATTTGTTTAATTGAAAATTCAACAATTTTGTAGAAAATTCATTGGCTTGGCTGAAAATTATTATTTCTTTAGTTAAAATTTAACTATACAATTTCTGGTTGGAAGTTAATTTTTTTTTTTTTTAATTCAACTATTTGGTTAAATGTGTTTTTTAGTTTAAAAATTAAACTATTTGATTGAAAATGTATCTTTTTGGTAGAAAATTCAACTGTTTCTTAAAAAATTGACTGTTTTCAAATTAAAAATTGTTTTTCCGATGAAAGTGTAATTATTCTGTTTTTGGTTAATGAGTAATTTTTTTAGGTAACAAATTTATCTATTTGATTAAAAATTTGTCTATTTTCTTAAAAATGTATCCTTTTTGGTAAAAAATTAATCTTCTTAATTGAAAATTCAACTATATGGCTGACGGTTCAACCATTTGATTAAAAATAATTTTTTTTTTGGTTGAAGATTCATAATTTTAGTTGAAAATATAATTGTTTGGTTGAAAACTAACTTTTTTCTTGAAAATTCTCATTTTCGGGTTAGAAATTCAACTTTTTTTTGGAAAATTAAACTCTATGGTAGCAAGTTCAACTTTTTGGCTGAAAACTCATATTTTCGAGTAGACAATTCAACAGTTTTATGGAAAATTCGTCTGTTTTTTAGAAAATTCGTCTTTTTGGACTGGAAATTGAAAAATTGGGGGAAAATTTCAGTTATTGTAAGAAAATTCAACATTCGAGTATACAATTCGCTTTCTTAAATTTAAAATTATTGTTATTTCGATGAAAATTTGACTATTTCATTTTTGGTCAAAAAGTTATATTTTTTAGTTTAAAAATTATATTTTTCAGTTGGAAAATTCAACTATTTGATAGAAGAAAAAAAACTGTTCAATTGTATAATTTAAGAATTGAATAATTTACAATTAAAAATCATTAAGTTTTACAATTAAAAATTTCGATTATTCAAATTGGAACATTTCTTCAATTTGAAATATTTAGAATTGAAAACTCTTGTCTTCTAACCTTGCAATCAAAATTAAAAAATTTTTACTTCTAAATATATTTGAAACTTACCCGATTATTTTCCAAATTAATAATTGTTCAATTTTCATTTATCAATCAAAATTAAAAAAAAAAAAGTCTTTTCCAATAGTCTCTGAAATTAATTTTTGAAAATAAACAATCATTTTGAATTTTCACAGCAAACTTAAGAATTTTTTAATTTTTTTGAAAAAGCTTCAAAATTTTATTTTGAAATCTTCGAAAATCTACATTGTGTTTCAAATGTTTTGAAATCTTTACAAAATTTCCAAATATATTTTAAACTTACTCGATTATTTTACAAATTAATAATTGTTCGATTATCATTTATCAATCAACATTTTTTTTTAATCTTTTTGAATATTTTCTAAAATTAATTTTTCAAAATAAAAAATCATTTTGAATTTCCGCAGAAAACTTAAGAATTTTTTCATTTTCTTGAAAAATCTTCCAAATTTTATTTTAAAATCTTCGAAAATCTACATTGTGTTTGAAATCTGTTCAAATCTTCTCAGGTTTTAAATTATTTTGGAATCTTTTCAATACTTCTAAATATATTTTAAACTTACACGATTATTTTCCAAATTAATAATTGTTCGATTATCATTTATCAATCAACATTTAAAAAAAAAATCTTTTTGAATATTTTCTAAAATTAATTTTTCAAATTAAAAAACAATATTGAATATTCACAGCAAACTCAAGAATTTTTTTATTGTCTTGAAAAAGCTTCAAAATTTTATTTTGCAATGTTCGAAAATCTATATTGTGTTTCAGATCTTTTCAAATCTTTTCAGGTTTCAAATTATTTTGGAATCTCTTCAAAACTTCTAAATATATTTGAAACTTACCCGATTATTTTCCAAATTAATAATTGTTCAATTTTCATTTATCAATCAAAATTGGATCTGGAATTAGTTCTGAAATTTTGATGATATTGGTTCGGAAAAGGTAGGAATGGAGATCCAAATGGTTAAAATGGAAATCGATTTTTGTATTGTTTCATACTCTGGTCATTTTGGTTTTGATATCCGCTTTTGTTATTATTTTGACCATTATTATTTTCCTTCTTATCATCTTTATTATTTTCTGGATTATTTTTATCCCCATTACCGTTATTACGCTTTTTTTCAATTTTATCTTTGATTTTAGGTTCAGTGATTTGTAAAACTTGCCCTCGAATTTTGTACTTGGCTAGCTCACTTTCCCATTCTTTACCTAAGTCCTCTAATTGCTCAAAGGTTTCGAAATCGCTCCTTTTAATGTACATTTCATATTCTATTCTGAGGTTTTAATATGTTCTACGTAATTCCCATTCTAAGTTTTTTCTAGGATAGAGTTTAGTAAAAAGTTTTCTAATTTCTGTTAGATAAGAGTGGATTGAGAGTGGAAGAGTCTTGTGGTCTTTTTTGATTGCAAAATTTAATTTTTTGCCTAATTTCCTCAGAAGATCTTTCGTCGATGTAAGCGATTTTAAAATCTTCGAAAAAATCAGATAAACAACTCCAGGAATTTTTATTTATTTTGCATCAATCTTTCGCATCTTCGATTAGTAGTGCGTCTAAATTTTCTAAGAAGTCGCGGTCGTTTATTCTGTATCCCCGTTTAAATCTTTTCAATTCTTCGAGAAAATGCGCGGGACTATCGCATTTATTACTTCGGAATTTGATTGGCCAATTACTCATGATTTTAAACCGCATCTGTATCATGCCGAAAGGAAATTAAGTTGCTTGAATTGCTTGGTCATTTGTGTGATTATCGAAATCGTAATCTGAGTCTGAGTTATTAGTGTGTATTCTCAAGTGCCTTCAGATATTTCAGGAGATTTCAAGTATCTTCAGTAGAATTCAAGTGAACTTAAGTGTCTTAATGCGAATTCAAGTATCTTCATGTGAATGCACGTGCCTTCACGTTAATTCGAATGATTTCTGATATTTCAGGAGATTTTGAAAGAATTCAATTGACTTCAAATTAATTCAGGTGATTTTAAGTGACTTCAAGTGGCTTCATGTGAATTCACGTGATTTCATGTGAATTTAAGTGACTTCGAGTGAATTCAAGTGAATTTAAATCACTTCCTATATTTCAGGAAATTTTTAGTGACTTCAGAAGAATTCAAGTGACCTCAAGTGATTTCATATGAATTTGAATGATTCCAGATATTTCAGGAGATTATAACTAACTTCAGAAAAATTCAAATGACTTTAGATATTTCAGGAGATTATTTGAATTTGAATGACTTCAGATATTTCAGGAGATTTCAAGAGAATTCAAGTGACTTAAAATTAATTCAGGTGACTTCAAGTGACGTCATGTGAATTCACGTGTTTTCATGTGAAGTTGAATCGCCTATGATATTTCAGGAGATTATAACAGACTTCAGGAGAATTTAAGTGACTTCATTTAATGCAGGCGATTTCAAATAACTTCACGTGAATTCATGTGACTTCATATGAATTCGAATGACTTCAGATATTTTAGGAGATTTGAAGAGAATTCAAGTAGCTTCAAATTAATTCAAGTGACTTTCAGTGACTTCAAGTGACTTCATTAAAATTTTAATGACTTCCTATATTTCAGGAAATTTAAAGTGACTTCAGGAGAATTCAAGTAACCTTAATTTAATTCCGGCGATTTCAAGTGTCTTTATGTGAATTCGAATAACTTCAGATATTTTAGGCTATTTTAGGAAAAGAAAATTCCTTTTTTTTGTGAACAATTAATCTTTTTGGTTAAAAAAAAAAATTTTGTTCGGAAATTCAATTCTTGTGTAAAAAAATTCGTTTTTTGGGGGTTGAAAATTCAACTACTTTTTCCGAAATTCAACATTTGCTTCAAAATTAAGTTTTTTGTCGAAAATTCAATTCTTTGATAAAAAATTCATTTTTTGAGCTAACTATTCAACTAATTTGGTCGAAAATTTAACTATTTGGTAGAAGAGTACCTGTTATTGTTGAAAATTTGTCTTTTTGGTTTCAAAATTCTGTTATTTTGGTAGAAAATTCAACTATTTTGTTGAAAATTGCTTTTTTTTGTGAACAAGTAATTTTTTTCGTTGAAAATTTATTTTGTGTTCCAAAATTGAATTCTTTTGTAAAAAATTAAGTTTTTTGGGGGTTGGAAATTCAACTATTTTTTCCGAATTCCAACTATTTGGTTGAAAATTAAGTTTTTTGTCAAAAATTCAATTCTTTTACAGAAAATTCATTTTTTGAGCTAACTATTCAACTAATTTGGTCGAAAATTCAACTATTTGGTAGAAGATTAACTTTTTGTTGAAAATTGGTCTTTTTGGGTTGAAAATTCTGTTATTTAGGTAGAAAATTCAACTATTTGTTGAAAATTCGGCTTTTTTTTGTTGTAAACAATTAATCTTCTTGGTAGAAAATTTGTATTTTGTGTTCGAAATTTCAATTCTTTTGTAAACAAATTTTTTTCGGGGTATTTTGGTTGAAAATTCAACTATTTGGTTGAAAATTCAATTTTTTTACAGAACATTCATTTTTTGGGTTAACCATTCAACGATTTGGTTGAAAATGTACTATTTGGTTGAAATTTCAACTTTTTGTTGAAAATTTGTCTTTTTGGGCATTAAAACTACAGATTTTTTAATTGAAAATTTTCAATTTTAAAAGATTTACAAACCTCTTTAATTTTAAAGAAGCGTAAATAAAAATTCTTATTTGGATGATTTTGAAGATCAAAAGTCCAATTTTCAATTCATAATCTACCAAACTGAAGAAATTTAGAAAGTAAAGCACCAAAATTACAGATTTTTTAATTGTGAATTTTCATAATTAAAAAATCTTCAACTTTAGAAGATTCACAATTCAAATCTCTTTAATTTTAAAGATGCATAAATTAAATTTTTTAAATTTTGATGATTTTGAAGATCTAAAGTCTAATTTTCAATTCTTAATCTTTCAAATTCAATCAATTTTTAAAGTAAAGCATCAAAATTATAGTTAGAATAAATATATAAATGAAAAAAATTAATAAATAAATTTTGAAGATTTATCATTGAAATCTCTTTTCTTTTGAAGATTTATAAATAAAAATTCTTATTTGGATGAGTTTGGAGATCAAAAGTCCAATTTTCAATTCCTAATCTTCCAAACTGAAGAAATTTAGAAAGTAAAGCATCAAAATTATAGTTAGAATAAATAAATAAATGAAATAAATAAAAAATGAATAAATAAATTTTGAAGATTTATAATTTAAATCTCTCTCATTTTAAAGATGTATAAATAAAATTTTTTAAATTTCAATTATTTTGAAGATTGAAAGTCTAATTTTTAATTCTTAATCTTTCAAATTGAAGAAATTTCTAAAGTAAATTATCTAAATTACAGATTTTTTAATTGAAAATTTTCAATTTTACAAGATTTACAATTGAAACCTCTTTAATTTTAAAGACGCATAAATAAACATTCTTCAATTTGGATTATTTTGAAGATTAAAATCCAATTTTCAATTCCTAATCTAATCGTGTTTTTTGGTAAAAAATTCAACTTCTTGATTGAAAATTCAACTTTTTGGCCAAAAGCTCAACTATTTGGTTAAAAATTCATTTTTCTGGTTGAAAATTCAACTACATTGTTGAAAATTCTTTTGTTTTTTGCAAAATCAACTATTTTATTGAAAATCCTTCTTTTTTTTCTTGAATTAATTTTTTCACTGAAAATATAACTACTGCATTTTTAGTTAAAAGTTTTTTTTTAGTTGAAAATTCATATATTGTGTTGAAACTTTGTCTTTTTCGGTAGAAAATTCAACTATTTGATTAAAAATTCATTTTTTGTGTTTGAAGATTCATCATTTAGTTGAAAATTGATCTTCTTCGTTAAAAATTCATTTTTTTGGTTGAAAATTTAACTACATTGTTGAAAATCCTTTTTTTTTGTTGTTGTAAATTTAACTGTTTTATTGAAAATCCTTCTCTTTTTTGTTAAAAATTAATTTTTTCACTGAAAATATAACTACTGCATTTTTAGTTAAAAGTTTGTTTTCTTTTAGTTGAAAATTCATGTATTGTGTTGAAACTTCGTCTTTTTCGGTAGAAAATTAAACTTCTTGATTGAAGATTCATATTTTTCGTCGAAAATTCAACTATTTTGTTAAAAATTCATTTTTTTGGTTGAAAATTAATCATTTATTTGAAAACTTATTTTATTGGTTAAGAATTTAACTATTTTGTTGAAAATTCTTTTTTTGTTGTTACATTTTTTTTAAACTAAAAATCTAACTATTCCATTTTTAATTGAAAATTCATCGTTTTTAGTTGAAAATTCATGTATTTTGTCGAAAATTCAACTACTTTGTTAAAAATTCATTTTTTTGGTTGAAAATTAATCATTTATTTGAAAACTTATTTTATTAAAACATCCCAACACTAAAAAAATTACATTTTCAGCTTTTATCACTTGTCCTGCCAACCGTTTTTCATGCCAGAATTTCTTTTTTTTCCTTCCTTTTTTCGGCTATACGCTGTCTCTGAAAATTTTAAAGCACATTAATAAAACCGGGATGGTTGTAGGCTTGGGAAAGGGCAGGGATTTTCAAAAAATCTGACAAAAGTCAGGGAATTCATGGTTTTCCAGGTCAGGAAATCCAGTTTTTCCAGGTCTCATTTTTTACATCGAATAAGGAAATAAACGATTGTTATACATGTAAAAAATTAGCGATTTCATTTTTTATTGGCCAAGAATTTCTAAAGAAAGACAAGTAATAAATAAACAAATTCTTAATTTTTTGCAAACATTACAAATCATAGTGTAAGCTTAAAATTTCTGTGAAATATTTGAGAAATCTTTTCGAATTTTTTTAGGCTTTTGTACAATCTTTAAAATCCTTGAAATCTTCGTGTCATTTTTGAAATCCTTTGAAATTTTAATGAAATCCTTGAAATATTTTTGAAAACTTTCTTTGATCAAATCTTTTGTGTTCGTTTGAAATCATTGAAATCTTTTAGAATATTTTTGAAATTTCTCGTTATCGTTTAAAATCTTTGTTAAATTTCTTGAAATCTTCTAAAAAAATTTGATTTTTAAAATCTTTGAAATTTTTGAAATCCTTCAAATCTTTGGCATATTTGTGAAATATTTGAAATCTGGTGCACTGCACTCTCGTTGAAATCATTGAAATTCTTGAAATGTTTTGAAATCCTCATGAATTCTTTGAAATATTTGTGAAATCTTTCTGAAGTCTTTTTTATTCGTTTCAAATCACTTGAATATTTGAAAGATTCATGAAATCTTTCTAAAATATTTTTCAATGGTTGAAATTTCAACTATTTGGTTAAACATTGAACTATTTCTATGAAAATTTAACTATTTGGTAGAAAATTCTGTTTTTTATTGAAAAATCATATTTTTGGGTTGAAAATTCAATTCTTTCATGGAAAAATTGTCTCTTTGGTTTGAGCAATTCAACAATTTGGTAGAAAACTCAACTATTTGTTTCAAAGTTATATTTTCTGTTGGAAATTCATGTTTTACGTTGAAATTTTAACTATTTGTTTAAACATTAAACTATTTTTATGAAAATTTAACTGTTTGTCAGAAAATTAAATTTGTTGTTAAAAAATAATAGATTTCGGGTTGAAAATTGAACTTTCTTGTAGGTAATTCGTCAATTTGGCTTCAAAATTAAACAATTTTGTTTACAATTGTTGTATTTTGTCGAAAATTCTTCTTTTTAGTTAAAAATTCAACTACTTGGTTGTAAGCGAAATTACTTTGTTAGAAATTAATTAGTTTAATATTCACTTCTTTGGTTGACAATTTAAGTTTTTTGTTAAAAATGAGTTTTTTTGTTTGTTTAACAATTAATTTTTTTATCTGAAAATTTAACTATTCCATTTTTGGCTGGAAATTTATCCTTAATAAGTTGAAAGCTCAACTATTTTGTTAGAAAATTAATTTTTTTTTTCAAATTAGTTTCTTTAAATTAAAATTTTGATGATTCCATTTTTGGTTTACAAAATATCTTTTTCATGTTGAAATGTCGACTATTTGGTAAAAAATTAAATTATTTTTATGAAATTCAACTATTTATAAGAAAATTACATTTGTTGTTCAAAAATAATATTTTCGGGTTGAAAATTGAACTTTTTTGTAGATAATTCGTCTTTTTGGCTTCAAAATTAAACAATTTTGTTCACAATTGTTGTCTTTTAAGTCCATCTGAAATCGTTGAAATCTTTGTTCAATGTTGAAAATCTATCTTAAATCTTTGTGAAATAATAGAATTCTTTGTGAAATCTTTGAAATCTATATAGAATATTTGCGAAATAGTTAAAATCTTTGTTCAATCTTTGAAATCTATCTTAAGTCTTTGTGAAATATTTGAAATCTTTGTAACTTAGTGGAATCTTTGTGAAAACTCTGTAATCTTTCAATATCATTGGAAATATTTTAAATTGGTGAAATATTTGGCAAATAATTGAAATTTATGTGACATATTTGTAAAATATTTGTGAAATCTTCGTTCCATCTTTAAAATCTATCTAAAATTTTTTTGAAGTAATAGAAGTCCTTGTGAAATCCTTGAAATCTATCTTAAATCTTTGTGAAATAATATTAGTCATTGCGAAATCTTTGAAATCTATCTGAAATCTTTGCGAAATATTTGAAATCTTTGGGAAATCATTGAAATTTTCGTGATATCTTTGTAAAATCTTCGTGAAGTCTTTGTGAAATTTTTGTGAATTCTTTAAATATCTCTGCGAAATATTTGGAATGTTTTTGAAATATTCGGTAATATTTGTGAAATTATTGGAATCTTTGTGAAATATTTGAGAAATGATTCAAGTATTTGTTCAATCTTTGAAATCTATCTTAAATCTTTGTGAAATAATAGAAGTCTTTCTTTGGAAAATCTTTGTGAAATCTTCATGAAATCTTTGTGAAATCCATCAAAATATTTGAAATATTTTTGAAATATTCGGTAATATTTAAGAAATTACTAAAATCTTTGTTCATTTTTGGAAATCTATCTTAAATCTCTGTGAAATAATATAATATTCGGTAATATTTCGTAAATCGTTGAAATCTTTGAGAAATTAGAAAATCATTTTTAGATTTCCTCGCAAAAAGTTGAGACATTTTTTTTATTTTCTCAAAACCTTTGAAGATCCTTACAAATCTTCAACATTTTATTTCGAAATCTTCAAAAATCTAAATTTATTTTTTTATTTTTCGAAATATTTTCCAGTTTTAAATTAAGTTTGGATCTTTTTAAGACTTAAAAATGTCTCTTAAACTAACTGAAATTTTTTCCAAATTAATAACTGTTGAATTGTTATTTATGCATCAAAATTCAATAATTTCACTTATTAAAATTTTTTTAAATGGAACAATTAAAATTGTAACGTACAAAGTTTTAATTTGACACTCTGAAATATTAAGGTTTCAAGGATTTCTATTTCAAATAATTAAGTTTAAAATTGTTTGGTTTTTAATATTTGATTTATAATTAGTCATTTTGAATGAAAAGTAAATTATTGCTAAAAATTCAAAAAAATGTTTTCTTTAATTGAAATTTTTTTAATTAAATAGGCTAAAAATGGAATATTTCAGATTGAAACAATATTTGAATAGGATTTGGAGTTGAAGCAGAAATTTTGATTTTTCAAACTATTTTTAAATTGAGAATAGTTTTTTTGATAACTAATCAGTCCGGATTTTTTTTTTTTTTTTTAAATTAATCTTCTTGGTAGAAAATCATTCTTTTTGGTAGATATTTAATTTTTTTATTGAAACTTAGTTTTTTTTTTTAAATTAGTTTTTTTTCAACTTAATTTTTTTAACTTGAAATTTAAGTAAATTTGTCGAAAACGTTTTTTCTGATAGGAATTAATTATTTTTAATAAAAAATTAATTTGTTTCGTTTTAAATTTAACCATTTCATTGAAAATTTATTTTATATGCTCAAAAACTTATTTCTCTAACTCAAAATTCTTGCTATATAAAGCGTATTTCAGAAATAAGAATTCTTCCTCTGGTCTCTCTGTAGATCAGTGGTTAGACCACCTGATTCGGAATGAGTTGAGCTGGTGTTCGAATACCAGCAGAGTGAAAGAAGATCTCTTTTCTGAATGAAAGTTAATAAAAAAATGTTTATTCTCCATCTTGTCTGAAATTACGTTAAAATATTTTCTATGAAGGAGAATTTCACTCTGGTCGATATTGTAGATATCTACATTATGTGTGGATTTCTCTTTTCGATTCGTTACCTTCTCTGATGATAAAACAGATTTCTATGGAAAATTGATATTAACATCTTGATATATAAAGCGTATATCAGACGAAAGAATTTTCCCTCTGAGCTCTCTGTGGCTCAGTGGTTAGAGCACCTGACCGGAAGTCAGTTGACCTTGTGTTCGAATACCAGCGGTGTGAAAGAAGAAGATCTTTTTTCTGAATAAAATTTATTTAAAAAAGGTTTATTCTCCATCTTGTCTGAAATGACGTTGAAATATTTTCTGTATGGGAGATTATAACTTTGATCGATATTGTGGATTTCCATTTTATGTGTGGATTTCTCTTCTCGATTCGTTACCTTTTCCGATGATAATACAGATTTCTGTTAAGAATTAATATTAACATCTTGCTATATAAAGCTTATTCCAGAAATAAGGATTCTTCCTCTGAGCTCTCTGTAGCTCGGAGGTTAGCGTACCTGACCCGAAATCACTTGACCTGGTGTTTGAATACCAGCGGAGTGAAAGAAGATCTTTTTCTGGAATGAAATTTAATTAAAAAATGTTTATTCTCTATCTTGTCTGAAATGACGTTAAAATATTGTCTGTATCAGAGAGTATAACTCTAAGCGATATTGTAGATTTCTATTTCTTTTTGACCCAAAAAGACGAATTATCTACAAAAAAGTCGAATTTTCAATCCAAAGATATGATTTTTCAACCAAAAATGTTAATATTTGAACAAATAGCCAATTTTCTACCAAATTGTTGAATTTTTAAGCCAAAAAGACGAATTATCTGCAAAAAAGTTGAATTTTCAATTTAAAAATGTAATTTTTCAACCAAAAAATTTAATTTTTAACAAAATAGCCAATTTTCTACCAAATATTTGAATTTTCAACCAAAAAGTTGATTTTCCAACAAAATTGTTTGAATTTTAAACCAAAACGTGAATTTTCGACCAAGAATATTGATGTTCTACCCAAAAAGACGAATATTCAACCAAATACATCAATTTTCAATTAAATTATTTAATTTTTAACCCGCAAATACGAATTATCTACAAAAAAAGTTGAATTTTCAACCCAAAAATATTATTTAGCAACCAAATAATTGAATTTTCCACCAAAAAGTTGAATTTTCAACCAAAACGATTAATTTTCGACCAAGAATATTAATGTTCTACCCAAAAAGACGAATATTCAACAAAATACATAAATTTTCAAAAAAATTATTTAATTTTTAGCACAAAAAAAAAGAATTATCTACAAAAAAGTTGAATTTTTAACCCAAAAATATGATTTTTCAACCAAAAAGTTTAATTTTTAACCAAATAGTTTAATTTTCTATCAAACTGTTGAATTTTCAAGTCAAAAAGACGACTTTTTAACAAAATTTATTAATTTTCTAGAAATTATTTGAATTTTCCACCAAAAACTTGATATTTCAACAAAGTTGATAAATTTTCAACCAAAATGATGAATTTTCGACCAAGAAGATAAATTTTTTACCAAAAAAAGACGAACTTTCAACAAAATACATGAATTTTAAATTTTCTCTTTTAGAAGTATAAATTTTCAACAAAGAATTTATCTTCCAACTAAAATGATGAATTTTCAACCAACAAAATTTCTTTTTAGTAAAGTAGTTCTATTTTTAACCAATAAGTTGAACTTTTAGCCAAAAAAAGATGAATTCTCAACAACAACAAAATTTCAAATTGAATTCATAAAAGAAAAAAACAATTTTCCCCAAAATAGTTGAATCTTCAATCAAAAAGAAGAATTTTGAAGGAAATAGTTACATTTTCATCCAAACAGATAAATTTTAAACTAAAATTAAGAATTTTCTACCAAACAAGTGAATTTTTAAAAAAGTAGTGAAACTTTTAACCTCGACCTTGAATTTTCAACAACAAAAAAAATGAATTCTCAAAGAAAAATATTATAGTTGAATCGTCAACCAAAAAAAATATTTTTATTCTAAACCAATCAGTTGAAATTTTAATAAAAAAAGATTAAATTTCTACCAAAAGAGATGAATTTTCAAACCAAAAAGACTATTTTTCAACATAATTGTTGTATTTTCGAAAAAAAAAAGATTGTTTGGTCAAAATAAAAATTTCGAATATCTATTTTTGAAGTTTCATTCTTTATTGTTTTCAAGGTTTTAAAGAAAAATTATTCATATTACAAGAATTTATACAATTTTAGGAAAAATTTGAGTTGAAAAATATTTAGGACTTTTTCACGATTGGAAAAAATTAAAAAAATTAAAGTAAATTTTCGGAATCATTAAAAAACTTCCAAATTTTATTTCGAATTTTTAAAAACTTTTGAATATTTTTTTAAATGATTCGATTTTTTTTCTAAGTATTTTAAAAAGTCCTGCAAAATTAAAAAACTTGCTTTAAAATCTTCCAGATTCTTTTTTGATAATTTTCTGTAGAATTCGCGTGCATTCTACAGAATCAAAAATATTAGAAGAAAGTTAAAATAATTCAACCTGTATTCTAATGATTTCAAGATGATCAAAAAACATTTTAAAAATGTAGTGATACCGTGAATTCAACAAATTTAAAACAGTTTAGAGAGTTCAGAAAATTTTGAAACAATTCAGAGAATTCTAAGAATTTGGAAGAATTCAGAAGAATTCAGAGAATAGCGGAAGAATTCATAGAATTAAGAAGAATTCAAAGAATTAAGAAGAATTTAGAAAATTCGGAAGAATTGACAGAGTGCAAAAGAATTCACAAACTTCAAAAGAATTTATAGAATGAAAAAAAAATTTAGAGTATTTCAAAAGAATTTAGAGAATAAAAAGAGTTAAGAGAATTCAAAGGAATTCAGGCGATTAAGAAAAATTCAGAGAATTCAGAAGAATTCAGAGAATTCAGAGAATAGCGGAAGAATTTATAGAACTAAGAAGAATTCAGAGAATTAAGAAGAATTTAGAGAATGCACAGAGTGCAAAATAATTTACAAACATCAAAAGCATATACATAAAAAAAAGTAGAATTTCGAAAGAATATAGAGAATACAAAAGAATTCATAGAATTCAAAAGATTTCAGGGAATTTGAAAGAGTTCAGAAAATTCAATGAATTCAGACAATTGCGAAGAATTTAAAAAATTCAGAAGAATTCAGAGAATAGAGTAAATTTCAGAGAATACAAAAGACCTGAAGAAATTCAAAATAATTTATGGTGTACTGTAAAGGTTTCAAGATGATTGCACCATTGATACTCAGAACCTCCTGCAAATTAAAAATTACTCTTTTGTGCACACACCCTCATTAGTGACAAATGTACGGTCGTCCATCTAAAGCATGCTTCCGAATTAACAAAGTAATTGAACTTTCAAACATGTAGTGGAAATTTCAACCAAAAAAGAAGGAATCTCAACGACAAATATTTTAATTTTAAGTCAAAAACATGTGAAGTTAACCAAAAAAGACGAATTTTCAATGAAAAAAGAAAAATTTTGAATCTTCAACCAAAAAATGAACTTTAACAACGTAGTTCCACATTAAACTAAGTAGTTGAATTTTCAGTAAGAAGAAATTAATTTTTAACAAAAAGTAGCTCAAATTTCAAACAGTTTTCAGTTAAAAAAATAAATTTTCAACTAAATATTTAAATTTTCAATCAGAGATTAATCTTCGACCCAAAAAAATAAATTTTTAACAAAGTAGTTCGATTTTCAACCACATAGTTGAATTTTCAATTTAAAAAAAATGAAATTTCTGGAAAAAAGATTAATTTTTTACTAAACAGGGGAAAAATTTTCAACTAAATAGTTGAATTTTCAACTAAAAAAGATCAATTCTCAACCAAAAGTGGCATACGTAAATTTTCAGTTAAAAAAACAAATTCTCAAAAAAATAGTTAAATTTTCAATCCTCAGCCAAAAAAGTTATCATTTTAAACAAAGTATTACAACTTTTAACTAAGTAGTTGAATTTTCAATCAAAAAAATGAATTTTTAACAAAAAGTAGCTCAACTTTCAACCAGTTTTCAGTTAAAAAATAAATTGTCAACAAAATAGTTAAATTTTCAATCAAAGAAATTAATCTTCAACAAACAAACAAAATATTAATTTTCAAAAAACTAGTTCAATTTTCAACCACATAGTTGAATTTTAAATAAAAAAATGGAATTTCTAAAAAAAAGTTCAATTTTTTACTAAACAGGGGAACAATTTTCAACGAAATACATGAATTTTCAACTAAATCTTAAAAATAGTTTAAATTAAACTCATTCATTAAATTAAAAAAAAGTTCAAATCTCTAGAAATCTTTGAAATGTCTTAAAATCCTTGAAGGTATCATAAAATCCTTGAATCTTCTGAAATTTTGAAAATCGCGAGGAATCCCTTGAAATTTAATTTGATTTTTCAAAGTTTACTAAAAATGTCTACAAATCTTTAAAAATCCTAGAAAATTCTCTAAAAAACCTTGCTTTTTTTCTCTGATTAGTAGTAGAATTAGTAGAATTTTCTCCGAATCAAAGTTAATGACCCACATTTTTTTTAACAAACGTAAAGCGTAGAAAATCAACTATTGTCTACAGGGCGACTTACCCCTCATCCATCTTTTCCATTGCCAGAAAAAAATTTCCCCCAAATTTTAAAATTCCCATGAGATTTATATGGGAAAATTTTTTGTTTCTGAAAATATCTTGCGGTACCCCAGAGGTACCTTAAAAAACCAAAAATGACAATATTTCGTAATTTTGGCAATCATGATCACTATTTCTTCTTTTTTTGAAATCAATCATTATAATTAAACAATGGATATATTTATAATAATTTTTAAGTAGTTTACAATCCTCTAAACAATTTTCATTTTTTTACATAGTGCTTTTCCCCACCAACTCATGAAAAGGTAGATTTTTCTGTGATTAATTATAAATGTAGTCATTGTCAAAAGCATTAATTTTTGTGAGAAATATTTTTCACTTGTTTAGACAATTTACGTATGTTTGGATAACTATTTTTCATAATAAGACATAAATACTGTGTGCTCTCAGCACAATTTGATTCCACAAGAGTCATTTTAAACTCTGTTGTTCTGCTGTTGACTAATTTTTTTTTCAACTAAAGTTGTCTAACTCTTTTTTATATGAAGGAATTTTCAACCTACAAAAATGAATTTTCAACAAAAAAGTTAATTTTCAATCATGAAAGATGAATTTTCAACCAAACAGTTGAATTTTTCAACAACAATAAAAAATTAATTTTAAACCAAATAGTTGAAGTTTCAAGCAAAAAGGAGAACTTATCTACCAAAAAAAGATGGCTTTTCTATCCAAAAAGACGAATTTTCAACAAAACAGTTGAATCTTCGACCAAAAAGATGACTTTATGACAAAATAAATAAAGTTTCAACCAAATAGTTAAATTTTTAACCAAAAAGTTGAATTTTCAACTGAAAAATTTTCAATACAAAAAATGAATCATCAATCAGTTGAATTCAACTAAAAAAGACAAATTTTTAATAAACTAATTGAATCCTCAACCAAATTAGATTAATTTTCAACCAGAGATGTATTTTCAAAGAAGAAAGATTTTTGAGTGAAGAAACAAAAAATGTCAACCAAATTACTGAATTTTGAAGCAAAAGCAATAATTTTTAACAAAATAATTTAACATTAAATCAAATAGTTAAATTTTAATCTTAAAAAAATAGTTGAAATTTCAACCAAATAGTTAGATTATCAAGTCTAAAGGACGATTTTGTTAGAAGACAGTTAAATTTTCAACAAAACATTAATTTTTCAACCAAGCAAGATGAATTTTCAACCAAAAACGATGATTTCTCTACAAAAAAATTTTTAATCCAAAAGGACAAATTTTCTGTCCAAAAAGAGGAATGTTAATATAATGAAAATAGTTCATTTTCAACAAAATAATTAATTTGTTAACAAAACGAATTTTTCAACGACACAGTTGAACTTTCGATTGGAAAAGATGTCCTTATAAACAAATGAATAAAGTTTCAACAAAATAGTTAAATTTTAAATGCGAATTTTCTTCAAAATGAATTAATTTTCAAGCAAATAGTTGAATCTTGAACTAAAAAAAAAATAAATTTTAAATAAAAAATGCTAAACTTTTTTAGATTATCAACGAATTTTCAGAAACAATGTTGAAATTCCGAACAAAGAATTGAATCTCCTACCATAATAGACAGTTTTAGACCAAAAATGGAATAATACCATTTTCAGTTTAATAAAATGAATTTGCAACAAAACAAGAGATTTTTGGACAAAAAAGTTGAATTCTCAACCATAGAAATCAATTTTGAACGAAATACTGTGAAAGATAAATTTTGAATAAGAACTATAAAATATCAATTTTTAGTTTAGAAAATTCAATTGAAAAAAAATCTGCATTGGTATTGAAACATACGTATTTTAATTTTCTTGTTTTTATAATTGAAGAATCTTCGCATCCTAATAAATTTTTTTTTATCAAATACTTCATTGCAACGTTTTTCCATGAATTGAATTTTGTTATTCTCAGTTCATTTCTTTTAGATTCAAACTATAAATACGCATCTTGGCGTAAAGTGGTTCTGAGCAAATTTGTAGATAAAATATAGGCGAAAAATGTTGTTAAATAAAATATTATTATAGCTTGTGTCCTTTTCCCAAAAATTTTATTTTTTTATTATATATTTGTAACAAGAGTGTAGAACAATTTTTTTTATCTTTTTCAGCAGAACAACTTTTGTTTCTTCATTTTTTTTCGTCTTCAGTCGCCTTTTTCCAAAAATTTAATTTTTTTAATTTCATTCTTATTTTTCACGATTTAAAGAAAATCCACTCTTTCCTTTCAAAAAATTATTATCGACAAATTTTACGTCTTTTCGAATGAACAACTTTTATGGAATTTTTTCTTCGTAGCCTGTGTCGTAACCAAGAAGAATTATTTTGAACCAAGAAGATTAATTTTCAGCTAAAAAAAAATTTGTTTTCAACAAATGAATTGAGCTTTCAAGATAAAAACTTGATTTTTTAAGGAAAATTTGAATTTTAAACTAAAAAAAAAATGAAGTTTCAACACAAAGAGTTCATTTTTAATGAAGAAAGATAAATTTTCAACAAAAGGGTTTAATTTTCAACCAGGAAAGATTTTTTTGTCAAAAAATGGAAAAAAAACTTATTTCAAATTGTCAAATTTTCCAGTTAAAAAAAGGAATTGTTTGACAAAAAGGTTAAATTTTCAACCCAAAAAAAAAATTTTCAACCAAGAAGAATTATTTTGAACCAAGAAGATTAATTTTCAGCGAAAAAAACAAACAATTTTTTAACAAATGAATTGAGCTTTCAAGATAAAAACTTCATTTTTTTAGGGAAAATTTGACTTTTAAACTAAAAAACATGAAGTTTCAACAAAAAAGTTCACCTTTAATGAAGAAAGATAAATTTTCAACAAAAGGGTTTAATTTTCAACCAGGAAAGATTTTCAACGAATTTTCAACAAAATACGTGCATTTTTAACTAGATAGTTGAAATTTCAAATACAGAAGATTAACTTTCAATTTAAAAAAGAATAGTTAAACTTTAAGTTTAAAAATTATTTCTAAACCAAAAAATCAATCAATAGTTGACATTCCACCAAAATAGTTTCATTTTTAACTCGAAAAGATGATTTTTCAGCAAAACAATTAAATTTTTACCCAAAAAAAAAATAAATTTTCAACCAAGAAGATTAATTTTCAATCAAGAAATACGAATTAAAAAAAAAAGAAAAAAAAAACATGAATCCTCAACCAGATAGTCGAAATTTCAACTAAAAAGATCAATTAAAATGTGAAGATCAATATTTTGTTCAAGTTTATAAACAAAATTAGGGGCGATCCATATATTACGCAACAGCTTTTGGAGGGAGGGGGGTTGGCAAATGTTGCTATCTGATAGATGACGGTGGGAGGGTGGCTTGGGTGGATGGGAGGGGTAGATACTGTTGCCTGATATTTTTAACAAATCTACCTTCTAGGAACTCCATGTATCCAAGATTATAGTATATAACGTTTGAGTATTTTAAAACATTACAAGGCATTTCAATAGATTTCAAGAATTTGAAGAAATTTTAATGAATTTAAAAGATTTTAGTGTATTTGAAAAGATTTCAAGGAAGTTTTGAGAGTTCTACAAAACGTCAAGAGATCTCAAAAGACTTCAAAGGATTTAAGAAATTTCAATGAATTTTCAAGAATTTTTATGATATGAAGGAATTTCAAAGATTTTGATTTTAAAGAATGTTCTGAAATTTCGGTAGATTTGGGTTTTAGGTTTCTTTAAAAGATTGCAAGGAATTTTAAAGAATTTAATAAGATTTTCAAACATTTCCGTAATTTTAACGGATTTTAAAGGCTTTCAAGAGATTTCTAGGATTTTCAACAAATGTCATCAGATGTCATATACGATCACGGGATTTAGGGACATTCTATCATATTTTGAGCAATTTTCAAAAGATTAAAAAAATTTCAAGGGATTTCAAAAGATTTCAAAGGATTAAAAAAGCGTCAAAAAATGTTCAAGAATTTTAATAATTTGAAGGAATTCAAAAGAAATTCATGTGAATTGAAATAATTCCCTAGAGTTTCAGATCATTTGAGTTTTAGGATACCTTAAGAAATTCCAAAGAATTTTTCATGGATTTGACGGATTTTACCAGATTTACGGGAATTTCAGTACCTTTTGTAATCCCGTGACTTCTTTTTAAATATTTTGAAATCCCTTAAAATCCCTCAAAAAAATTTCAAATCCTTTGAAGTTTTATAACGTTCCTTCGGTATCTGTATCTCATAAACTTTTTTCAAATATTTTGAAATCCCTTGAAATCCTTTAGAATCCCATAGACTCCTTTTGAATCTTATGACATCTCTTTAGATCATTGAAGACCCATTGAAAACCCCTGAATTTTTTCGAAATTTGTCAAAATACTTCGATATCTCTTGAAATCCTTCAAAATCACATGAAATCCTTTAAAATCTTCATAAAAACCTTCAGATCTTCGAAATTCCATTAAAATCTCCAGAAATCCGTCAAAATTCGGTATTTTTGAAATACGTTGATATCCTTAAAAATTCATGTAAATACTTCGGTATCTTTTAATATTCTCAAAAATCCCTTAAAATCCTTTGAAATCCAATGAAATACCTTAAATCTTCGAGATCAGACTAAAATCCCCTGAAATCCTTCAAAATTCGTCAAAATACTTCGGTGTCTTTAAAAATCTTTGAAAATCCTTTGAAATCCCATGACTTCTTTCTAAATATTTTGAAATCTCTTGAAATCCCTTAAAATCCTTTGAACTTCTTTGAAGTCTCATAAGATACCTTAGGTATCTTTTAAAATTCTTTAAAATCTCATAACCTTTTTCCAAATATTTTTAAATCCCTTGAAATCCTTTAGAATCCCGTGGACTTCTTTTGAATCTTATGGCATCTCTTCAGACCTTTGAAGTCCCACTAATATCCCTGAATTTTTTAGAAATTCGTCAAAATACTTCAATATCTCTTAAAATCTTTTAAAATCCTTAAAAATCTTATTACTACCTTCAGATCTTCGAAATTCCATTAAAATCCCCAGAGAAACGAATGCTGATTGCTCATAGCAGCCCTTTTTATTCGTGGCATCAGCAAATTGTGAAATTGAAGTCGCTCATTATTTTTGGGCATCAGAGTATCCTGTTTTGCGAGAAATTGGGACAGATCTTGAACCACGCTTCTCGCTCTACAATACGGTGCTCCGAAAATACATTTTAAGTTTTTTTTTCAAATTTTGCATACAAAGTGTATCGGATCATGCAAAATTTTAAGCCCTGTCCTATGAAAATGATTGTTCTGGTTATCGGTGCCTTCAGAAGGCAGTCATCCTTAGGTCGCTCCTTGCGCGACTCATGATAGAACCTCCATCTTCTAAAATTTTCGGAGTGCTTCACGAAAAATTCCACAATCACTAGAGTTTTGCGAACTTTTGGCGCTAATCATGATTTGTTTGCAGTTTGTTTTAAATACAAATTGTTTCTAATGCATATAATACTACTTCATACTGGTAATCAGGTATTTACATAAATGGTTTAAACAATTTAATATTGCTTAAGCAACTTTCTCTTGGAATAGTTCTAGAAAATTGATGTTTTTTTCTAAAATTCTCCACTTTTTGTCCACTTTTCAATGAGCGTGCGTTAATAATTAATTCAAGTTAACAAAAAGAATTATTTAAAAAATATATTATTTTTTCAAATAAATCAAATTAACCAAACATCATTATTCAAACAAATAATTCCTGGTTATGACTTATGGGATTTTTTGGAACGCTATAAAACAGACTAATGGGGATATTTGAAAAAATAATTATTCATTTGTATTTTATTGCTATTTGTGACGACCTTGAATTTAGCTATACATATAGATTTGAAAATTGTGGAATTTATTTACACAAACGTAATTGTCCTATCAAAAAACCAAATACATGTCTGGATTCAACAAATTATATAAATTTCTAACAAAATATTTTTATTATTAACCAAGAAGATACATTTTCAAACGAAAAAAATAAACGAGTTCTGAACAAACTGCACGAATATTTAACAAAATAATTGCATTCCTAATCAAGAAGATGCTAACAAGATGCAATACATGAATCTTCATTCAAATAGCTGAATTTTCTACCAAAAAAGATGAATCTTCAACAGAATGCATATATTTTTCCCAAATAGTTGAAGTTTGAAACAAAAATATGCATTTTCAACAAGGAAGATTACTTTCGAAAAAAAGTGAATTTGAAAAAGATACATAAATTTTTAACGTTATAGTTGAATTTTTAAGCAAAAAGATGATTTGTTTTAACAAAAAAGAGAAATTTTTGAAAAATTACAGGCATTTTTAACCGAATAGTTGAATTTTGAAACAAAAAGTTTAATCTTTAACAAAGAAGATTAATTTTCTACTAAAAGAGACGAATTGCCAACAAAATACATACATTTTTAATGAAATGGTTGAATTCTATACCAAAAAAGACGACACTCCAACCAAAAAGCATATATTTCCAACCAACTATTTGAATACTCGAAATAAACTAAATTTAGTTTTTTCAATAGAACTTCTTTGATTTCCATCAGGACCATCAAATAAACCGTTTTAGCAAAAATAAAACGCACTCTACCTAGTTAAACCAATGAAAAACTGTGAGATGCTTGAACGATAAAGGCACATATTAATGTTAAACAACCTTTGCTCTAAGTTCAAGTATACAGAACTTTTTTTCGAATATTGAAAAATTATTTATATTAAAAAAAGATATTAAAATGTAATTTCTTGGACAATAATTGGTAGACACACAGTTAAGCACAATTTACATAGCAGTTCTAAGTTAATGTTTTTTTTCAATGAAAATCTAACTATTTGGTTGGTAATTGATCTTTTTTATTTAAAAATTGTACACTTTGGTGAGAAGTTGTTGTGCATTTCTTTGCATGATATTCAACTATTCCAGTTGAAGATTCATAATTTTAGTTAAAAATTTATCACATTGGTTAGAAATTTAATTGTTTGGGTAAAAATAAGTTTTTTTAAAAATTAATTTGATTAGTTTATCAGTAGCCATTTCGTTGGTTGTCAAAAATTCATCTCTTTTTTTGTCAAATTCAAATATTGGTTAAAAATTTATCATTTTTGGTTGCAGATTTATATATCGTGTTGAAATTTTGTTTTTTTTTGTTGTTATAAAAAATTAATCTTCATGGTTGTACATTCATCTTTTAGGTTGAAAATTAAACCATGCCAGATAAATACTCATCATTTTATTTGACAATTCATCTGTTTGGTTTAAAATTCAATTATTTCAGTTGAAGATTCATCATATTTAAAAATTTATGACTTTGGTTTAAAATTGAACTATGTTGTTGAAAATTAATTTTTTTTACTTAAAGTTGAACTATTATATAATAATAATAATTAACGCGTCCGCAGATATAAAATACCCACGTTTCATATCGCAATATAATAATAAATTAAGTAAATAATAATTAACATAATCGAAATTTGGAAATACACCAGATAAAATAAATTATAGGCATTAAGCCGAGTATGGAGGTTAGATAATTAAAATAATTTTTTAGTGTTCAAAACTTTAGAACAATAATTGCTTTTCATAAGGATAGAAAGCCTAACTTTAATACTTACACTAAAAAATAGACTTTTAAATTATTTATGAATCGAATTATTTGTCAAACTGTTTCATAATTGGTACATGTCTCAAGATTTACCTTTACAGGCTGGAAATAAAATTATTTTGTTGAAAGTTAAACTCTTTTGCTAAATTTTTTATTTTCAGCTAAAAATATGACTATTATTCCAGTTGAATATTCCACAATTTTAGTTAAAAATTCATCTCCTTCGTTGAAAGTTCATTTTATGACTAAAAATGTAATTATTCAATTTTTGGTTGAAAAATGATCGTTTTTAGTTGAAAATTCGTCTTTTTTTGGTAGAAATTAATCTCTGGTTTAAAATTGAACTATTCCAGTAAAATATTTATAATTTTATTAGAAAATTCATCAGTTTGTTTGAAAATGTAACTATTTTTTAAAAAGTTAGTTTGTTTTGTTGAAAGTAATTTTTTTAACTGAAGATTTAACTTATTCCAATTGAAAATTCTATAGTTGTAGTTGAAAATTGATCTGTTTGGTTAAACATTAATTTGTTTAACTTTAAATTCAATTATTTAAGTTCTGGTTGATAATTTATCTTTTTTAATACAAATTGATTTTTTTCTTCAAAAATTCAACTATTTCTGTTAAAAATTCATTGTTTTAATTATTTTAACTAAAAATGTTACTATTCCATTTTTGTTTGAAAATTATAATTTTTTTAGTTGAAAATTCAGCTATTTGTTGGAAAATTCGTCTTCTTTAATTAAAAATTCAACTATTTCTTCAAAACTTCATGTACCTTGTTGAGAAATTTTATTTTTTGTTAGAAAATTAATCTGCTTATATGAAAATTAATCTTCTTGTTTGAACATTCATCTTTTTGTTTAAAAATTTAAATATTTCAGTTAAATATGCTACATTTTAGTTGAAAAGTCATCTTTTTGGTAGAAAATAAAACTACTTGGTAAAAAGTTAATCTCTTTTATAAAAAATTCAATTTTTCGGTTTAAAATTCCGTAAACCGTGCGAGATATACCAAAAGTGATGGCAGTTTTTTTTTCTCCGTATACTGTTTTATTATGTCTCGTTCCATAAGTCTAAAAGCGGTTTTTGCTTGGAATTTTACGTGGAGTTCCACGGAAAAATCTACGTGTAAGTCCACGTATTTTCCTTAATTCATGTGGAAATCCAAGTGGAATCCCTCCTGAATTTTCACGCGAATTGTTTCAATATACTATTCGAATCTCACGTAGGAATTCCCCGAAAAGCCTCACGTGAAATTCCTTAATCCAAGTGGAGTCTTACGTAGTTTTTTATGTAAATTTTTTCTCCTGACACAGAAAAAAAATTTTCACGAACCAAAAGAACTGTTTTCTTTGGATATACATGAGAAGTTGGTTGAAACAAACAAATTTTTATTGAATCAACAGAATATTTGATTGAATTAACGACATTTTTTGGTTGAAACAACCAAATCCGAGATCTACCAAAAGATTTAGTTAGAACAACGAAAAAATTTAGTTGGATGAACCAAATATTTTGTTGTCCATATGATAACCATATTCTATGGTTGAACCAACCAAAATTTTGTTAATTCAACGAAATTGTTTTCTGAGTGGAATGATTCCCCGCTAAATATACAGGGTGTCCCAGTACTTAAGGTACATTTTTATATTTTTGAATTCCTCATTAAAAATGGAGTTGAAAATAAAAATAAAAAATTGTTGTAAAGTTAATAATTAATGAGTAAGAACCAATTAAAGATTACCCAATCGGAAGCATGCATCGTGCAACTTCACACGGCAACTGAGAGACGTGATTCTTAGAAAATACCTTTTCCTTTAGAATACACGTTGAATTATTCTAACTTCCTTCGAGAATTTCTAATTCTGTAGAATTCAAACGAATTCGTAATAGGGTGATTGTCCTGATGCACTATTAGGTTGGCATGGTTGCTTAGGACCTACTTAGGTTGCAGATGTAGGTGCTGAGCCGGATTTGGCATTATTTTGGGGTTTGATATTTATTATAATGTACAGCATGAGGAAAAGCTGCCCCTGTAAAAAAATAGTGCAAAATTATGAGTACACGTCTATAACAATGAGAAAAATTATCCAATTTTTAAATATTTAATGTTTCCGTATTTTAAGTCCTAAGTATCGCACTGAGAAGGACTAAATAAGTCTAAAATATGTATTTTTAATCAGTTAAGTACTTTATTCATAAGCTTTTATAATTAAAATTTGGCTACTAACCCTAATAAAATAATACAATTAAATATTTTTATATATTAAAATATTCATGTCTCAGTATAAAATAATGGTTTAGCCACTTTTGGAAACTTTTAGAATCACTTGAACATTCAGAATTCCTTATGATTTCTTGAACCTATTGAAATACATTTACCATTTTCAACATATTTTTAAATAGTTTGGGGTTTCTAGAAATTTCTGGAAATACTTTCAAATCGTCGGCAAGCAATTGAAACCTTCAGAGTATTATCTTTGGAATCCTTTACAATTATTTTCAGTTTTCAAAATTATTCGAAGTAATTCAAAATAATTATAAGAGAAACCCAAGATCCTTATTATAATTCTATTAATCACTTTTGTATTAGATGTTACTTAGCGAGTTGTGAAGTTCTAAAAATGACCAACTAATTATAATATAAATAATTATCAGTTTTTTTCGATAAAATATTTTTCATCACACGTGACCAATAGAATTTTTAAGAACCTTTTTAAATTAAAATTGAATGAAAATTACAAGTTTTGCCTAAAGCGCAGGAAAAAAACATAAATATGCATAAATAAACATGTACCTTTCTTCTCTTTATGCATCTTTCAGCGAAAACTCGTATGTTACAGTACGATACCGTGACACGAAATATTTATTTTCCCGGAACAGAATAATTTGTTTTGATGGAAACTTTTTTTTCATTCAGCTTCTTCATATCTCGCAAGCAAGTTTTTTAAAAATGTTTTTTAAAGTTATTTTTTTAAATTCAAAAATAGATTTTTAGTTGCTATCCAAAGACGATTTTCAAAACCTATGAAATTTGAACGTACAAATTCTAGAATGATTTACTCGGAATTGGTTAACTTTTTCTAGTGAAACTCATCTTTTCTCGATTTAGCAACTCAAAATCTCAGAAGTAAGTTTTTTTTTGTTTAAATTGAAAATTGAAATTTTTATTGTTCTTCGCAACCGAACCTGTTCCAGTTTTAGATTCCTCTGACTTTGAGATTGTAAGCTTCCACATTCTGTTTCTCTAAACTGGATATTTTTCTTAATCATACATTTTTGGTCTCAATTAGAAATACTTCAGCTCAGAAGTAAAGTTTTGTTTTATCTTCAAATGGTGATTTCGATTTTACATAATGTTATTTCGTTCTCCTGAAAAATTCCGATTTTGTTGGTTATGTAGTTCTGTACTGCAACCCTTTATTAACACATTAAGATTGAATAATAATTGCGCAACGTTTACCTGAATAGAAAGGAGAAACATATAAACTTCTAGATAACTACATAAATTTTAAACTGAAATATTTTTTTGAAACTTCGCCGTCAGCAATCTTCCAAAGTTTGTTACAATTAACAATGGAAATATTTTCCTCGAGTTCAAAAATCATTTTTCAAAATGCTCATTTTTGAACTTGAAATAACTAGTGTACATCCTGAAATAGTAAAATAGTTAGACACCTGCAGTATCTTCCTTGTTAGTCTTATGTCCCTAATAAGCTAAAATCATATGTGTATTCATAAAATATACAGTCACGAAATTTAGAAATATCAGATCATTCAGAATTTAAATAAATACATTAATAAAATTATGATTTTTGCTCTTCTGTTTTGATTATTTTTACTTCTCACTCTACTCAGTAACCGTAACAGTCTATTGAAGAAAAATAAGAAGAAGCAGAAAAAAATTGAAATAAATTAGTTACAAAATCATTTAATATTTTATTTACAGAGTTACTCAATATCTTATATAAAAATTAAAAAACCGAACATTAAAAAAAAAGCACATATTCTAATAATTTTTCAACTCCAGGTCTATGTGATCTTCACAACTATATAATTGGACACACATTTTCAAAAGTCTCCTAATTAAATAACTTGGAAAAGTAAAAAACGACAAAATAATTGATCTCAAAAGTAAAGAACTAGATAAGCGAAAAATAAATATGATTCAAAAAGTTCCGAAACTCACAGGCTTTGTATTCATCATAACTTTATAAATAAAAACATATTTTTAAGATGACTCTTAATTAAAAACTTAAAAAGTAAATTAATAATTTATGAAAACATTGAAAAATTTGTAAATGATGAAGGTGAAAACTATAATATCTTGTCGAAATCACAACCGAAGGAAAATTAATAGAGAGAAAACATTCAAATAATTAAAAGTGCAAAATTGAATAAATAAATTATAAAATCAAAAATTTGCCGAATCAAAAAATGTAACCACGCCTGAAATTTTTTTCTTTTTGTGCCTTTTATAGCCTATTAGTAAACGACCCTGGTGTGGTTACATTTTTTGTTCGGAAAATTTTAAATAATTTAAAAGTAGTAGATAGTAGATAGTAGTAATAATTGCAAAAACTAATTTCATATATCTTCAAATCTTTGAAACCCTACGAAATAACTCACTCCTCTTGAATAAATTGTTTAAAATTAACTAAAATATTATGAAATCCTGTGGAATTCTATGAAATCTGATGATATTTCCTGAAATCCTGCAAAATTGATTGAAATCCCTGAGATTTTCAAAAAAAATTGAAAGCTCTTGAAATGCCTTAGAAGTTTTTAAAATACCGTAGAATCTTGAAAATCCATTCAAATTATTTAAATCTATTAAAAATGTTTCGGAGTCTTCAAAAATAATCTAAAATATCGAAAGAATTCAAGACAATTCAGAAATATTTATAGACCTGAAATAAATAGTGATTATCAAAGCTTTTAAACTTGTTTAAAGCTCCACAATGGGCTGCAAATATGGTACCCAATTAAATTATTAATCTTCAACAAAAAAATGAATTTTTATCAAAGTAGTTCAAACTTTCAACTGAGGAATTGAATTTTTAAGCCAAGAAGATGAAGTTTCAACAAAAGTTTTACTCCGTATAAAATAGCATAGAAAAATTGTTGCCCCCCTCCCCATCCGAGGCTTTATACAATTTATACACGGCCCCAAATATTCACCCTCCGAAAAATTTTCCGGATCCGCTCTTGGTTAAAAGCTATCACGAATTAACTATAAAAAGAAATCATTTTTCCGCTAGACACCCTGCACGAGCATTGTCGGTATGATCGCAGTCGCGACACACTTTTTTCCAAATGATTCTGAAACAAAAATTACATCTTATTCACGAAGAAAATTCTAACTAGTAGATTCGTATAACAACAGAAATATACTTATCTAGCAATTCCAAGTTGATTTCTTGAAGAAAAAGATTTTAAACGTCGAAAAGCATGATTGTAGGTTTCGAAGAATATTTCGAATATCGGTTTTATTTCGGAAAAATATATTTGTAAAAGAGATAGAGATTGTCTAATTATTTGTTGAAATTTTTCAATTTTTACCTCCCTCTAAGTGAAAAGCGGACAAAAAGTTGAAAGTTTCAGAAAAAACTGTAACTTTTTATTACTTTTTTAAGGCAATATTATTTAAAATAATAATAAATTCCTTAAACAATTATGTTTGTCAACTTGAATTAATCAATAACTTAATATAACTGTAGAGTTCAAAATAACTTGAAAAATACGGAAAAAAACGCTACTTTCTATCTCTATTCTAATAGAAAATAGCTAAAAACTATAATAAATTGTTTAAACAATTCATGGAAACATCTGATTATCACTATATAGTAGTATTTTATGTATAATCAATCATTTTTATTTTAAAAATCGCAAAAAAATCATAATTAGCGCCAGAAACTCGCAAAACCCAATTTTACACTTATGGGCTTTCTTTGGGACCCAATAAAACATACTTATGGGGGTGATATTAAAATAGTTATCATTCATTTGTATTCTATAACTGATAGTTAATAGAAATGTTGAGTTTCAGTTTCATTCGCGCAATATTGACGATTCTGAATAAAATTTACAAAAACGTCTTTTCTTCCTATAGGAAATAAGTGTTAAACTTCATGGGGCTTGCGTAACCTCTAAATATGATTTCTTGAAGGAATTTATTTTTTATAGATTTGAACAAGTTTTGGGGAAAAAAATTTAGCATAAAAATTTGAGAAAAAAGTTTCCAATGCATTTTTGGACCACCCTAGAGTAGCTTGTAAAATGAGACCTTTTACAAGGCGCCGTGCCATCTGGCCTGGAGATTAATGTTTCTCGCATCAAATCAAATATGCTATGACTACCGGGAAAAATCTTCCGAAGAAAAAATTTATTCCCAAAAATGTCAAAAGCACTATCGGCTCCAATAAAAACAATAACATTAAAAAATACAATAGTAAATTTTCTGAGGAAAAATTTTCTCTAGAAAAAATTTTTTCCCCAAAATGTCAAACGCACTATCGGCTTCAACAAAAACAATAACATTAAAATATTCAATCGTAAATTTTCTCAGGAAAAATTATCTCATGAAAAAATTTTTTCCCAAAATTGTCAACAGCCCCATCGTCTTCAATAACAACAATAACATTACAAAATTCGATAGAAAATTTTCTGAGGAAAATTTTTCTGGAGAAAAATTTTTTTTCCAAAAATGACAAAAGAACTGTCGGCTTCATAAACAACAATAACATCAAAAAATTCGATAGTAAAGTTTCTGAGGAAAAATTTTCTGAAAAAAAAATGTTTTCAAAAAAATGTCAAAAGCACTATCGGCTTCAATAACAACAATAACATTAATAAATTCGATAGTAAATTTTCTCAGGAAAAATTATCTAAAGAAAAAATGTTTTCCCAAAAATGTCAAAAGCACTATCGTCTTCAATAACAACAATAACATTGAAAACTTCGATGGTAAATTTTCTGACGAAAAATTTTCTGAAGAAAAAGTTTTTTCCCAAAAATGTCAAGAGCACTATCGGCTTCAAAAACAACAATAACATTATAAAATTCGATGGTAAATTTTTTGAGGAAAACTTTTCTGAAGAAAAAGTTTTTTCCCAAAAATGTCAAGAGCACTATCGGCTTCAATAACAACAATAACATTATAAAATTCGATGGTAAACCTTCTGAGGAAAAATTTTCTGAAGAAAAAGTTTTTTCCCAAAAATGTCAAAAGCACTATCGGCTTCAATAACAACAATTCTGAATAAAAGCGTTGAAAATTTAATAATTTTAAGTTGAATGTGTTTAAAATTGACAGATTTTTAATCAAAAGCTCTAAAAATTGAAAATTTTCAGACTATAATTTTGAAAATTAAATAATTTTATTAGAAAAAATTTTAGTTATATCATTTCTAAATCAAAGCGTTTAAAATTAAACAATTTTATTTTGAATTCAAGAATCGCGAGATTAAATTATTTCAGATTTAAATTTCGAAAAGACAATTTCAAAACGTTAAAAAGTGAATATTTTCAGGTTAGAATTTGAAAAATATTTAAAATTCAGAGAAATTGAAATTGTATTATTTCTAACTAAAAGCTTTAAAAGTTAAATAAATTAAAATTTTAAATTGAAAACTAAATTGAATGTTTCAAAGTAAAAAATTCTGAAATTATAAAAATTTTAAATTACTGTTACATAAAAAATTTAAATTTAACATTAAAATTGATTTTAAATAATATTCTAAGCTCAACCGGAATTTTCACTATAAAAATGCAAAAAATTTAAATTATAATCATTAAAAACTGAATTATAAAAAAAAATGTAATGAGAAACAATTTAAAAAATCTACGGAACGTTGAAACCCCATTAAACTTTCAATTTTTATAAGTAAATTTAAATCGTTGAATTTTTTTGTTTCAAAATTCAATAATTTCAAGTTTAATCGCAAAACTTATGAAAGAGACAAATTGACAATTCATAAATTAAAAATTGTAAGCATTTAAAATTAAAGAAATTAATCAATTACTGAGTTTTCAATTTCGGATATTTTATTTATTTATTTTTTTTTATAAAAAAAATACAATTTTTAACTTTTTAATTTCAAATCGTTTAATTTTGCATGCTTCATTTAAAATTATCATTCAGTTTGGAATCTGTAGGAGAAATAGTTATGAACAATAATTAGTTTAAACAATTAGGTTTGTTGAATTGCATTAACTATTACCTCACACTAATTGAAAAGTGGATAAAAAGTGAAAAATTAGAGAAAAAAACGGCAAGTTTCTAGCATTATTCTAAGAAAATATTGTGAAAAACCGCAACATTCTAACTCTATTCTAAGCAAAAATTGCTAAAAACAATAAGAAATTGTTTGAACAATTTTTATAAACATTTAATTATCAGTAGAAAGTAGTATTTTATGTATTATAAACAATTTATATTTTTAAACCGCTAGAAAAATTATGATTAGCGCCAAAAACTCGCAAAACCTAATTTTTCACTTATGGGGTTTTTTTAGGACCCTATAAAACATACTTGTAGGGGGTGATATTCAAAAAATAAGTTTTGATTCGTATCCTACAGCTAATTGTGAAGAGAAATGTTGAGTTTCAATTCGATTCACCCAATATTGAAGATTCTGAACAAAATTTACAAAAATGTATTTTTTGATGGGAAATACGAAGATTGTACTTTTTATCGCAATCCGCAGCTGAGCCTGTTTCAATTTGTAGTCAGTGATTTCGATTTTCTAATTTATAAGAAAAATTAAAAAACTGCGTAAACAATAAAGCTGAAAAATTCCAAATTTTGACGTTGCCGTTACAGAAGCGAATTTAATGATAAGAAACATTTAAAATAATTAACTATTCAAAAATAAATAAATCAGGGTGTCTAGCCTTTTTCCAAAAAAATCAAGGACTTTTCCAGGTTTTCCAGGACAAAAAATTAATTTTTCAAGGTACCTTTTTTTACAGTAAAAAGAAAAGTTTCTCGAAACATGTCTCAAAAATGTGAGTTTAGGGTCAAAACTCCGTATATTGGTGATTGATTTCAAAACGTATGAGAATTTTTCAATTTGGGAGTTTTATATTTCGGTGATTTCATAATTTCAGGAATTTTCTTTTCGTAATGTTTTTTTTTGCAATTTCACAGTGTCGGAAAAATTGTTTCTCGGAATTTTTTGATAACATTGTTTTGATTGATGGTAAAGAAAAGTTAATATCCTTCGATAGAGTTTTTCCAGAGATTAAAAGAATTTTCTTGAGGTCCCTAGAGAAGTCGTTAATTATTTTTTATTTTGAAAAATTAATTTGAGTAGAAAATGAAAGAAGATTTCCAAAATGGACAAAAATAAATCTGGTAGATTGTGAAGCAATTTTTTTTAATATTTGGGATTTCAATGAAATACCAGAAAAAAATTTGAATGATTTAAGACGAATAATTTGAAAGCTTCTCAAGCATTATGGAAAATTTCAAAATAATTAAACATTTTCGAAAATCATTAACGAAATCAAAAATTTAAAATACAAGAACAAAACCTAGATTTTCAAAGATTTTGAAATACAATTATAATTTTTCAAAGGGAGTTTGAAAACTTTAAAGATAATAAACAAATTTTCTCAGGATTTCTGGAAAAATGGAGACTAATTCTTTATTTTTAAATGAAATTTGGCAGTAGAGTTGAAAAAATTCAAAAAGTTTTCTAAAAATGGGACAGAACGAAAAATTGAAATTAAAATTCTCCACACCTTCGAAAAATAAAGTATTTACACTACTGAAGAAACAAGTTAATGTATCTTTGGACAATTTGAAGAAATGTAAGTAAATATATTTTTAATCTGGATCACTGCAAGATAGAAGTTAATATTTTTACTTCACAAAGCCAACGAGTTAAAATTTTTGATATTTCTAGAAAATTTTATAAATAATCATTTCATAATGTCCGAGCAATCCCAGTATTCGGAGTAATTCACTTGTAATCCAATGTAATAAATGGTATTCGGAGTAATCCCAGTAATCCGGCGTAATCCGCTTGTAATTCAAAGTAATCTATGTTATCGGAGTAATTATAGTATTCCGAAATAATCCATTTGTAATCCCCTTATAATATAAAGTAATCTCCTTGTAATCCAACGTAATCCACTTGTAATCCAAATAAATAGATGTTATTCGGAGTAATCCCAGTATCGCAGAGTAATCCACTTGTAATCCAATACATATATGTTATTCGGAGTGATCCCAGTATCCCGGAGTAATCCACTTGTAATCCAATAAATATATGTTATTCGGAGTAATCCCAGTATCCCGGTGTAATCCACTTGTAATCCAATAAATATATGTTATTCGGAGTAATCCCAGTATCGCGGAGTAATCCACTTGTATTCCAATACATGTATGTTATTCGGAGTGATCCCAGTACCCCAGAGTAATCCATTTGTAATCCAATAAATATATGTTATTCGGAGTAATCCCAGCATCCCGGAGTAATCCACTTGTAATACATATAAATATATGTTATTTGAAGTATTCCCAGTAGCCCGGAGTAATCCACTTGCAATCCAAAGTAACTGATGTTATTCGAAGTAATCCACTCACTTGTAATCCAAAGTAATTTATGTTATTCGGAGTAATTCATGTTATTCGAAGTAATCCCAGTATGCCGGAGAAATCCACTTGAAATCCAAAGTAATCCACATCCAATGCGGCGTAATCTAGTTGTAATGCAATTCTAATCTAGAGTAATCCACTTGTAATTCAAGCAATTCGAAGCTGTCCCAGTATTGCGGAGTAATCCACTTGTAATCCAGTTCTAGTTCAGGATAATCCACTTGTAATCTCCGAGAAGATTAATTTTTTAGCAAAAAAGATGAATTTTTAATAAAATACATCAATTTCCCAACAAATGTTTGAAGTTTCTACTGAAAAGATAAATTTTCTAGCAAAAATGGAATAGTTAAATTTTCAACAACAAAAAAACTGCATGCCCGTTTTAGATTTTCAACCTTAACCGATGTCTGACTATAGTGTCTTTTTCTACTTACGATATTTTCTTTTATTAATTATAATTTTTTTCGAATCAAATAAAGATATTGTTATGTTTATGAGATTATAATAGAATTTTTTTGCTATTTTTAATTTTCTAAAGTTGAAGCCATGTAATAGTTGAATTTTTTAATTAAAACATTAATTCTCTATTGAAATTTTCAGCAAAATACATGAGTATTCAACTAAAAACAATTTCCCCAAAAAATGGAATAGTTAAATTTTCAGCAATAAAAATTAATTTTCAACTAAATACAATAAATTGTTAACGAAAAAGTTCAATATTCAATCAAACAAATGAAGTTTCAACCCAGAAATTTAAATTTCTTTAAAAAAAGATAAGTTTTTCACAAAAAATGGAGAAGCTTATATTTTCAGTTAAACAAATTAATATTTCATTCTAAAAATCTAGTTACGAACAAAAAGATAAATTTACAACCAAGAGGATTAATTTTCTAGAAAAAAAGAATACTTTTTAACAAAGCGCACTAATTTTCAATTATATCTTTGAAAGTACATTTTTTAAACCAAAAGAAACTTAAAAAAAATTTTGCAACAAAATTACACAAGAAGGGTTCGAAAGAATTATGTTCCTCAAAAAACAGTTTTTTAATTAACATAATTTGGAAATCTGAACAATTTCTCCTCATAAAATTTTTCGATAAAAAGAAAATTATCTGAGTTATAGCAAAATGGTGAAAACAGTGGGAAAAAATCAGTTTTTTGAAAAATGCCTCATTCCAGTTCATCCTATGTTCCAAACACCTAAACAAGAATTAAAGTACTTGACATTTTCTGCAAAATGAAAAAAAGTCGAATATTCTATCTCTAAAGGTTTGGGAGTCATGGTCATAAGGAGTCAATTTTTAGCTAATAATTTGAATGAAAAATATATGTATGTAGTTGTGGGGAAATAACTTATTCCCTATGCATATCTGGTGAAAATTGACGAATAATTAATCAACGAAGACCTAATTTTGAGTAGATCTGAAAATGACATTGCTCTAGCTCTAATAGAATCAAAATTATGGCCTTTTGAAAATGACCCTTTTTTATGAAATTTTGTTTGACATCAATTTTATAAATAAATTTTCTCTCTTTTCAAAAAAAGTCATTTCCTTAGCGTTTTAGGTGAAAGTTTCCAGTAAGTTATTTAATAAAGACTTAATTTTGAGTAGATCTAAAGAAACAATCGTTTAGCAGTAATAGAACCAAAATTATGGCCTTCTGAATATGGCCCTTTTCATGACATTTTTTTCAACATCAATTTTTTAATATAATGTATCATTTTCTAAAAGAAGAATATTTAAAAAGAAATGAATATTATTATAATTTAATTACAAAAGAATCATATTCAGAAGGCCATAATTTCAAGGCGATTAGAGCTAGAGCATTATTTTTTTTAGATTCACTGTAAATTAGGTCATCATTAACCTATCTGGTGACAACTTTCTCCTGAATTGCTCGGAAAATGAGTTCTTTTTGAAAATGATAAATTTTATTAAAAAAATTTATGTTGAACAAAATTTCATAAAAAAGGTCCAAATTCAGAAGGTCATAATTTTGTTTCTGTTACAGCTAGAGCTTCTAATATCGGGACAGAAAGTTTTGACACTTGGGAAAAAGTAGCTCTAGCTCAGTGAAAAAAAATCGCACACAGTTCGCATTTACCAAAGCTGATTCGAAATCTTTCTATCTATTCAACGACGTTTCTCGTATATTAATAAAAAAATTTTGGTTGATCTCAGAAGAACAAACCCGGAGAAAAACACCGTTGACAATGCCCAGATTCTCAAGGTCAACCAGAATTTTGGTCACCAGGATTGTTAATGCAAGAAAAAATTATCATCGGATTGAATGGAGATATCGAGATGAATCAAGATTTAAAAGAAAGTGCTCAGTACACTTATAAACCTCAGACAAATAAAAAATCAATAAAATGGTATATTTTTCTGCAAATTGAGTTCGCATAATTTGGACCTCAATGAGCTATGCAAAAGTCTCGCGAGGGATAGTAGCATAAAAAAAGGGTGATGGGCGTTCATTGCAAAGCCGCCCCCTACAGGAAAAAAGAATTACTTCCTATCAACTGTTTGTACATTAAAGGTTGGTCACCTCTTTAGGAATTTTCAAGCTATAATTTCCATCCAGTAACTTTTGATTTGATTTCAGTTTTGCAAAATTCGTGCTAAATACAATATTTTTTTAGTTTTACTCAAGCAATTATTTAAATTCGATAACTCAAAAGTTCAAACTTTCTCAAAACTAATTTTCAATCTTTCCAACAATTTTACTGGTTTAAAACTTTTCTTCGGGTGCAAATTGACCAAAAGTAATTCTTTTCCGTGATAAATTATACACTTGATGAATTTCAGGGATGATATTTTTTGCCTAGCATATTTGTTAATTAGTTAAACAATGTTTATGTGTATAAACAATTTTTCTCATTAAATCGTACAAAGTCTTCTTCTACAGTTAATGAGCAGAGATCACCCCTATTTCATGGGTTTTCCTGAAAAATTGCAAATTTGGTCAAATCGTTCAATATCACGGGTCCCTCGGAGATTTTGATGGAATTTAAAATGTCAAAATCTCAGTTTAAATAGTGGGAAAAACAACCACTTGTTAGCAACTCTTCATAAATTTCAGTGAGCGATGGATAGTTACTATGTTATATCTAAACGCGCCAATAAAAATTTTTCAAATAATTGCAAAATGTCGTAAGCCAAAAAAATATTTCTCATATGGAAAATCAGCCTCGGAAAAGAAGTATTTAATTATTCCCTCATGAATTGCAATACAATTTTGCCGCACCAAGTTTTTGTAGATAAGAAACTCATGTCAATATTGTCATGTATCCTCATTTTTTAAATTATTTTTTGATGATTTCATGCATTAGAAAATAAATTTTCGATACAATAAACCTACTCTGATGAAATACTAGAATATTCATTAGCTACAGTTTTCACCAAGTTCTTTATTGATGTATTAAACAGTTTTGTCCTAATTGGAAAAATGAGCATCGCAAATATCCTGATTTTCACCTTGATGGTTTTCCTCAATTCTATCGGTGGATATAATACCATGATAAATCTATGATTAGCAAAAATGTTATCCTTGCTGCGAATAACAATTTCGCCAAAACAAATTATAATTATAATCAGAATTTGAAAAATATTCCCTGTTGGTACGGAAATTGTCTTCCGGTTCTCCCGGTAAAATGTTTGGTGAAACCCATAGTTCTGCAAATCAGCATCAGCAAACAGTTGAACATAGCGTTGAACACGAAAATTCGGAACTCTCAAATTATAGCCGTACAAAATCAATGAAATTATTCAAATACTCAGTTTTAAGAATGTGTACTGAAAACTGTAAAGCCAAAGAGACGAATTCTCAACAAAACAGTTGCATCTTCAATCTGCAAATACTAATTTTCAACAAAAAATATAATACTTGATATTTTACCACAAAAGGTTTTAATTTTAAATAAAAAACAGTTGAATATAAACAGAAAGGCAAATTTTGTATAAAATACTTGAATCCTCAACAAAAATAGATTAATTTTTAAAAACACATTGCATTTTTAATCAAAAAAGTTGATTTTCTACCAAAAAATACGAATTTTAAACCAAATACATATATTTGTCACCAAATAATTAAATTTTCAACTAGGAAGATTTACGTTCTGCCAAAAATATGAATTTTGAACAAAATAGTTGAATATCTACCAGAAAAACTAATTTTAAACGAAATACATACATTTTTAACCAAATATTTTGAACAATGGATGTGATGTTAGTCAAAATTTTATTGGATTAATTTTTAGTCCATATTTTCCTCGTTTCTAAAAATTTTGAATTAAATAGTTGAATTTTTAAGGGAAAAATATAAATCTTTAACCAAAAATGATGTTATGTAATTTTTATTGAAGCGATTTAATTTTCAATAAAAAAATGAATTTTCCACAAAACACTTTAATTTTATACCAAATAGTTGAATTTTATACTAAATTGTAAAATTTTTGCCATAGAAAAGACGATTTTTCTATAAAACCGTTGAACTTTCAAACCAAGAATATGTATTTTCAATTTAATTTTAAAAGACGAATTTTCAACAAAATACTTAAATCCTCATCTAAAACAAAATAATTTTCAGCCAAGCAATTGCATTTTTAACAAAAAAATTGATTTTCTTCCAAAGAATACGAATTTCAACAAAATAGAGCAATTTTCGACCAAATAGTTAAATTATATACGAAATTGTTTACTTTATTCTATTGAGAAAATGTTGACCTAATTCAATTTTCTCTAGTTTTTTATTGAGAAACAGTGTCAACTTATTTTTTTTGAAAAAAAAATTAGTCAACTGGTTTAATAACTCCGTTTCATATTACTTTAAAATTTGTGTTATTTTGCATAAAATGGTGATTCAAAAAAATATTTTTCTCCTTTATGGTAGCTTTTTTTTCATTCTGCTTCAAATTAAAAATAGAAAGCGTTAAAAAGAGCGGGATATCGTAGATTTATTAACATATGATCAAGTTCAATTGTCAAATTGTAATGACGAAGAATTAATTATCATAAATGCATGCGCAGGGATAATTGTTTACTTTTTAACAAACGAAAAGAAAAACTCAGTTTGCGAAATGGCTTTGAAAGCCCTTTAAATAGTAATAGTACGAGAAACATTCATCAAACCATTTTAATAATTTTTTCTTGAAATGAATAAAGTGTCACTGGTTTTCTATAAAGAACTAGAAAAAAATTTAATCAAATAAATATTTTCTCAAGAAAATTCCCTTGAACCACCTTAGAAAGTTTTTGCGAAAATCTGAAAAAAATCTGAGTTCAATATTGAATTATAAAGAACACAATTCACGAGACTTCAACTGGATATCCCCAATATATTCCTTGGAATTTCAGACATAGAAGCTTCTAATGTAATAGCTGTAGTTCGTTTATTTTAAGTTAAAATTATACCAATGCAACATTCCAAATACTTGTTATCCAAGGTTGAGAAAGAACAACTTTTTGACGGCAAGACCGGTACATTCCTGTAAATTGTTGAAAACGAGCTTCTTTCTAAATTCCATAGTACATTCAATTTCTATTTATATTTCTATTCACAACTTAGATGCAACATTTTAGTCCGATTTTGGATCAGAATTCCCATCACTTACCCTTCCGTGTTTTCGCCTCAATTCTCCTACTTCTCCCATAATACCCCCTTAATTTTTCTACTTGTTTCTATTTCTAGTTTCCCGGCAATATTTCACCCCTCATTTTTTCTTATATCTACTCACTTCACCTAGTCCCTCTCTCCTCATTTCATCTTACTTCCTATACATTTCCCTACTTTCTCTCCTTCTCTTACTTCCTATGCCCACATTTCAACTTTTGCTTTCCCTCACTTCTCCGACTTCTTACTTGACTTTTCCTTTCCTCACTGTCCCAGCCAACACTTCCCTGCCTCCACTTCCCAACTTCACATTTCCTTTCACTTCTCACACCCCACATTTCCCTTCTTCTCACTTCCCCTAGTTCCCCTCCTCTGATTCCTCTCCCTCCACTCACCACACTTTCCCTGCCTCTGCTTCCCATGATTGCCATCACTGCATTTCTTCTCACTTCCCCTACTGCCCCACCTTCATTCCTGACTTCTTCTACTTTTAATCCCCTCACTAGCAATCGCATCCCCTCCTCTAATTTATCTTACTCACTATCCTCTCTTTTCCCTCAATGCTCCTACTCTTATTTCCCATCACTAACCCTCCCGTAATTTCCCTTCAATTTTCCTACTTCTTTTCCCATCATATCCACTCAATTATTCTTCTTCTTGTCTCATTATTTCTTCTCAATTTCTTTTTCTCACTTCGACTAATTTTCCTCCCCTCATCTCTCTTCAGTTTCCCGACTACTCCTCGCCTTATTTTTCTACTTCCTTCCCCTAGTTACCCGCACTCCTTCACACCTCATTTTCTCTTGCTTCCTCTTACTTCACCTACTCCCCATACATTACCCTACTTCCACTCCTTCTCCTACGTCCTCTCCTTACATTTTAGATAATTTTTCGCGGTACTGCATAGTGTCGGCACTCACAGACACATCAGCTAAACGAATCGATAGAGAAAATGTTGTGAACCTGATTTGCAAATTTGGTACACCTCGAGCCTTTTTAACTGATCAAGGAAAAAATTTCACAAGTAAACTAATGAAGGAATTTGCAAAGGTTTTTAGAATTGAACAGATCACATCACTTGCTTGAAACTTAAGAGAAGCAAATCACACTCTGAACAAATGTAAACTGTTGACCAGCAAGCAGCACTAGACGCAAAAAATAAGATCTTTTTCAACAGCGAACTAGCGCCTTGAACTGTGAGTAAAGTGGATTCAGGAAAATTCCACCTTTTCTACTCAGCCTGCCCGTCTGTTGAATAAAACGTGACAAGCTCTTAAAAATCCACCTACCTGAGAAGAGATTTGAGCCTGGTGAGTGGAAGAATATGGAGATACTTATCAGCTTAATGGAGACGCTCCAGATAAATCACTCTTTCGTAACTTTTGCCAAAGGCAAAGCTTGCAAAGTCCAGAGGAAGAGTGTTCACTAATTACTGCTGCAGAAGTGTAGAAAGTTTCCGCTAGAACTGAGAACTTTTCAGCGCCAGGGCCAGATAAACTCAACAATTTTTGGTGGAAGAAGTTCACTCCTACGCACCAACATCTAGCTCGTATATTTACTGCTTTCCCATACGGAAAACAACCCATTTCGCAGTGGCTTGTAGAAGGACGCACAGGATTGATCCCCAAGACCCGAGATTTGTCAAGTCCAAAAAACTACGACCCCATAGCTTGTTTAAGCACCAGTTACAAGCTATTTATTGTCTTGACATCTGACAAAAGCCTGTATCTATAGTCCTTTGAGGCAAAAGCTCTGGATACCTATGTGGCCCGCCGAAGATAGAGAAATTAGCATTGGCCTATAATGATTTTACTATGATGAATTTCATTTAATTTGTTTGCGATTATAGAAAATTTATTGTATAAAATCATTATGTAGAAAATAATTATAGGTCAATCAGAATTGAAATAAATAATAAAAAAATATTGAAGAAATTAATGTAAAAGTAGCAACTACAAAGATACGATTTATATTTTTTTATCTGATTTTTTGAAATAGATAGAAATCCTATCATATCCCTTAAATCTGGTCAAATTCTTTTGAATTACTTGTAATCCTTTAAAAAGTGTTTTAATTCCTTCATATCCCTTAAAATCGTCAAAATCCGAAGGATCCTTAAAAATTTTTATTTTATAATTTAATATTCTCTAGAAATTGATTAAAATCCTTTAAAATCCATTGAAATCTTTGGGAATCGTAAAAATTCAATACAAAAAGAAGAAATCAATTCAAATCCCTTTAATATATGAATTGAAAACTCAAATCTCTAATTTGTTGAAAATTTCTCGAAAAAATTTCCATTTTTTGGGGGAAAATCGCAACGTGTATGAGAGAAATTCATTCGATTTTATGGAAATCACTCAATCTCTGAACTTATACGGAATATTTCCTAATTTTCCTGGATTTTATCCAATTTAAGGGAAAGTCCCCAATTTTTTGGGAAAACGTATTGCGAACTTAAAATTTCGAATTTTCCCTAAAAAATATTAGAGAAAATTCCTCAAATTTTTGCAGTGTACCCGTGATTTTTTCAAATTTTTGGATATTACTTTTGGTCGCCACAGAAGGGTTGAAGTTTTTACAATTTTTTAAAATAAAAATTTTGTATGCTTACCATTTTTAATAACAAATAATAATGTGAATGTATATTTGAAAAAATATCCTTTTTGATCGGGGTGGGAAAATGGAGGCTGAAAGAGAAAGGTATTTTAGAACGAATAGACTACAGATGGATGAAGTGAGAACGATGCATGAGCAAGGAAGGAAGGTATATGAGTTGGTTAAGAAAAACGGGACGAAGAGAGAGAAGACAGCAGGGGAAGAGAGGATAAAAGAGCCAAGTTTTAACGGGAACTATGTGTGGATTATGCCAAGGGCGAGAGCGTTATATTTGTGTGAGAAAGGAGAGAAAGGAAGTCAGGAGCTTATAGCGAGGATGAGATGTGGGTACAAGGAGGATTTTAATAGATGCTGGCTCTCTAGGAAAAAGAGGATGTGTGAACTGTGTGGAAAGGGGTATGCAAAAGTGGAACACTTGTTGGAGCAGTGCGTAGGGGTGCAATGAAGTGAAATAAACATAGAGGTATAGATGCATGAAAGGGGGGACAAAAGGGCAGTAGCATGGGTGACTGTAGTGTTGGGTAGGGTGGAGAAGAAGAGAAGGAAGGAGGAAGAGGAATGGAGAAGGAGATATTGTGAATACGAGAGGAAGTAGATATGATTATTATGTGAATATTGTAAAGAGTAGATAAACATAAGGTAGTAGACGCGGAAGCGAGAGAGTAGGGACATGCGAGCGAGGCGAAGCGGGTCGGAGCGAGGAAGGCAAGTTGATCAGAGCGTGCGATCCTAGAGATAAGGTAGGGAAGGATGTTAGTTTTAAGGCTTCGCCCAAGGAAAATTTTGTAAAAAAAACGAAAGTGTAAGCAAGACAATTTTTTAAGGCCAACAGGCTGAAGAATAAACAACTGTTTATAATAATACAATTTTTCGCAGAAGTTTTTCTTTTATCGATTAAGATTCTTATTTAGTCAAGGCCTAATTTTTCCAAGTCCTCTTTCTGTACACAATGCTTTCAATGTAAATTTAAAACTACACTCTTCAGTAGAGCGAAGTAAAAATGCTAAAATTAATCGAATCGTTTGAGCGGGATAGCAATTTGTGGGTCGAGATCCAAAACAAGTAAACAAACAAAACTTTAAAATCGTTTAATATCTTATGTTCTCTTTTTTAAATTTACAATTAAAAATTTTTTAAATTCAAAAATAAATTTTGCCTTATTTCGAATTTTTTGAAAATGTACAGAAACATGTTTTTTTTCGATTGATTCGAACCTGAAATTTTCTTGAGCTTAAACCAAATTTATTTAGTATTTATTTATTCGTGGGAAACATTTTTTTCTTGGTGTTTATAACATTCCAAAATCGAAAAAAAAATGAAATCGCAAAAATCCTGAATCACGACAAAAGTTTTTTCCGAAAAACCAAAATCATAAAATGTTTCTTTGGTTCAAGCTGAATAAATTTCAGGCGCATATGACTCAATAAAAAAATATCCTTTTGCACATTTTCAAAAATATGTTATTCAGCAACAAATTTATGTTTAAATTTCGTAATTTTTTATTATTGTTCACCAGTAAAAGCTGTAAATATAAACAATTCGTCATAATTTTGTAACCAATAGGAAAAATTCATAAACAATTTATTTCAGTACTATAATTGCTTTAATTATTATTCAATAATGGGTACACACATTTCAGAGAATTTTTCTAGTAATTCGAATATTGTATTTTCAAATATCGTATATTTAAAGAGACAAGGGAAAAAAGGGCAATTTCAAGAAAAAATGGGAAACTAAGAAAAAAAGGGGAAGATTGTGCACCCTGTAGAATAGATTAAACTTTAAATTCCTCATTAAGGTCCAAAATCAAAATTTAAGTAAGAAATTCTTGTAAATTAAAAAAACTCCTTACAGTCACCTTTCGGAATGGCTAACAACTGCTTCGTCGCATTCTGTTTTGTTTCCTCTACATCTTGAAATCGTTTTCCTTTTAGAGGATATTTCAATTTTGGAAATAGTCAGAAATCACAGGGAGTCAGGTCAGGATTGTATGGGGGCTGCCAGAGTTGTGCCATCGTTAAATAAACAATCAATCAATAGGCACAGATTCTGAAGAAAAATATATACAACCTTGCTGTGTACTAGGACTAAGAGTTAATTTTGATCAATGATGATACTATCTCCTTCGAAGTTCTCTTCTTTGGAAGCCACAACCTTCTTCCAGCGAACCACCCACTTTCGGAAGCACTCCTTGCAGTTACCTCTCGGAAGCACTCCTTACAGTCACCTTTCAGAAGCACTCCTTACAGTCACCTTTCGGAATGGCTAACAACAGCTTCATCGTATTCTGTTTTGTTTCCTCTACATCTTGAAATTGTTTTCCTTTTAGTGGTTAATTTAATTTTGGAAATAGCCAGAAATCACAGGGAGCCAGGTCAGGACTGTATGGGGTTATCAAACTTGTGCCATCGTTAGATGAAAATCAATCAATAGGCACGGGTGCTGAAGAAAATTATATCATGCCTTGTTGTGTACCAAGACTAAGAGTTGATTCTGATCAATGATGCTGATATCCCCTTGAAAGTATTCCCCTTTGGAAGCCAGAACCTTCTTTTAGCGATCTATCCACTTTTGGAAGCACTCCTTACAGTCACCTTTCGGAAGCACTCCTTGCAGTCACCTTTCGGAAGCACTCCTCACAGGAACGTTTCGAAAGCACTCCTTACTGTCACCTTTCAGAAGCACTCCTTACAGCCGACTCTCGGAATGGATAACAACTGCTTCGTCGCATTCTGCTTAAATCTTTCTGATATCTTTGGAAATATTTTCAAAATATTTGAAATATTTTCGAAATATTTGGTAATATTTGTGAAATGATTGAAATCATTAAAATCCATGTGCACTCTTTGAAATCTATCTAAAATGTTGGTGAAATAATTGAATTTTTTGCGAAATATTTTTAATCCATCCAAAATCTTTGTGAAATTTGTTTAATTTTGGGAAATCATTTAAATCTTCCTGCACTTTTGAAAATCTATCTGAAATCTTGGGGAAATATTCAAAATTTTTGTGAAATCTTGGGGAAATTATTGAAATCTTCGTGAAATATTTCTGAAATCTTTGCAAAATATTTTAAATGTTTTAAAAATATTTTATAATATTTGTGAAATTATTGAAATCATTGAAATGTTTGTGAACTCTTTTAAATCTATCGACCTTTGTAAACTCTTCAAAATCTTTGGGAAACCATTGAAGTATTTGTGCAATCTTTGATATCTATCTGCAATCTTTGCGAAATATTTGAAATCTTTGTGAATTTTTTTGAATCTTTGGGAAATCATTAAAATAATTGTAAAATCTTTTCGAAATCTTTGGAAATCTTTGGAAATCTTCGGAAATATTTAGAAATCCTTACGAAATATTTAAAATATTTTTGAAAGATCTGATAATATTTGTGAAATTATTGAAATCTTTGTGATATCTTAGGGAAACCATTAAAATCCTTGTGCACTCTTTGAAACCTATCTGAAATTTTTGTGAAATAATTGCAATTTTTGCGAAATATTTTTAATCTATCCAAAATCTGTGTGAAATATTTGTGAAATTTTTTCAATTTTACTGGTGACCTTCTCAGCACAAAACATCAACCAATTGCGACTCTCGGTTTCCTTTCCTTGCCCCCCTCCCCCCTACAAACTATAAATAGATTACATACATATATTTCTGCTATTTCACAAGCATTTAGAGGTGAAATTTTAAATAATTCATCATGCCTTTTATTCTGAATGCAAAAAATTTGTAAAAGTATTTTATGTTTTGTATTTTACTTAAAATTTGAGGTTGAATTACAGTAGAATTGTGTGCAACTATAATAAAATGTTTTTGGTTCAAAAAATGTATGTTATTTGCATTAATTGAATACGAAAATGAAGTAGACAAAAAATATTCAAAAAATATCTTCAGGGAAGATTCTATATGTCACATTAATTAAATACAATAATCGACTTTCCGAAAATGATTGAATTGATTATTTTAATGATCCTCGTAACTTGAAATATTCGTATTTACATTAATATACTCACAAAATTATTTAAAATCAATTTTACCCAACTGCATAAAAACGCAATGCCAGAAAAGCAATAAACCTGTTATTTGCGATTTTTATTTACAGTAAAAAGTTAGTCATACTTTTAGAATAATTCTAAATAATAATTTGTTTATTAGATTTGATAATAATGTTGAAATAATAGTTAATGTGTATAAGTCGTAGCTTATACGCATTTTTGCTAATTAGTTTGTTCATAACAAATAACCCATTCTTTATACTTGCTTATCAATATAAGTGAGCATTTCTAGAAACAATTTACACTGGTTTTAAATATTTTTGAGCAGTTGCAAAGAGACATTTGTTTATTTGTTTTATAATTTCGCTAAGTTCTTTAGCGGCAAAGAACAACATTAAAATAATAAAAAATAGGAGAATCTCTGAGCGACAGAATATATTGTTGTTTAGAGGAAAGTATGTGACGCATGTTTTACGGATTTAAGAAAAAAAATGTCTATAATTTAATGAGTATTTGCATCTTGATAGGGCTAACTGAAACAAGATATATTTGCGGTCCGAGAGAGACTCCTCATCGGAGACTCTCCAGCCCACTATTCTGCCCCTCAATTCTTCCGAGCATAGAGTCAAATCGAAAACCTCACTCCTGTTTTTAATCTGGAATGTGGGAGTATCACCACGATTCAGAATCTCCAGCTCAGTACCCGCTAGGTATTCAATTAAATCTCTTCCTCTGCCATTAATATTTTTGCTCTACCATACTATATAGTAGGAGTTTGCGTCACAGCCCAACAGCAGAGCAATGCTGTTCTCCTGGCAGAGCTGAACTAGAGCCTCCACTTCTCTAGGAGGTGGGGACCACTCAGCATCGCCAGGGAAATAAGCCGAGGCGTTACACACCTCTAGCCTGTCTCCAATTCCGCCCCTGAGTCTTACCTTAATAACGGTGAGGTCCCTGGAGCGAACCTTAAGAACCAAAATCGCATCTATACCCTTGACGGCTATGCATGCCCTTGGTGCTTTTTGGCATGTTCCCTTATATATGAAGCCACAGCCTTTCAGACGGGCTGTTCTGTAGAAACTGTGGCTCCATGCTGCCGCGGCAAAATTGGAGTAGCAACTTGAACAAGGAGGGTATGTTGTAGGGAAAGACGGCATAGCAATTGAACACATAGGTCCGGAAACGGTACTGGGACTAGCACCTTGCTGCATCGGGATGGCCATCGAAAACGGGATCCGGATGAAGCGCCAAGTATACTGGGAACCCAAGAAAGACCTAAGGACAGTTGTTCAGAGGCTCACAAGGCAAAAAAAAAAAGAACAATCACATGCACAATATTGGGTTCAACCCCACGACAGAGTACAGGAAATGCGGGAGGGATGACGAAACATCCCTGTATGTCTTATTCCAGTGCCCAGCATTTGTCGTATCTTGCATAGTTTGACCGCAAAATTAAATTTTTGATTTTTCATTATTTTTTGTACAATAAAAATGAGAAATTTTGATTTCTCAAAAAAATTCAAAAAGTCGTGATGATAATCTTGTAGGGCGTGCAAAAAGAAACACTTCTTCACCTTGACTTTTTCAATGTCATGCGTTGTTTGGCTGTAAATGTTAATTTTCGTTTCCTCTTTTGGATTTTGAAAATGCTATAAGTCTGAAAATTTTGATTTTATCGAAAAATCTCATGAAAATAAATGGTTTAAAATTTTGAGTACTATGAACAACCGTACATATAATTAAAAAATTTTGAAAAAACATAGCTTCAAAAATTTTCAAAATGCGCTCACATTTTGAATTTTCATAAAAAATGGCTGGCAAAAGGAACTTGATTTTTCTTTTACGAGACTCAAAGAGTATACCAAAATCGAATCCAATAAGTCAATTCTTCAGAAAGTTATCGTATTCACAAGCAAACATACATACATACATTCAGACACATTCGTAAAAACCTGTTTTTTGGGTCAAATTTCACACAAATCTAATACTTTCTCTAGGTGAGAATGTAAAAAAGGTGGACATCTACAGGCAAAAAAAATTATTTTTCGTCTTTGGAATCAGTAAAGTGTATCAAATAAAAATTTGTATTTCTAAGATTTACTTATCACATAAGAATAATTAAGATAAAAAATCTTTCCTCTTTTAAGTTGATGTTCTGGTGTTTATTATAAATTTTTCATTTTATTATTTCTTGTTGCTTTTAAACAGCCACCCTGAACTTTTGATTATATCCTTCGTTTATAAAATTAACCAATAATTTCGCAGGACACATTTTTATGATCTACTCCACCTTGTAGAAAAAAGAAAGTAATTTTTTTTTGAGCGATCACACTATTTTGCTACTATTTCGAAAAAAATGACACTAAATACACTATTTTGTCACAATTTTCTCCTAATGCCACTATTTCTTTGCTTTTCTTACGAAAATATTTTTGAACTTCTTCACAGATTGGCTACATATTGTCTCAATGGATAATTAGGGGTTGTCCTAAATTTTCAATTTTCAAGCCAAAGAAATGAGCTTTTGATGAAAAAACTGATTTTTTAAGTAGATAGTTGAATTTTGAAAGAAGCAGATGAATTATCAACAAACTACATAAATTTTCCACGAAAAAGTTGAATTTTCTATCAAATTCTTGAATTTTGAAACCAAAAGGACAAATTTTCTACAAAACAGTTGAATTTTGAACTGGAAAATACTAATTTTTACCAGAAAATGTAATAGTTGATGTTTAAACCAAAAATATGTTAACATTAATTAAAAAACAGTTGAATATAACTACAAAGAATGAATTTTCAACAGAATACTTAAATACTCAACTGAACCAGTTGCTTTTTTTAAAAACAGTTGTATTTTTAACAAAAAAAATGATTTTCTACAGCAAAATATGAATTTTCAACCAAATTTGTACATTTTTAATGATATAATTGAATTTTCTACCAGGAAACACAAATTTTCAACATATTATAAAATTTTATAGCTAAATATTTTGAATAATGTATGTGATGTTGGTACAAATTTTATTTAATTTCTATCTAAATAGTTCAATTTTCAAACTGAAAGAAATAAACTCTCAACCAAAAATGGTGTAATTAAATTTTGATTGATTAGCATTAATTTTTAATAAAAGAGTGAATTTTTTATAAAACAGTTTAATTTTGTACCAAATAGTTGAATTTGGTACCAAATTGTTCAATTTTTGACCCAACCATTTCCGGCTCCTCCGTGGCCAGAATTAGTCAAAATTTCTAAATACTAGACAATGTCTAATATATCATAAAATCATATGTTTGCTTGACATTGCGCAATTGTAGAATGAAAGCTCAAAACTATTTCCAAACTTACTTTATCAATGTTAATTGCACTGGCCAACAAATTCATAGAACAGAAAGTATTTTTTCTGTTGTACGTAGTAGAAGAAAATACATGTTGTCTAATAAACGCTTATCTTTAACAAAAAATGATCAAATCTACCGAATAAAAGCAGAATCATAGATAATGTTTCCTTATTTGAACATTTTCGAAAAAAATGTAAGATACTTTCCAATAAACATTTTATAACTAAATCCTGAACCATGAAACAATTTAGATTATAGGTTTTTCTCAATTTTTGAATTTACTCTGAAAAAGGTGTATTATTAATTATAGCATTTCTGTACATTTTTTTAGCTGGCATTACAATTATGTAAATTGAAGTTAAACCTCGTGTCCTTGTGAGAGATAGCCTTGAATCAACAATAATTAATTTGTGCTCATGGATTTCATTTTCTATTTCGTAGTTGTATGAGCAAACTATGTCATTTAACAAACAAGTATATTATCATAGGCTCACAGACTTAAAAGGAATTTCAGAAAATCAGAATTTTTTTCTATGTGCAAAGGCTTACTTTATTACTTTTATCATGATGACAACATCCTTCGCTAATTTCTAATTCAAGTCGAAAAATTGCCATGAAAAAAAAAGTACTTCAAATGGATAAACAGACTATCTAGATATTTTAATATGTTTCCGCTTTTAAGGATTCTTTCGGTCAAAATTTTTCTGTTTGAATCACAAATCGTGCAATTAGTTAAATATTCTCGCAGTCAAATACTTACATCGTGTATATTTTTCAACCTAAATAATCAATTTATAACCCATAAGGTGACATTTATATTTTCAGTTACAAAAATTAATTTAAAAAAACCAATTTTTAACCAAGTAGTTAAATTTTGAACCAAAGAAATTAATTTTCAGTTCAAATGACGAATCTTCAACCAGGAACATATATTTTTAATTAAATAGTTGATGCCTCAACGAAAGAGAGAAGTTTTCAACAAAATACTCAAATTTTCAGGCAAATATATGAATTTCCAAATAGAAAAGATCAATATTTAACAAAAAATGGCATAGTTACATTGTCAATTAGAAAATTTAATTTTCGACGAAAAAGGATTTTTCATATAATTAGATAATTTTCAACCGAAGAAATAAAGTGTTTAGCAAAAAGAGTAATTTTTAACCAAGAATATAAATAGTTTAGAAGAAAAAGACAAATTTTCAACAGAGTACTAAAATTTTCAACCAAAGAAATTAATTACTAATTAAGATGATGAATGTTTTAAAAAAATGAATCAAAAAGTTGAAAATTGAACAATGTCGTTGAAAAATTTTTTTTTCTGGACTGAAAAATGTTGCATGTTGGGAAATTCAACTTTCTCATTATAAATTTATCTCTTTGGGTACAAATGCTCAATTTTCTGGTTATAAATGCAAGGAAATATAATTATTCTGACAAAAATTCAACAATTTTATTGAAAAGTTATCCTTTTTGGTTGAAAATTCAACTGTTTTATTAAAAATTCGTCTTTTTTGGTCAAAAATAAATAAAACTATTTTCGTTAAAAATTCATACTTTTATTCTGAAAATTCGACTATTTTGTAAAAAATTCAAGAATTTGATTGCAATTCTGGTTTTTTTTCGACTGAAAAATCTTTCTTGTTTGAAAATTTAACTCATAAATGGTTGCGAAAGAAGGAAGCCGTGTTTCATTCGATTGAAAAAAATATTTGATTTTCCTCCTTTATTTTATTTTAAACAATACAGTTATGAATCACAATAACAGTTTTCTTAAATTTTAGTGATGTGCGTAAAAAAACTTGTTTGAACATAATAAATTCCCTGTTAATTTCAGTCATGTCATCCTCAAAATATCTTCTATCTGGAAATATCTAACATATTCACTCTATCAATATAAATTAGTAATGTCACAATCTATGATGTAAGACTAATAATTATAGGAAAAACGCGATTCTGTAACATTTTAAACTTTGCTGAAATATTAAGATGCCATCCATAAACTGCGTTACTAATTTGAGAGGGTCAGGATGCAGTAAAAACTACAGTGGGAAAAGGGGGGAGGGGATCAGTAAAAGTAGCATTACGAATCAAGATAACATTTATCACGTTACCAGCTAACAAATTTTGAGAAATTATTTTTTTTTTCGTTTTTTTCGCTTAAATGCGAACTGAATCATTAGAACCCAACAAAAAATAGAAACTAGTACCTGTCTAATACTGTCAACGCTAAATTATTTAGAGTAAGGAACTAGGTAATTTTCTAGTTCCCTATCTATATTTCATGTTCCGAGGCCCTTGTTTATGATCTCCATTCCTTTACTTTGTGCTCAAAGAAATTCACTTTGTTTTCCGAGTGAAAATTTATTCAATTGAGAAAATGAGAAGCAAGCGTCGAAACTCCGAGCCGGAGAAACCTGAAAGTGCCATAAAAATATCTTCCAAACGAAAGATAAAAAATAGGTGTTGATTGTATTGAGGAGAGCTATTCAATTGTATTCAATTCAATTTTTACACCTCCTTGACCCACTTGGGAAGTGGGTTAAAGTGTAGTAAAAAATTAATTTTCAACCAAGCTTATAAATTTTCAACTAAAATGATGAATGATTGACTGGAATAGTTTAGTTTTCAACCAAAAATGGTAATTTTTCAATTTGAAATTGGATGGTTCAATTTCAAATTTTTTATCATGTTCAACTAAAGAGATGATTTTTTAACTACAATTTTAGAATATTCAATTGGAATAATTACATTGTCAGTTTGAAAAAAAAAATTGATTTTTTGTTGAAGAAGAGACGAATTTTCAACAAAATGGCTCATTTTTCAACCTAAGAGATACATTTTCAATTGAAATGATGAATCTTGAACTAACAAAATTTAATGTTTAACAAAAGAGTTTCACTTTCAACTCACAAAATTAAATTTGTATTTCAAAAAAGATGAATTCTAAACGTAAAATCAAGTAGTTGTTATGCCAACCAAAAAAATTAATTTTCAATCAGAAACAGTTGAATTTAACCAAAAAAAAAACTACTCTTCGAAATGAGTTTAATTTTCAACTTGAAAATATTTTTCAGTTGTCAAGGGAGAGAAACAATTGCAAACAAGCTGTTGAATTTTAAAGCAAAGAGATAAATAATTAGATTTTCAACTGGAAACGGTAAATTATCAAACATAATAGTTTAATTTTCACTCTAAAATATTAAATAAACTAAATTAAAATTCTCGCGCTTTAAAGTTTGTAGATACTTTTATTTCAACTTATCCCAAGTTTAACAATACGGTGGTTCAAAAAAGGCTTTTTAAAAAAACAAGTTTTTAAATCTGTTTAACATTTAAGTTAAATAATAATTTTTGTCGCTTAGGAAAATTAGATCTGATGATTATAAGTGCTGCCTCAAAAGTGATAAGTTTGAAACATGAAAAACGACTTAAAAATCATCGATACAAGATAAGTGACAAGTTTACAAGTATCTTTAACTAATTTTTTATTTCTCAAACAATTATTATTTTTGAAAGAATTTTTTTCTCAGTTAATCGTGGAAGTTACTATTTTTCAGTCTTAAGAATATGTTCCATAAATGTAAAAAATGATATTTTTTGTTTAACATATTTTGCAATTGTATAAACAGTTTCTATTCGTATAATTTGTTTATACTAAATCGTGAAAAGTTAGTATTTTCTCGAATTAATGACCCAATTGAAGAATTTTAAGAGTAAGCTTTTTCGTTCAGGATATTTGTCAATTAGTTGAACAATTTTCTGTTTTTTTTTAACAACTTCTTCCAACTACGTCGCTTATTAATTTGCGTTTGCTTATTTCAACGAAATCGAGCTGAAAAGACAACGTAACTGAAAAAATTGTTTGAAATATAAATATTTTCTAAAACAATGAGGGTAACATTTTTTAGATAAGAAAGTAGTAAATAATAAGTGAAATAGGGTGAAGGATTCAAAAAAACCACAATTTTCTCATTTCTTCCCATGAAAAGGACGCAACGGGATTACCCAAGCCTCAGGATCTGTTACGGTCTCAACCCAACTAATAATTCCCATGAAAAGGTGCAAAAAATATCGCTCTTAGATTCTACAGAAAGAAAAAATCGTGTCAACGAATGGAAATGTTTGCACGATTCAAAGAGTGAAAAAAATGTTAAGACTAAAAATAATTGTTTGGACAATTCCAAATTAGTTTAAAAATACTTAGCATGTGTTAAGTTATCCAATGAGAATAATTCGTTTTAAAAAGTTTTAAAGAATACCGTCTTTAGAATGCATTTTATATAAGACTGCTATTTTGAATTTTTGTGGCATTTTCCGAGCACAGTACAAGAGTGTTTAGGGGTGCGAGAGAAAAGGGCTTAACAGTATATGATAACAAGACTAAGATTATGTGTTTTAAAAATAAAAAGGGTAGAGTAGGGTACGAATGGAAGACAAATAACGTAGTGGTGGAGTTGGTGGAGGAGTTTGTCTACCTAGGAAGCGAACTGCAGATGAGAGAGAGAATAAAATGTGCGAGTAAAGTGATGGGACAAGTATGGGGAATAGGTAATAGAAGGTTCAAGGACGTTTGGAGGATGAGAATGAGATTTGGGGTTGGAAAGAACATAAGAGAATGGAAAGTCTGCATAAGAGATTTTCGAGATGGGTTATGGGAGTGAGTTGGAGCTGCCCAGGCTATATGCTGAGGAAAGAAATAGGACGAGAAAAAATTATTCTCAGGCAACTGAAAAGAGCCTGAAATTTTGAAGAGAAACTAAGAAGGGGAGATGGAAGTAGAATTGCACAAGCGTGTGCACAAGAGCTTATGCATAAAGAGATGAGGGGAGGAAGAAATAGAGGAAGAGATGAAGGCAAGGCAAGGGGAGGAAAGATGGAAGAAAATCGTGGAGTCAATGTACAACAGCTTGTATCGAATGGTTACGATGCAGGAGGAACCAGAGTACGTGATAAAGATTAAAAAGAAGAAAAAATGGAAAAAATGGTCAAGGGGGAGAATGGATGACGAAACTGGAACATATGAGAGCGGGAGAGCTGGTGGCACAGGGTAGGGGAAAAAAGCAAAAAAATTACTCCCAAAGGAAAATTAGAGAGTAGCGTTGCGGAATAGAATCCAATTGAGATTGATAATGGTAAGGAGAAACGAAAGCCCAGGGCAACGTAATAATATAATAAAAGAAGTCAATTTCACGTAAATTTTCTAAGTTCCATGTCGAATTAAAATAAAAAGATCAATTTATATATATATATATCAATACTGAATTGATTTGTTTTGTTGAAATTTTACAATTTTCTTAAAAATCCATCGTCTTTAGTAAAAAATGCAGCCGTTTGGTGTTATAATGAAAATTATTCATCTATGAGCTCGCATTTTACGATTATCAGCCCACTCATCGTAAAAACTGTGAGGAAATTTTGGTTGCAGATAATCGAATTTGCGGTCATTTATGGAAAATTACCGTGTATAATTGATCAAATTACCGTTAATAAAGGAGAATTTCCGAAAATTTGTAGACATTTTTTTATTGAATGTTGGGTAATTTATCTTAAGTTAACATAAATTAACTGTCACGTCACCGTAAATACGCGAAAATTTTCATAAATTTCCACAAATATGGACTGAAATCATGACTGTATATTTCAGAACTGTCTGAAATCATGCATTTGTTATAAAATATATCGTATGGGCCACGGGGGAGACGGACTTTCTCGACATGTGTACGTTTTCAGTACTCGTCTCCGACTAGTACAACGTACGCTCGCGTACAACTTGTACAGTAAACATAAACTTGTCGAAGAATTGAAAAATAAACTATTCCATTTTTGTTTGAAAATTGATCTTCTAATTGAAAATGTAACTGTTTGATTGAGAATTCATCTGGTATGATTACAGATTTTATTATTTGGTTGAAAATTTAAAAAACATTAAACTATTGTAGCAGGGTTATACCAGAATGCGATATTTATTCTCTCTGGACTCATATGATAAAATGACGAATGACGTCAGAAATGATTAGTTTAAAATTCGCTCGAATTTGGCAGCACGTTAGCCTGACGAACGCAGCGATAATGGATATACCGTCGTAGATGTTGACACAGTCATCAGTGATAAGGATTGCAGGATAATGGACAATAACATTTCTTATAAAAAGATTGTTTGTTCTTTTCGACATGTAAAAATAAATGTTTAATCTTTCCCCTATTTTCCCCTTTTCCATGAGAAAATTGCCCTACTTCCCCTTTTTTGAGCTCCTTTTGCGCTGTGATCCCTGAAATATTCTAAAGAATTCATGAGGATTTGAAAAGATTTAAAGAATTTCAAAGATTTTAAACGTTTTCCTAATTTGTTAGAAGATTCAGGGCTCGGAACGGGTTACTTTTTAGTAACTTAGTTACTTTTTTGATCCGCAGGTACTAAAAAATTACTTATTTTATGTAAAGGTCACTTTTGGTAACATTTTTTGCCCGAAATAACGAAATTAATTCATTCATTTATCGTATTATTTAAAAACTTGTAAAAAATGTAAAAATTCCAATTTTTCCAGTAAATTTGACGCTTTAGAGCCGGGAAAATTAGAGAATAACAATAAAATAATAATTAGTTCGGATATAAAATGAGAATTCAACTGTTTTGTGAAACTTTGTCTTTTTTTGTCTTAAAAATTCAACAATTTGGTTGGAAAATAACCTATTTTGTAAAAAAATCGTCTTTTTTAATGAATTCTACTGTTTTTGATACTAAATAAAAATCTTTTTTGTTATTATATCAACTGTTACATTTTTCGTTAACAATGCATCTGTTTTAGTCAGAAAAATTCAACCATTTTGTTAAAAGTTGAACTACTTTCTTGAACACACATTTTTTGTTGAAGATTCATAATTTTAGTGAAAACTTCGTTTTTTTTTTTGGTAAAAAATCTTTCTTTTTGGTTACATTTTTGCCTTATTGCTGTTACTTTTCGGTTTCTTTTTCGAGAGAAGTATGGTTACTATTTTACTATTTTTTCAAGCTTGAGCAGTTCCGAGCATACAAATAAGAGTGAAACCTGGATTTCGCTCCATAGATTCTGCCCTTACGAGAATTGACGCCGTGTCATGGTGATATGTGTTAGGCGTTTGCGGGGGGATGTGCGGTGTGCACACAGGCGTGACAAAACAGAAAGATAAACAGGAGAGAGATAAAACAGACGAGAGACAAAATAGTTTCGAGTCTCTGGATTTAACGTCAAGGTCAGCCCCAAAACCGGCGCTACATCCATGTTTTATTGTACTTGTATTTGATGTCTAGTCACAACAACAAAAGGTTCAGCCTCATATCCCTATTTAGGCAGTGCTAGCGAAATCGATCATACAACATTTTTTCACGAAAAATGAACATTTATTAGTTCTTAGCAATGAGGTTATAACTCATGAAGTTTGAATACAGTATTTCTATGTTGGTGAGTGCTAAGCAGAACATTTTTCACATTTCGCACTTTACTGCTCATCATATACAAATTGATCCATTAGCCAGGTTCCCTCAAAGAAGTGTGTTCGTGTGAGGGGAAGGCGGGTTGTGGTGCAACAATACTCAGGTATCTGGTGCAAAATGAACTATGGCCTAATCCCATCTGAATCTTTTGCCAGAGTTAAAGATTAAGCTTTAAACTTTTGCATTATTTCTGATTTTAAATTGTTTCAATCGTGTGACTGATTCTGAACTTCGAATAAATTTTCCGAAATCTGCATTCTGACTTGCCTTACGGAATTTATAAAAATTTATTCCTGTATTTCTTGTATCAGTGTACTTTGAAGGTACACGTTTTCTGCTAATATAACAATTTAATTTAAATTAGGGCCTAGTTCTCGTATCTATATACCTGCACCAATCAATGAACAAATCGTTTTATCAACATCCGATGATGACGTCTTTGCAGTATTGGCATTTTTTTTTTGTCAAAAACTATTATTTTTTTATCTGAAAATTTAACTATTCCATGTTTGGTTAAAACTTTATCCTATATATTGGATAAGTAGGAAATTCAACTATATGGTAGAAAATTCATCTATTTTGTTAAGAAGTCGTGTTTTTGAAGAAAATTATTCTTGTTTGTTGAAATTTCAACTTTTTGCAAGAGAATTCAATTATATTGTTAAAAATTCATCTTTCTTGATTTAAAATGATGTTTTTTGTTAAAAATTCATCTTTTCCGATTTAAAAGTCTTCTGCATGCTTCGTTGAGAATTCATATTTTTGGTGAAAAAGTCGATTATATTATTTAACTTAAAGTTGAACTAATTTAAAAAAAATTAATTTTTTTTATTAAGGGTTTATAATTATAGTTAAAAATTCGATTATTTGCTTTTAGACGAACTTTTATGTTGAAAATTTCACTGTTTTGAAGAAAATGAATCTTTTTTGCTTGAAAATTCAACAATTTGGTAGAAAATTAAACTATTCGGTTTAAAAGTAAATTTTTTGGTTGAAAAATCATACTTTTGGGTGGAAAATTCAACTTTTTCGTGGATAGTTAATCTTTTTGACCTTGAAATAAAAAAATGTTGTTGAGAATTCATGTATTTTGTTCAAAATTAGTCTTTTTTGGTAGAACATTAATCTTTTTAGTCGAAAATTCATCTTTTTGAAAGATCTTTTTTGTAGAAAATTCATATATTTTATTAAAAAGTCGTCTTTTTGGGTAGAAAATTATTCTTGTTTGTTGAAAGTTCAAGTTTCTGGTTAAGATTTCAACTATCTTGTTAAAAATTCATCTTTCTTAATTGAAAATGATGGTTTTTGTTAAAAATTCATCTTTTCCGATTTAAAAGTCTACTTACGAGGAGAATTATTTGAGGTACATGAAAACTTTTTAGTGACAAAAATGCATTAGAAAAAAAAATCACCAAGACCCAGGTATTGAAATTGGCAATACAGTGCATTTTTTAAATTTTGATTTCGGTAGTTTATGAATTTCGATTCCTGGGGCTTGATGATTTTTTTTTTCATGCATTTTTGTCACTAAAAAGTTTTCATGTACCTCAAATAATTCTCCTATTTGCAAAGGCGTTAGAAAAAATTTCCGAAAGCAATGATAAATTAAATAGGACTTATCTTTCAGAAAATGATAGATTAAAATCCGAAAAAAATTGAGAAGACTTTGCTTACCTCCAGGTATGAAAAAAAAATTGAAACTCAATGAAATTTAAAAACTCTGCAAACAAGAAATTTTTGAAACCTTTTTCTCGAGCGCGAGTAACCAAGCTGCTTGTAGATCGATTCCAAATTAATTATAGTTTTTTAGGACCCCAATACGCTACTTTTCCGCGATGTAGCGATCTCGAATTCCAAAAGTATTCATTTTCGACCCACCCTAATGTACATTTTTAAATCTGTAGGGAGGCCACTGGACCGGGAAATGACCGGAAATTTTTACGTGGATCGGGAATTTCCTTTAATCTTAAATAAAAAAAAAAACTTAAAGTTTATAAAATAATGGTTATTTTTAATTTCAACAGCAGCACATAATACAATGTCCTTAATGGTAAAAAATATTTGAAAATATTTGTCGAGTAAGAAAAGCCAATATATTAAATTTTAGTTACAGAGTGCTCACACTTTCCCCTATTCCACTCTTCGCCCGTTTTTTAAATAATTATTTTTCCCCTATTTTCAAGAAACTTCCCCTCTTTCTCGTTTTTTTTTGCGCAAATGCGAACTGAATTAATAGAACCATCATAAAAACTGTGAAAATAGAGGTCTTTTCAAAAATTCACTCCACTTTAGAAATTAAAATGCACAGGCAAGCCTCATTGGTTTCTTTGTACGTCGTTGAATGTATGATGTTACATATATTATTTACATAAAGTCAAAGGGTTCACTCAAATTATTTCAATAAAATTTTTATTAAGTATCATATACCTCATAATTTTATAGAATTGCGGAGACATAAACATTAGAAATTGGCAGCTCTTTTAACTTTATTGAAATTTAGTGAATTTGTGGACAACTTTGAAGATCGCCCTATTTTTTTAGTTTTTGACATGCATGTATGAAAAATGTTTTTTATTAAACTACACTCTAGGGTAAATAAATTCGAATATCAAACTTCAAAATCGGTTATGAATTGTCTTTTGTTGTTTGAAAAGAAACGCAATGTTGAAGAAAAGATCAAATTTCTCTTAAATTTTTAATTTGAATAATCTAATACCTCGTTTTTGGGGGTTATGGGCATCCACAACGAGAAAAAAAATCACCAGCTAAATCGCTGTTATGGTCGTGCAGCCCATTAAAATTAAAAATTTGGAATGACCAATATAAGAATGCGTACTCCTGTTTTTATAAATTTTACTGTTTGCATGTCAAGTCAGAGAACTTTAATTCCCAGACATTCATTATTTCTGTTGGATGAATTATGACCATCTTTCTTCATTTTTTAAAAGAAATTCTAATCTTTTTCCAAGTTCTATAGTCAAAAAATTAATTTGTGTTCAACCTGTACTGTAAAGTGTGTGTAAAATGTTTTTCCGCCCGGAGACGAAGCGAGCAGAAAGTAGCTTTTTCCGACCACTTCTTCAGTTACTCATCATTTTTAAAAATTATGTTTTGTTTGTTTTCACTCACTAGTTTTCCAAAAAATGCATGAATTTTCAACCAAACAGTTCAACTTCCGACCAAATAGTTGAATTTTCTAACAAACTAAACAAAATTTAGCGGAAAAAGATGAATTTTCAACAAAAGGGTTGAATTTAAAAAAAAACAAACAATGAATTTACAAATAAATACATGAATTTTCAAACAAATAGTTGAATTTTCTACAAGAAAAAAAAATTAACGCAAAAAGATGAATGTTCAATCAAACGGTTGAATTTCAAAGAAAAAAATGCATTTTCAACCAAATAGTTGAATTTTCTACCAAACTAGAAAAAGTTTAACCCAAAAAGATGAATTTTCAACAAATGAGTTGAATTTTCGAAAAAACAATAAATTTTCAAAAAAACTAGGAATTTTCCAAAAATTACATGAATTTTCAATCAAATAGTTTATCTTTCGACCGAATAGTTAAATTTTCAAACACAAAATGAATTTTCAAATAAATATATGAATTTTCAACCAAATAGTTGAATTTCAAAAAAAACAAAATGTCTTTCACCCAAACAGTTCAACTTTCGACCAAATAGTTAAATTTTCAACAAAAAATGAATTTTCTAATAAATAGTTTAACTTTCGGCTAAATAGTTAAATTTTCAAAAACAAAATGAATTTTCAAATAAATACATGAATTCTGAACAAAATAGTTTCATTTTCTACCAAACTAAAACAAATTTAACGCAAAAAGATGTATTTTCAACCAAACACAGTTGAATTTCCAAACAAAAAAAAAAAGAATTTTCAACCAAGTTCAACTTTCGACCAAATAGTTCAGTTTACAACAACAACAAAATAAATTTTCAAACAAATACATAATTTTATAAACATGTGGTTGAATTTTCTACCAAACGTTACATTTTCAAACAAAAAATTAATGAAATTATATCGAATTTTTTCAGGCACTTTTCTATAGCTGCTTCTTACTCACCCTCGAGATATTTCTACTTTTTATCATCAGCCGTTCAAATGTACCTATTTTGTTGCAAGTTCGTCTTCTTTGGTTGAATTCAACTGTACCTGATTCATGATAAAAATATTTTTTCGTTGAATTTTCAACTATTACCTTGTTTATTCATAATTAATCATTTTTTATTGGAACTTGAACAACCAAAAAATGTCATAGTTAAATTGTCAATTGCAAATATCAATGTTCAACAAAAAAAGATAAATACTTAACTAAAAGTGTAATAGCCCAAATATTTGAACTAAAAAAATTTAATTTTATAACAAAAACAGTTTACTTCAACCAAAAAACTAGTTTTCCACAAAGCAATTGAAATTTTAACCGAATGAAATTATTCTCTTTCAAAATCGTTCAATTTCGAACAAAGTAATTAAAATTTTCACCAAAACAGATGAATTTTCAATTAAAATAAAATAATTACCAACCGAAGAGAAATGAAGGATTAACTCTGAAGTTATTTTTTTCTTTCCTTCTTAGTGTTTTTACAGATAAAAAAAATTTTAATCCCATGGTGGGAGAAAATTTTCAACTTTCCTTTATTGGGATATGAATTTACATGCCTCTCTGCCACCACAATTTGGGTGGTGAAAATGAAAAAAATGGTTGAAAGAGCAATAAAATGGATTGATTGTTGTAAAAAAGACTTATGAACTACATTTTGACAGGATCTAGAAAAAAACGGTTTCTATAGCTACTGGTACTTAAAAAAGTGTAACTAGTTACCAATTCGACCTCGCTGAAGTTTGCAACGTTTACAAAAAACGAATTTACAAAAAAAATTTTTTGCTCGAGACCTAAAATTTAAAAAGCCGTACGAATAATAAGGCATCGCGTTTTGGATAACTAGTGGTGCAAAAAGCTCAGCTGTATGCTTTCCTGCATTCCAACTAGTAATATTTGGATATGGAGGTGATATGCCTGCAATTTTGTGGGAAAGGTGTGGAAGATATGGTGAGAACATCGCATATGTTGGTGTTGAATTTTGAGCCATTGCGAATGCTTGAACTAGAAGAAGAGTATTCTGCTACAATATTTTCAAAATGTCATTCGCTTTCTTAGTTTGCAGTCCATCTTGTCTGGTTATCAATGCATTAGTTCTTGCCGACTGTTGCTTAAACAATGTTTCTATCATCTCATCTTTCTCCTTCTGTAGTTACTGGTTTTTCGACATTTTCGGTTGATCATCCTTCTTTTCAGTCTCTTCTTTTTCAGAGGACATCCATGAAGACGTATTTTCAAGCGTTGCATTTATGAGAGGAGATACGTCTTCTTCTATCTCAAGTTCTAATCCCAATGAGTGGAAAGTGTCATCTAAATCTTCAAATGATTTATTGGTTTGTGGCACAATTGATTGAGGTGGTGTCAGAAGTACATTATTTTCTTGTCATGTTGCGCTGTCTGCTGATTGATTTGAAATATTTGTTGATTCCGCTGGAATCATTTCAACGCGATTTCGAGCAGTTGAACGAGAACAGATTGCTCCGTTAACTTTATGTGGAGATTTTTTTGGAGAAGGTGCAATTTGATTTTCGTTAGGCTTTGGCGGCGTATTTCCCTAGGAAGCATAATCTTCAACTACAATTTTGGCCAAGTCAACTCTATTTTGACTGGATGATGGCCTAGGACCTATCTTATCTAAAATATATCAAATATAAATTCACTAATGATAATTAGGTCTCTAAACTACCTCCTTTCCGGCTCTGGTGGTCTATGACTTGGAAGAGTTAAATAAGGACGCAGGTCTTCAGGTAGCCGAGGTGGACCGGGTAGACCAGCTACTTGTCCGAAAGGACCAGCTCCTCTTCCGAATGGACCGGCTTCTCTTCTCGAAGCACTTAATGCTGTAAAAATAAAAAAAAGATATAAGTGATTGCCAAAAAGTTTATCAGTTTAGACACAAGACATTTTCGAGAAAATATTTTTCCAAACAGCCTTCAATATTTTCAAACCATTCAGGTTAACATGAGGGAGAATGAAAATATGATACTAGAGTGTCAAGGGAAATGTGTTTGGGTAATTTCAAGAGTTTTGTCGAAGGGGAAACAACTGTTAAAAATGCGGTTCAGCTGAGGTTGATTACTCCGAATTATATCGGATCAGCCTGTATTACATATATGTGCATAATTACTCTGATTTATCTAGGAATACCGCGGATTGCATAGGATTACTCTGGACTACATGAAACTATGATGGATTGCTCAACTCAGACCATACAGTCTCGCGAAATTTAAACCAAAAGTTGAATTTTAACCAACAAAATTAATTATTAATAAAGAGGTTACTTTTCTACTCAGAAAAAAAGTATTTTAAAACAAAATACATGAATTCCCAAGAAACTAGCTGAATACTCAATCGAAATTACGATTTTATAACAAAACATTTAAATTTTTCACCAAAAACTTTTAACCAAGAGAGGCCACGCTGAAAAAAATCAAGAGGATGCATAGTTGTCAGTGATATCGATGTGATTTAAATTCACAATCTCTGATACAGGCACCTCGTCGTTATTAAGGTAAGACTCGGGGACAAAGATTTATTTCCCGGGTGATTCTGAAGGGCCATAAATCACAAACATTATCTGCAGAAAATGATATTTAAAACTAAACTACTTGGTTTAAAAGTAATCTAACATGTTGAAAATTATATAATTTTGTTAGAAAGTATCCTTATTGGTTAAAAAGTCAACTTTTATGTTGAAAATTCGTCTTTTCTGTTAAGGATTCAACTTCTTGGTTGAAAATTCGTCTTTTTCGGTTGAATTCAAATGTTTTTTTGATAAAATTAAAATCTTTTTTGGTTAAAATATCAACTATTATAATTCTATTATAATTTTCGTTAAACATTAATCTTTTCGCTTGAAAGTTTCACCATTTTAATAAAAATTAATTTTTCAACTGAAAGGTTAACTTTTCCATTTTTGTTGAAAATTCGTCCTTTTCTTTGAGAATTCAATTTTTTAAGATGTAAACTCAACTGAATAGTTGAAAATTTAATTATTATCTTGAAAATTCAAAGGTTTTAGCAGAAATTTCATCTTTATTGGATAAAAATGCAATTTGGTTGAATATTCAATAACTTTGTTAAAAAGTCATACGTTTTGATTGAAAATTCGTCTTTTTGGATTGAAAATTCAATTATCTTTGTAGAAGATTTACTTATTGTTTAAAACTCATATACTGATATTGAAAAATCAAACTGAAATCTTTTTTGGTTGAAAATTCATATATTTTTGGTTTTTGAAAATTTGTCTTTTTTATTTAAAAATTCATCTGTTTTAGTAGAAATTTTATTTTCGTTAAAAATATTTGGTGGCCCCAAGAAGGACCGATTGTATAATATTTTCTATATGATGGAATAATCAAATATAATACCTGCAATTCAGAAGAGACATATGCTTACATAAATACACAGATATATACATACACGTACATATATACACATATGCATGCATATACACATATATACACATACATACACACATACTCATATATCCCTGGGTTATGTCTGTCTACGAGCACACGAGCGTCTGTGCCACCTTTACACTGAATCTGGACCCCCTCCCCCCCCCACTGGTCGCCGGTCTCCTTCTTTCCTCCCCCTCCCCCTTCATCTGTTCGATCGTTGTCGAGACTTGTCAGAACCTGTCAATGGCTCGTACTGTCGGCTCACGCCTAATGTTTATTCACTCGCAGGTGCTAGTCGACGTTGTCCTTATATTTTCTTCTTCTCATTGTCTCTCCGTTAGTTCTTTTGATTGTAGAGATTTTGGTTCTGCCTGCACTCCACTCTTTGGTTTCTATGCCACAGCATGTCGAAATTCGCAAAGAGAGTCTTTGTGCAGTGCCCTATATTTGGTCCCCCAAAAGATTTTGGTCCGAACGTTTTGCCAACGAGGGCTGACGTTCTGCGATGTTGTCAGGAAATTCGAAGGCAAAAAGGCTGTCTTTTGGAAAAAGACAATAAGCCTTCCTTCGGAGACATTACCGACGAAGTCCGTTCCAAACTAATAGTTACTTGGGAATCTGCTCCTACATCAAGGGTCTCAGAGCAGCGCATTGAGGAATGTCTAAAAAATTTCCATAAAAGATACACTACGTTGAAAAATTGATTGAAGATTAAAACAACTTCTCAAAGTAATAAGGATGAGAAAATCGCTGCCTTCAAAGAGTACTGATCTGAATTATTTAATATGGCCGCTTGTAATCCGTTTACTTGTATAGGTGCTCCTGTCCCAAGGAAAAGAAGGTTCCAGCCATAGAGCATGCCTTCTATCTTGACCGAAGAGGTGAAAGACTCATGGGAATCGCCAGTCTCTGAAACAAAAAAAATACATAAGAGAGCAGAACGTAATGCAAAAAGAGGCAGACTTGAACGGGGAGAGGGTGGAAGTTTTTTCGTAGAATAGAATGGAGCAATCAGTTTTACCGTGAATCAGATATTTCGAGATATTGTTTAAACAAGCGAAGCCTCAGTAGAGATAAAGTCGGATTAACAAAGATACTCTGAAACACGGAAAAAAAATTATTATCTTATAGATTGCTTTTTTTAAAATATTAAAATCGATTCAATGTGAAGATATCATGAAACCAAAGAAAAATTTTATTGACAATGAATTTGGAAAATTTACATTCTGATGATGTGCGAAATTGATGTATTATAAAAACTATTCCTTTCGTGAGCAATCTGAATTGCTGCACTACTAAAATGTATTTGAAAACATATTTATCACGATTATCTGAAGTTTAACACCAACCGTTTCTAAATTTATGAAAACAAAATTTTCATGAATGTAAGAAAACGCAATGTCCATGTCAGAAGGTGTAAAGCTGCCTCAAATAAAAAGAGGGGAGACCACCCTACAGTAGATAACGATCCATAGAGTAGATAAGCATTAATCATAAGCACAAATATAAAGGAAATAATTAATTCTAATTTTAATATTTGAACAGGTATCGTGTCTTAACTATTTATTACATTAAATTAATTATTTTAGATACTCTAGTATTTTAAATTAATAATGATATACTTTAGGGTCCTTATCTACTGTAGGAAGGTGTCTCCTACTATTTTTTATTTTAGATATTTGAATGAGTTTTATCTATGTGAAGTGACTTTAGCTGGTTTTCAGTGTTTTTTTTGTAATTTCTTGTTGGTGTCCTTTTACCCAACCTCAAAATATCGGTTCTTCAAAGTGGTTTTAATGCGCTTGTGCAGAAGTTTTCTCCCGTGTCCGCCCAGTGGTCAACGTAACCAAGACGTAACACTGGTATTGTATATATATGAAATTCTCAGCGAAATAGCTCCCATGGAAATTCTCATCGGAATAATTCTCATCGAAATTCTGATTGAGATTCTCATAGAAAATTCGTAAAAATTCGAATCAAAATTCTTATCAAAATTCTGATTAAAATTCTAGTTGAAGTAATTTCCATCAAAATGCTAATCGAAATTTTCAATGACATTCTCATCGAAATAATTCTCATAGAAATTCTCATTGAAATTCTAATCGAAATAACTCTCATAGAAAATCTCATCAAACTGGTGATCAAAATAATAATAATAGAAATTGTCATCGGAATAATTCTCATAGAAATTCTCACTGAAATTCTAATCCAAATAATTGCCGTATAAATTCTCATTGAAATAATTCTCATCAAAATTTGCATAAAAAATCTCATCAAAATTCTCATCAAAATAAATATCATAGAAATTATTATAGAAATGCTTGTCTAAATTCTTATCGAAATAGCTTCCGTCGAATTAATTTCAATCGAAATTCTCATTAAAATTCTTATCGAAATAATTCTCATCAAAATTCTCATCGAAATAATTCTCATCAAAATTCTCATGGAAATAATTCTCATCAGAATGCTGATCGAAATAATTCTCATCGAAATTCTCATCGAAATAATTTTCATCGGAATAATTCTCGTAGGAATTCTCACTGAAATTCTAATCAGAATTCTCATAGAAATTCTCATCGAAATAATTGTCATAGAAAATCTCATCAAAATGCTGATCAAAATAACTATCATAGAAATTGTCATTGAAATAGTTATCATCGAAATTAGCAGCAAAATTCTCATCGAAATTCTCATTGAAATTCTCAGCGAAATAGCTCCCATGGAAATTCTCATCGGAATAATTCTCATCGAAATTCTGATTGAGATTCTCATTTTTTTTTTTTTTCTAGAAAGGATCTTAAACGGTATTAAGGAATAGTGGGCTTTTCCTGAGGATCCTCTAGAAATGATCTTAAAATGATATTTGGAAACAGTTTTTCAGAAGATTTATAATAGAAACAAATCATCTAGACATTTATCAAACTAATTTCTTATATAAGGGATTTTGAATGGTTTCACAGGATAGTGCGCTTCTGCTAAGGATCATTCCGAAATAATCTTGAAATGATAATTGGAAAAGATTTGTATGAGATTTATAAAATAACCAAATCCTGTAAATATTCATCAAACTGATTTGTTCCATAAAGGATCTTAAATGGTGTTCAGGGATAGTGGGCTTCTTCTGAGGATCCTCAAGAAATGATCTAAAAATGATATTTGGAAAACATTTTCCAGGAGATTTATGATAGAACCAAATCATATAGATATTTGTCAAACTGATTTTTTCCAGAAAGCATCTTGAATGGCTTTTAAGGATATAGGCTTCTTCTCAAAATCCTCCAGAAATGATCTTGAAATGATACTTGGAAACACTTTTTCAGGAGACTCATAATAGAACCAAATCATATAGATATTTATTACCCTGATTTCTTCTACAAGGAAACTTGAATGATTTTTAGAGATAGTGTGCTTATTCTCAAGATCCCCCAGAAATTATCTTGAAATTACACTTGGAAAACCTTTTTCATGAGATTCAAAATATAACCAAATCATATACATATTCATCAAACTCATTTCTTATAGAAGGGATCTTGAATGGTTTTAAAGGATATTGCGCTTCTCCTAAGGATCATTCAGAAATAATTTCGAACTGATAATTGGTCAACATTTGTATGAGATTTATAAAAGAATTAAATCCTATGAATATTTATCAAACTGATTTGTTCTACGAGAAATTTCTGATATGCATATGCATATCATATTCGTCAAGAACCTTGGTCTTGTGTTAGAATACATTATCACTTTCACATTCAATTATTTCGAAAATTATGTATAATTGTAGGTGTTTCGGTTAGGAGTAACACCCATTTCTACACAAAATATATTGTACCCAAAGTATACTGATCATATTTTTCCTGCACAAAATATTTTCTACACAAAATATTTCCTACACGGAATTTAATACTGTTTTATTTTTCCTACACAGAATTTAATACCGTTATATTTTTCTTACACAAAATATTATATGCATATTCGACACAGAATTATATAGTTATATTTTATTATGAAGATATGATTGAAATAAAATCAACCAAGTAGTTGAATTTTCAACTAAGAAATATAACATTTTCAACCAAAAAATATATTTTTTCAACAAAAAATGGAATAGTTAAATTTTCAGTTAACAAAATTAATTTACAACCAAACAAAAAACGAATTTTCAACAAAAGTGTTGAATTAAAAAAAAAATGATTTTTTAACAAAATTGTTGAATTTCCTACAAAGTAGATTAATTGTTCACTGAATAGTTGATTTTTCAACAAAAAACAAGAATTTTCAAAGAATAAGATCATCTGAAACACGGGAGCAAACTGATTTTGATTCACGTGACTATACTATTTAACAAACAAACAAAAAATATTTTTTAACAAAATAGTTTAATCAACCAAACCATTTTCAACCAAAATCAAGAATCTTAATACAGAAAAATTAATTTTAAACAATGTAGTACCATTTTCAACCAATAGATAAATTTGTAACTCAAAAAGATACATTTTCAGCCAAAGAATTGAATTTTTAAATAAAAAAATTAATTTACAATAAAAAATGGAATAGATGAATTTATTGATGAATTTTCCGAAAAATAGTTAACACCTCAACCAAAGAATATTAATTTTCAACCAACAGTTGCATTTTCAATCAAAAAAAGATTTTAGTTAATTTTTCAACACCAAAATAGTTGAATTTTCAACAAGAAAATGGAATTTTCAATTTAAAAAAAGATTACTTTATAACAATATTGTTGAATTTTCAACCAAACGATGAATCTTCAACAACAAAAATATATCTTTTAAAGTGGTTCAATCTTTAATAAATTAATTAAAATTGATGAATTTTCCGAGAAATAGTTAAATCGTCAACCAAATAATATTAATTTTCGACCAAATAGTTGCATTTTCAATCAAAAAAATATTTTAGTTAATTTTTGAAAACCAAAATAGTTGAATTTTCCACAAAATAGTTGAATTTTCAACAAAAAGTTGAATTTTCAATTTAAAAAAAGATGACTATAACAAAATTCTGGAATTTTCAACTAGAATGATGAATCTTCAACAACAACAAAAAAATATATATATTTTTTAAGTTGTTCAATCTTTAACAAAGTAATTAATGTTGATGAATTTTCCGAAAAATATTTAAATCCTCAACCAAAGAATATTAATTTTCAACCAACAGTTGCATTTTCAATCAAAACAAGATTTTAGTTATTTTTTCAACACGAAAATAGTTGAATTTTCAACAAAATAGTTGAATTTTCAATAAAAAAAAAAGATGACTTTATAACAAAATTGTTGAATTTTCAACCAGAATGATGAATCTTCAACAACAACAAAAATATATTTTCTTTTAAATTTGTTCAATCTTAAACAAAGTAATTAAAATTGATGAATTTTCCGAAAAATAGTTAACACCTCAACCAAAGAATATTAATTTTCAACCAACAGTTGCATTTTCAATCACATTCGATCACGAAACATGAGCGGTGCTAAACTCGGCTAAAAGTCGGATGAGCGCCGCCCTACTAGATCGAAAATCTTACCGAAATATCAGGAAGAAAACACTTCTATTAACAACACAAAACGCAAGAAAGAATATTTTAACCATTCATTCTACATTTCCTCTAAAAGTGTATAATGAACTTCTCACCATAGCAGAACATTCATGTCAAAAGTGATCTATAAACGAGAGACAAGGTCTTACTAACATAAATAATATTCTGTACCATTATTGCGAGCCTGATATTTAATTACTACTTAATGTTAAAACACTCAGTTTGATTCATAAAAGTGAGGTGACAACTTGAACAAATTTCACATGACAACACCTGAAACCAAATATTTCGTTTCCTTACGCGAATCACTGGGTGCAGCGACCAGTATAAATCTTTATATCTTTCATATTTGAAATAAAATCTAGTCTAACCAATAGTAAACTGTAAGCGCGATTGGGCAGTGAGTCGGATTGAACAAAACCACTTCAATCATTCAATGCATGCCTGATTTACATAAAAATATACACATCATTCTTCTAAAAAGAGAAAGTTGACTAATATAATCCACGTGAAATATTTACTGCTTATAGGTTAAAAAATACCATTCGATATTACAAATATCACAGTGAAAAAGAGCTCAAACAAAGGAGAATAGGGTAATTTTTCACGACAAAGGGGAAAATAGGGAAAAGATTAAACAATCATTTTTACATGCTGAAAAGAAGAAACATTCTTTTTATAAGAAATGTTTTGTTTCAGGTGTTGTCATGTGCAATTTGTTCAAGTTGTCACTTCACTTTTATGAATCAAACTGAGTGCTTCAAAATTAAGTAGTAATTGAATTTTAGGCTCGCAATAATGTCAGTAAATTTTTTCTTCAAAATTCAGAATTAATTATTTCAGATCAGAATCGTAAAAATATTACAATAGAAAATAAAGAATATTTTCAAGACAAAAAAATGATACTGTCAAATAGTTTCACCTAGTTTCATACTTTTAGACAAAAAATGATCCATGCCGAAAATATACAGGTCAAGAAATAATATCTACTGTCCTAGTGGTGCTGCAGATAGACTTCGCCTTTGCACCAGGGAGTTATGAATGGGTCCAGCGGTCGGGAAAAGGGGTTATTCGTTCGTGAAGGGGTCTGAGGTGGTAGAAAGGGTGTCAGATTGAATTCCCCAATAATTTTTAAGGAAAATAATGAAGTTACAGAAATTTCCGTAAGATTAGCCCTAAAATGAAAATTCCGTAGTATTCAATGCAACATCAGATTAGCTATATTTCTCTACATCATACTTTAAATTTTAACAGCTTAATTTGAATTTTATTAAAAATAACGGAATAAATCATTTTGACTATTTTTCCAAGTATTTATTTTAATATCCTTACAAAAATATTTAAAAAGAATTTTAATTATCTGCACATAAATGCGATGTCAACAAAATAATAATCTTTATATTCATGAATTCTTTTGAACAGAAAAAAGTTAGTAATACATATAGGAATTATTTTTTATCTCCTTTAAAATATACAAGTGTAAACATGAAGCACATAAAATCAAAGTTAAATACAAAATCATTCAATCTGACATGCAGCGCAGTATGTACTAAATGAGCGAATAAGTATAGCGGAAAGACAAGAATAACAGTATCGAAATTGAGAGCTTTTTGGACTAACCATCTTGTAAAGAAAAGAAATAATACGTACTTCTCATAAGGTAAGCACGAAAATTTTTGTAATAATAGCTATTTTTCAACCTCTTATTACAACCGAACCGAGCGATATCTACGGCGAGTCTTTTGTTTGGAACATCAAATATTTAAGGTCTTCAGTAACGAGCAAATCTTCCCAGTTGCTTTCTTTCCTTATTTTTTGTTTGAATTAGTATACATTTTTTTTTAAATTCATTTGTGATTTTAGAAATATTTTCTTAGTTCAAATTGCATAAAGAATTGATACAAATTTAAAAACACAAAAAAAATTGACCTTGATAATTAGTTTCCCCTCATTTCCCCCACTTTCCACCCCTCATTTCCCCTACCATAATTCCCCCACACCCCTTCTCTCGCTGTACCAATCTAATTTCTCAAACTGCGACTTCCTACCCCTCACATCCTCTACTACCCCCTTATTGTCTCGAATTTTCCTCCCCTCCTTTACACTCAGTTCCCTCTTTACGATTTCTCCTACTTCTCATTCCCTACGACCCCTCCCTAATTTCCACCCATCCTCCCTCCTCATTTTTCCTACTATAATTTACCCTACCCCTCACTCCATTCACACCTCACTTTTCTTCATTTTCCAACCACTCACTTACCCTATTTTCCCTACCCAAATTACCCTCCACTTTCCATAGGAACCTTTCATTGCCCCCAATTTCCCTTTCTTTTTTCCACCTAGTTTCCTTCTTTACGATTACCTCTACTTCTCTATCTCTAATTCCTCCTCTCATTTACACGACCCCTCACCAGTAATTTCACCTCCCATCATTAACCCTCCTCTTACTACCCCTCTTCTCACTATGCCTTACCAAGTTCCCAAATTGCCTCTTCCCTCCCTCACTTTACCCACCCATCACTTCTTTCCACTCTCCCACCACTTGCTTTCCCTATTTTTACTCCCTGAATTACCTCCAAATTACCCCTTACTTATTTTTGTTGAGAATCCGTTTTCTTAACTGAAAATTGAACTATATTTCATTTTCAGTTAAAAATTTATCTATTCTGGTTGAGCATTCATGTGTTTTGTTAAAAATTCGCAATCCAAATTAATCCCAAACAATCCATGTAATCCGGTGTAATCAAGTGTAATAAAGAAAAATCTGGAGTAATCCAAGTCGTTTGAAATGATACGCTTTTAATCCTAAGTAATCCACTTGTAATCTTAAGGAATACACTTGTAATCCAAAGCAATCCACTTTCAATCCAAAGTAATTTAAGTAATCTGATTAATAATCCGGGTAATCCAAGTAGTTTGAAGTGATCCATTTGTAATCATAATCAATCCACTTGTAATTCTAATTGATACACTTGTAATCAAAGGTCATGCAGTTCTAATATGAAGTAATCCAGTTATGATTTGGATTCATGTGGAATAATCCACTTGTAATCCTCAGTAAACCAGTTCTAATAAGAAGTAGTTCAATCTGAATATGAAGTAATCCGGGGTAATTCATAGTAATCCATTTGTAACCCGATTAAATCTGAGTAATTCAGATAATCCAAATAATCCACTTCTAATCCAGCATAATCAACCTGTAATCTAGAGCGATCCACTTGCAGTCCAAAGTAATTGAAGTAATCCAATTAAAAACTTGTAATCCAGGGTAATCCATATGATGAAGATAATTCGGAGTAATTTACATCATTAACACAAATGTTTTTCAACTGTTTAGAAATAATTTGTTTTGCTTTTGTTGAAAATTAATTTTCTTAACTGAAAATTTAATTATATATTTCATTTTTAGTTAAAAATGTATCTCTTTTAGTTGAGCATTCATGTGTTTTGTGAAAAAATCATTATCTGAATTAATCCCAAATAATCACTTTTTGCAACCAGATTGGTCGTTTCGAACTTGAGATATCGTTCCCGGAGTAAAGCTATCATCGAATTTTTTGTTTCAAAATTTATATTTCGAAAACCAATGCATGAAATATTTTTTCAATCCAATTTTCAAGTATAGAAGAGCAGAATGCATTAGACAAATATAGCAGTATTACATTTACAAAATGACTGTAAACTACTGTTACCGTAATTTATATCTATTATGAACTTTTATCATCTTCAAAGTTTCTACGAGTCTGATTTAAAATTATAAAGTTTTAAATGCATAAGTCTAGAGTAGTTTAATTATTGAGTCAATAAACTTGAAGTTATTGTTCAGTGTTGGATGCTTAAATTTCAACATTTCATGTTTTTGCAATTTTCACCATTCTCTTATATTTTCCATACCAAAAAAAAGTTTAAATTTTTTCTCATTTGAAAAATGTACAGTGAAAAAATTAGTCGGTAATTATGTATACATGAAAATAAACGTTAAATGGATTTTTTTGAGGAACAGATGGTTTCCTCAAAAAAATCCATTTAACGTTTATTTTCATGTATACATAATTACCGACTAATTTTTTCACTGTACCTTTCACTGTATCTTTTCTTGAAGACGAAAAATAAAACAAAACAGTTTTTTTCTTTCAATTTAAAAATTCAATTTTTTTAAAATAAATACTGTCAGATTAATAGCGTTGAAGAGGAAACAATTTTGATGTCGTAATATCAAACAATTTCTAGAAGTTTAAAATCCAACAATTTTTTAATCATGAACTGTAAATATAAGTTTTTCAAATGTGAGTAACAATATTTGAATAACAAGTGTCTATCATTATCTGGATATGGATGAACAAATAAAAATCTGTAAACATTCGTGGAGACAGATAAGATCTATATATATATATATATATATACTATTCAAATTAAAATTCGGATCTTTTTTTAAAAGTTTATTTTTTTTTCTTTTATATATATATATATACTCACATTCCTATAGGATATTTAATTACGCATATTTTTTCTCCAGATAACATAGTTGTGGCTAATATACTTCTTATCAATGCCAAAAGTGTATAATCTTGGGGGCAAAACAGTAATGTATGAAATTAGCTGAATTTCTTAAATTTATTAAATTCACGGAATTCATGGAATCCACTAAAATCACGGAATTCAAGAAATTCACGGAATTTATGAAAGCTACGGAATTCACGGAATTCATGGAATTCACGGAACTCATGGAATTTAGGGAATTATTGGAATTCAGAAAGTCCAAGGAATTCATTGAATTCAAGGAATTCATTGAATTCAAGGAATTCATTGAATTTAAGGTATTCATTGATTACGACGAATTCATTGAATTAAAAAAATACATAATTTTCCAGGAATTCATGGAATTCACGGAATTCATAAAAAGCATAGAATTCACAGAATTAATGAAATTCGACATATTCACAGAATTTATTGAATTCTAGGCATTCAGGGCATTCACGGAATTCACATTCCACGAATTCCTCAAATTCCTCGAATTCCATGAATTTCGAGAATTCCGTCAAATCCCTAAATTCCATGAATTACGTGAATTCCATGAATTCCACTGGACTTTTATTGTAAAACTCGAATACATGTGAGGTAACATACCAATACGAACATTTGGAAACTACACATTATATATTGCAGCGTTACCTTACGTTTCGGAAATAAACTTCCAATACATTTATTGCAAGTTTCTAACAGAAATTTCCAACAGTGTATTTTTGAATACAAATACACAGTTTTCAAATGTCTGAAAATTTACTACACGTATATGCATATTGCTTCCATTACATTCATAGTAAAATCGCTATAGAAATTTCTAACAGTGCAGTTAAGTGTCAGGTTGAAAACATACTGTCTTTCCATATCTGCATTCAATTCTTTTCCAAAGTTAAAGATTTGAAATAAAGCATTCAAGGCTACATTTTCACTAAAATCTATTTTAAAAAGGAAATTTATTCATTGAAAAGTGTTAAATTGAAAAGCTCATCATTTTCCCAGTGCTTTGCTAAAGATTAACTAAAAATTTACTTTCTTCTGGAAAATTCTACAATTTAGTTTCTTCTTCTTCTTTGTTGTAAATTCAACTATTTTGGTACAGTATTCAAGTATGGGTTAAAAATTTGTATTTTCGGGTTATAGTTCAACTATTTTATACAAAGTTCAACAATTTCGTTAAAATTTTGTTTCTTCCCTCTTTCTTTCGGTTGAAAATCTTTCGGGGTTGAAAATTTCATTCTTTGGTAGCCATTTAAACTTTTTTGATAAAAAATGCGACTGTTTGCTTGAAAATTAATTTTTTTTTGTTACGTTGAAAAATGTAACTACTTGCCCGAGGAAAAATTCTTCGACTTGGTTTCGACTTGAATTGCCCACAATCAAGACATGCTGAAGTCGAAAAGTTTGACTCCAGCATGTCTCCTTATTGAGACGGAGCCAGACTTCAATTTATGTTTCGGAGACAAGTTTCTACGTCTTGAAGAAATATATTTATATCTTCAGTCGCATTTTTATGATTTCAAGACAAGCGGTTTATAACTTTGCGTATATACCTGCCATCACAAAAAGGGTCTGGCCTATGACAAAGCCACCGAACGCGTCCTCGGGTTGCGGATAGAGGGTCCCTGTACCAAGGGTTTCTGCTGAATACGAGAGCACCTATCACAAGGACAATTACTCGTACCGAATATTTTGGATACAGTCGTTGCAGCTCCCTTTTAAGGTCTCGATAACTTTTCTCATTTTCTTTCTCCTTGGCAGTGATGTTCTATTCGGAAGGAGCCGAGAATTCGATCAGGAATATAGTTCGTTTCTTGAAGCCTTGGAGAACAATGTCAAGCCTTGAGTGCGCAACGGAGACTGATGACCGAAAATCGTAGATCCAGAAAATTTGGCACTTCTCGTTTTGGACAATTGACTCTATCTCCCTTGGAGCGTGAGGCAGGGCAGGATCGCGGCCAACACCGTAAGAGCGACAAAGATGGTAATAAAGCACTCTTAGTGCCGCATTATATCAGGTAGATAAACGTCGATCCTGCGTGGGTGGGACACCCCGGTAGTACGTGTTCTAGGTACTCAGCGTGTGTATGACACGCTCTGCGCCTATCGCTTGGAACTTCTTGACATAAAATGCGGTCACGAAATGCTAAGGTGGAAATAACACCATCCTGGTATGCAAAAATAAAACCCTCTGGACCTAAATTAAGCCCTGATGATATGAGAAAAGCGAAAGTTTGCTCCCTTGACAAGGACTGTTTTTCTACATTTTTGTGAAAGTTTCCGTGCATTTTCTTGTCGAGTAGCTACTGGTGAAATTTTGCAAACGCGGCTTTGTGAAGGCATGCTCCCTCGCCAATCATCTCGTGGTTCCTGACCATTTTAAGGAGAGGATCTCTGTCATTAGCAACAATATAAGCTGTACTGAAAACAATTCGGTTATGAAGACACTGGAGATTCACAAGTTCGCATCCGCCTTGACGGCGTGAAATGTATAATCGCGGAACTGACGAATTGATATGCAAGCTTTTATGCATGTGCATGATCTTTTTTCACCCAGAAGAAGAAATATCGCATTATGAAATACAGAATTGAGGGTGCACCACTTTTCCTCACACGCGCCACTTCACCTGATTTCACGGTATTCACAAGTGTTTGATTTTTCTCACAGGTAAAAGTACCTTTATTGTTAAAATAATGGATGAAAATCGTACTACAAAACCAACTAAATAGAGGCCATTTGGCAACACTTTTATCGTGTGTAATCAGGAAAAATTTGGATTTGACCTTCCGTAAAATACCTATCTTCAATTTTTTTTCACTTTAGATAAAAAGATTGTTTATGAAATAACTCTTCATACAAAAAATAATAGAGACTTTCTTGTTACAAACAATAGAATCTGCAACTTTTGTTTCATCTACTTGGAACATTTTTTCATTCGCTCAATGTGGTTTGGATTCAATAATTCGGAGTGTGTTGAATAAAATAAATGTTATACTTCTGATGATAATTGTTATGAACAAATTCTATATATTTTTTAAATTCACTCACAAATTTTGTGAACAATTCTCAAGTGTGGACATTCAAAATCATTAAGAAATATATTTTTCTATTAATTTTCCTTGAATAAAAGTGTCAAATAGTATTAGCAGTCACATGATGTTATACCTATAAGTGAAAAAGAATAGTTGTGTGAATAATTCTTATACTTCCATCTTGAAGGAAACAGATGCTGATGGACATGACGTTGGCATTTTAAATTTTGGACAATACTGGCTTTCTCATTGTTTTAATAAAGTTAAAAATGCTACCCAATCGAGTTCTCTCAATATTATTACATAATGAAGAATTTGATGAGTATATATAATAGTGATGAAATTCTCGATAAATCTTTCGTTTGTTTACAGAAATATTATCCGGTATGCCACCCAAAGAAATGGACACCCCATACATTGGGGTACGGAGACCGTCATATCACTGCCGTTTATTTAAACAATATGAACATTGTAAAATAAAAATGATATATTATAATAATTCTGGAAAGTGTAATGTAACGAAGAAAAGTTACTCCAAGCATTTTCAACACTAATTTAATGTTTTATTATCAATCAAAGTAAAGTATGTGGCAAAACCAGTTACCTCTTACACTCTGCTGAAATATATGGGCACGCTGCGGCGTGGCGTCATGCCCCATATGTGACGGTCCAAAATTTAATTAATTTTAATGCATATAAAACGTTTATAGAAATAAACCATGATACCAGAAGTTTAATCAAATACTTTACTTATTGAAATCTAATTTTTTTATGCTTTAAGTATTTCAAAATATGCTGTAAGTGCTTAATTTCAGCTAAAGACTTTTTCATCGGTTTCCGCCAAAACTATTTTTTCATAATTAATCTTCTGACGCGAATTTTAAAAGATAAATTGCATTAAATTACTATTTTTCTGAACAGAGAAAATTATTTTATGTGAAAAACTAATATGAATATCAAAAAATATGGGCCTTATTTGTAATAGTCACCGTGCCCCGCACCGACACCGTACCCCACTCTTCCCTACATACTTTGAAGCGCGAGAATTTTAATTTAGTTTATTCAAATTTTTAAAGTGAAAATTCAACTATTATGTTTGATAATTGATCTTTTTTAGTTGAAAATTCGAATATTCATCTCTTTGCTTGAAAACTCAACAGCTTGTTTGCAATTGTTTCTCTCCCTCGACGACTGAAAAATTTTTTTAAGTTGAAAATTAAACTCATGTTGAAAAATACATTTTTTTCATTGTTAAATTCAACTGTTACTGATTTAAAATTAATTTTTTGGTTGGTATAACAAACCGTCTACAGCCGACGGGGAATAAACGGCGTAAGGGAATAAGGGAGTTGGGGAATAGGTGAGACTCTACTGTATTTGATATCTAAGTATTCTAAATAGGTTGGTTTGAAAATGAAAGCCATGATAGTTGCACTATTTTTATTACTTTTCATTCTAAAGGAATCTTATTTAAATACTTTTTATGAATTGCATCCAGAATAAATTGAATTTGATGAAAAGTTAAGACAATAATTTCTTAAATTCAAGCCTCTAAAATGAGCAGATTTTAGAACGAGGCATTGCGTATCGCACTATTTTATTTGAAAAATGTTCCAAAAAGTTCGATATTTCAAACACAATTAAAAAAAAAACACAATTTTCTATTGAACAATTGAATCATTTCTTTAATTTTTAATGGTTTCACGTTTATAATTTTGGATTTTCATAGTAAGCGCTAAATTTGAGATTTTTTCCTATCATAATTTAATTTTGTTCTATCAATAATTTTAAGTAATAATATTATTGCCTGAATATAATTAATTCTGGCAATTTAAATATACAATAAAAAAAAATTGAAATACATTTTATCAAACTTTAAGCTCGGTTAATACGTTTCTGACTCTTATTACCACCCCCAAATGAAGCACTTAAAAGGGAAAAAATGACTCCTTTAAAAATTACCGGATAAAAGTATCAGATGACTGGACTAGCAAGGTAATTTGCAGTCATAAAAAGTTAAACCCTTAACTGCATTTCTATGTTCTGCTTTCATTTCAAGGCTGTCAGTCAAATATAATTTCAAGCAGGTAACATAAGGGCCTGCATTTCTTTAGTTTACGCAATATACTTTATAACCTTTTCCTTAATCAAGGCTCCGCGTAGGATTTCCCCCGATTTCCCCAAACCCACCTTTTTCTTTTCGACTTGTACCAAAAACATACACTCATCGAAAAAGCACCTCTTCTCCCCCTAGGTGCATAATATACCATTTTTGTAGACAATCGATTTTTTTGGATTGAAAATTCATCTGTTCTGGTAGACAATCTTTTTTGGTTCAGTATTCAACATTACAACATAGTTTATTAAGAAAATAATTAATCTTGAAAGAATTTTAAAATTGGACTTACTTTGGTTTCTTTAATTATAATAGTTTGAATCAATATATTTTCATTTCAGTAAATTTTTTTTTTAATTAAAGTGAAATGCATTTTTCCAGTGGAGTATATCCGCGCAATTCCAGGGTGTTTTTTTCTGAAAATAATGCAAGCTAGGAAAGTACAACGACCACTGGTCACTATTAGATTGAAATCTCCAGAGTGCGGAGAAAAATGCGACTTTCTCCTCGTTTTTTGCCAGAGTGAAAAAAAGCCAGAAGGACGTGAAAAAAAGGCAGAAGGACGCGAATAAAGGCCATATAGAGAGATCGCAGTCCCTAGGGAAATTGTGAGCTAGTACCAAATCCACGCCTATTTACGATCAAAACTTAATAATTTTAAAAATGATACCCAGCTGAATTTGAAACAAATGGAGTTAGTTTTCGTACTTTTTAACGACCACAGAAATTAAATTTATTATTTAATGCGCTATAAATTTTTTTCGAATCTCTGGTTCTTATATTCTCATTTCTAGTGTTTCTGTTGGTCATTAAAATTAAAAAACTAAAACGAACAAATTTTTTTATCAAATGAGTTTCACCTAATACCAATTATACAGTGAAACCTGGAATTAGCTCCCCTGGATTTTGCCCTTCCGAGAATTGACGCCGCGCCGTGGGGATACGTGAGAGGTGTTTCCGGGGGGATGTGCGGTGTTCCTGTAAAAACGTGAACTTGAATTAAAGGATATAGCAAATATGTAATGTTCAGAAAATTAGTATTCTTATTATTTTTTAAAAGTAAATATTTTATTCTGTTTTATTCTGTTTCCTTCTTTGATTTGAAAATTTCAAAAAATTTCCATATTGCTTCGAAAATTATGGCAAATTTTTGCTATGTACAGTTTTTGCTAGTGAATAATAATGAAAAATTATAAATGAAGAAAAATTTTTTTGCTGAATTTAGATTTTTTTAAACTGCCAAAAACATGTTTTTTTATTAAGTCATATTCACACATTTTAAAAAAAGTCGAATATGTCGAACCTGTAATTTCTTTAGCTTAAATCAAAGAAACAACATGCTATTTTTTTTTGTTTTTTCGAAAGAATTTTTTTAGAGATGTTTCAAGCGTTGACAAATTGTCAATTTTACGTTTTTGGGAGCTTTTGACGACTTGCTATCACTAAAAAAATAAATAAAAACAAAATAATAGCATGTTTCTTTGATTCAAGCTGAAGAAATCTCAGTTTAAACATATGCAACTTTTTAAAAAATGTGTGTATAGGACTCAATAAAAAAACATGTTTTTTTTGCCATTTTCAAAAAATTGTAAATTGAGCAAAAACTTTTTTTTATAATTTATAATGTTTTACTATTATTCACTAGCAAAAACTTTACGTAGAAAAAGTTTGCCATAATTTTCGAAGCAATAGAGAAATTTTTTGAAATTTTCAAAAATTTGGATTTGCAAATCAAAAAAGGGAACAGAAGATATTAACCGATTTCAAAATTTATTATTCTTTTACTTCCTTCGGATGTCAACCCACAAATTTTTTCGCTCAGCTCAAACAATTCGACTAATTTGATCATTTTCACTCCGCCTTAATGTATGAAGGAACTTTCAAAGCTTTTTGATCCTCTTATAAAAATCATGGCCTTTTTAGGACTTCCTAACAGGTTCCAGGTTTTAATTTAATGCTTTTCACTGAATTTCATAATAATCTTGGAATATTTTTCTGATTAATTTATAATGATTTGAATTTGAAATTGTTATTCATTTGAATTCGAGGGAATACTCGATTGATTTTAATGGTTTGAAGTAAGTTTCAAAGCTTTTTTTCCTCTTATATAAATCATGGCATTTTTAGGACTTTTTAACAGCTTCCATGGATTAATTTAATGCTTTTCACTGAATTTTATAATAATGTTGGAATATTTTTCTTATTAATTTATCGTGATTTCAATTTGAAATTGTTATTCTTTTTGAATTCGAGGGAATACTCGACTGATTTTAATGATTTGAAGGAAGTTTCGAAGCATTTTTTTCCTCTCTTAAAAATCATGGCATTATTAAGACTTTTCATTAGGTTCCAGGGATTAATTTAATGATTTTCACTGAATTTTATAATAATGTTGGAATATTTTTCTTATTCATTTATAGTGATTTGAATTTGAAATTGTTATTCTTTTTGCATTCGAGGGAATACTCGATTGATTTCAATGATTTGCAGGAAGTTTCAAAGCTTTTTTTTCCTCTTGTAAAAATTATGGCATTTTTAGGACTTTTTAACACGTTCCAGGGAATAATTTAATGCTTTTCACTGAATTTTATAATAATGTTGGTATACTTTTCTAAATAATATATAGTTATTTCAATTTGAAATTGTTAGTCTTTTTGAATTCGAGGGAATACTCGATTGATTTACATGGTTTGAAGGAAGTTTCAAAGCTTTTCTTTCCTCCTATAAAAATCATGGCATTTTTAGGACTTTTCAACAGGTTCCAGGTACTGTTGTTTTCCTATTAGTAAATGGGTATCGAACGACCCTCGCGTAATTGAAGAGGTAAGGGATGTGAATCAATAGCCCATCTTAATCAACTTTGCGAGTGAAGACGATCAAGTCAGAACTCTTAGATTGCTATGGCAAGCCAGTTTCGATTATTTAAGTTACTCGGTGAATATTTCAAATTACATAAAAATAACAAAAAGACTTGGAAACTCACAATTTAAATTCTGATTATTTCGATTCCGAACGCTATAATGATTCAATTCGGCTTGTTGAAGTCATAAATCATTGTGAAAGATTTGCATCCAAATGCAAAAACAAACACAAAAAACGCTTAGGGCATCTGCGCTCTTCTGAACTCGCTTAGACAAATACAGCACTGGCTACAATCTCGCAGCGAAATTCCTTTTCAGATGAAATCAAGACGTTGGCAAACAGTTTGCCAATTATCAAAGGCTAACTAACCTCTTTGAGTCACATAAGGAGCATCCTATAATTTTATCAGCTTAAGATCATTTTAATTGAATTTTGATTGAAAATGAGCATCAGTGCCTTCTACAAGCTGGCTCTCAATTGCTTTTGGCTTCGATTCGCAAGAATTTCTGGCATCTAGGGGGACAAACGTTGGCTAGGAGGGTGATCAGATCTTGTATTAAATGTTTGAAGACAAATCGAAGAAGGGCAACATCAATAATGGGTAATTTGCCAAAGTCTAGAGTTTCTCCTCACCACCTTCCTACATCACAGGAGTAAACCATGCTGGTCTTTTCATCGTGAAAGACTGAAATGGACGTGGTTCGAAAACCGGCAAATCGTATGTGGCCATTTTCGTGTGTTTTGCCACCAAGTTAGTGCACCTTGAGCTCGTGTCTAATCTTACGGCAGAAGCCTTTATTTTAATGACATTTAAAGATAAAAAGTAAATTTTGGAGTTGTTTTCAAAATAACTCATTAAAGATTCTTCAGAGAACACATGTATCTTTAAATCGTCTTTGAATATAATTTTTACTCTATTCAGGGAAAAGGAATATTATAGTAGTTTTAAAAAAGTACTTCAAATTAAACGCGACAATACAACGTGTACGTCTCAAGAAAATAGGAAATGTACTAAGTCGAATGCCATACACGATACTGCTATCCGGCAGAACCCGTCCACTGTCGTGTAACCAATTAGAGCTATCTGCCGAATACAAAACTAGCGCCCATGACCGTGCATCTGTACACAGTCTATAACATATTAAAACGTGCAATATTAGTTTTTGTGAGCCAAAAGTCGGAGATTCGTCGTTTACCTTGTAAAAAAATTAACAATAACGAAGAATCTCGGACTTTTGGCTCTCAAAAATTAATATTGCTCGAGTAATTATTTTGCATGATTATTCAGCAATGACATTATATTTAATCGTGCTCTTGATATAGATTTAAAAAGTAGGATTCACTCTTGATTTTATTATTTCGTCCTCGTTCTCTTACTCTGCGGTCCCTAATGCTCCTCTTATTGAATGCACTATTCTATATTTATCTCGTCCGCAGTCCATGTGGAAATCATTTGAAAACTGCTTTGTAACGTGGATCATTTGCTGCAGTTTCTGATTTGAACTAGCGTAAAGCTTCAGGTCATCCATGTACAGAAGATGTGTCAGTTAATGACCATTCTCGTCATTATGTATTTTGAACACATGAGACATTCTACTTAGTGTCTTGCGTATATGCTATATATATATAAAAACTAAAGGTTAACAACCACCGCAGGGTCCCACTGGGAGTAACTGTCATCTAAAAAATGACATTCATTTTTTAGATGACAGTTGCTCCCAGTGGGACCCTGCGGTGGTTGTTAAGCTTTAGTTTTTAATTATATATATATAATTTTCCTAAGCTTCTCTGAAACATTAAAAAATTTTTTGAACATATTAGATATGTCGAAACTGTATCTAGACAATTTCTAAGATCTTTTTTTATTTAACAGGCTTTTACCAAATTTTAGGAAGAATCTACTTTTTTTTAATTTGTTGAAATCATTTCAAGCTTGAAATCATTTTTGTATCTCTTCAAAACGTCAGAAATCTTCTGTAATGTTTCAAAATCCCACGTGACGGTTTTGTTTTGATTGTGTGTCCTCCTTCCTTCCAACTAATGTGTAATCGCCAGGCCAGCCGGACCTGAACAACATAAGCAACAGGCCATCCCTCTTGAGGCTCCTGTCAAATGACAGCTCTTAAGTGGATTCTGTGCTCGTCTCGGTATCAATTTGCAATTCATCTTACTTGAGTTTAAGTTAACTGGTCGTGAATATTTCAAATTTGGGCGTAGTGTGAAATACCACGTCACAATACATAGATACATACATGGAGAATTTTGGAGAATTTAAGGGGGATTAGAGGACGCGAGGAGAAATGAGAGGAGGAGAAGTAGGGAAAGTGATAAGAGGGGGAGTAGAGTAAATAAGGAAGGGGGAATAGTGAAAGTAAGGGAAGATGTGTGTAGGGGTAGTGAGGGGAAATTGAGGAGTAGAAGTAGAGGATGTACAGGGTAGCACTTTGTACGCTTCACTGGCGCATAAGTGCAAAGAGTGGCAAATACAAGTCACAATTACAATCCCAGGGCGAAGTGACTTCATTCTCGTAGCGACTGAATTATTGCAGCCCATCATAACACTGCAGCCATCACTGGCAAACCCTATAAATACCAAAGGCCAATCTAATAGGTCAATTCTTTCGAAAGTCATCGTGCTCACAGACATACATACATACATACATACATACATACATACATACATACATACATACATACATGCAGACACATTCGTAAAGACCTGTTTTTTGGGTTCAGGGGGTCTCAAAACGTGGACATTTTACAAAACGGGGGGGGGGGGGTTAAAATTTTACACAAATCTAACACCTTCTCTGGATGAGAATGTAAAAATATATATATATTAAATTTATTTTAGAATTATTTAGAATTAATTTCGAATTAAAATTATTTTACAATTAAAATAAAAGAATAAAAATAAATATAAATGTAAGTTTTCTGAGATTCTTCAGAAAGTTTCGAAATATTTTCTAAGATTTCAGGTATTTTAAAGCAAAATTTGAAAAAAGCACTTTCAACCGCATAGTTTCATTTTCAGACAAAAAAGATAAATTCTCAACGAAAAATGTAATAATTGCTATTTCAATAAAAAAAAATATATTTTCAACCAAAAACGGTTGAATTTAGCATTAGAAAAATGAATTTTTGACAAAATAATGATAATAATTCTGGAACTATGTTCATTAGTTATTAAAATAATACAAGGAATTACCTTAAAACATTGTGTTGTCCTTTTAATATCATGAGATATGTCTTTATAAAATAAATTTTTGTTAAATTTATTTTACAATTATTTACAATTAATTTCCGATTACAATTATTTTACAATTAAAATAAAATTGTAAGAAGTAAATTTTGTAATGTTGATATAAGTATTTTCAGGCATTAAAGGTTTTGTAAAGTTTTATATGTTAAGAAAGCATATGAGGTCAAGTTAATAACTTTTTTGCTTTTCTCTTAAAATCCCCAAGATTGTGATTAGAGCCTAGGGGTAAGACTACTTACTCGGGGGAGGGGGGTCGTACGGTGTCCCCGAGAGGCCGTTAGGACACCTTCAAACCCCTAGGTGCCGAAGTACCACGGGCACGATCACTCTACACACATGGCTTAGAGGGGTGGCCATAACGAGTGAGACGCTTAATGAATACCTGTTCGTAGGCCACCATACCAACGGAGGGCTGTTTCTTGGTCGCTGTGTGGGCCGTAGGTCATTCCCGTCCCGATTCAAAAACTGGATTTCGGTCCGGGAGAAACCTCGACCCTAGGATCCGGAAGGTCCGTGTTTAGTTAGGCTTCTTCACTGTTCTACCGTACTACAATCATACATACCAAGAGAGCCGAGGTCCGTTTGATCCCCTCATTCTTAAACTCTTAATTTAACAATACTAAATGGAAACAACGAAGAATTTTTACCGTATGATTCAATATTAAAAGAAACAGAAAGAATGATAAGGACTTTGATCGATATACTTCGTTGTATATGCAGAATATTTAACTAGCATCGATTTTTTCGCTTTTTTCAATGTGATTTGGAAAGGTGTGGGAAGTACTCTCCCAATCTGAACAAGTGAGATTCACTAGCTGAAATAGCCAAAAGTGGGTCGCTGCTATCACTGCAGTAAAAATGTCACAGATAATCAGTGATACTTCACTGGTTGTCAGTGGAATTTTCATTGCATTTATGCGACTGACCCACTTCTGACTATTTCAACCCGTGATTGTCGCTGGATGAGTTTCAGAGAGTAGCGCACGGAACCCCTCTAAGCCATGAGTGTAGAGTGATCGTGCCCTTGGTACTTCGGCACCTAGGGGTTTGAAGGTATCCTAACGGCCCCTCGGGGACACCGTACGATCCCCCTCCCCCGAGTAAGTAGTCTTACCCTATATATATATATATATATATATATATTCCAGATATAAGCAGCAACCCTCAAACTAAAGCCAGTCTAAAATTGGAACGAGACGATAGTCTTTACATCGGAAATATTTGGTGTGTTTTACATATTGAAAGTGAATATTTTGTGTAACATTTATAAATCCATGAAGATTTTTCAAAAATTTTACCTATAAAATTGAATATTATCCATAATTTTTTTCATTGTATCTTGTTTCGGAATGCGCATCCACAAAATGAAAACTAATCCAAATGTCTGATTCTTTAGACAATTCTAAACCAAATATTGAATCGCGAAATTTAGCTAAAAATAATCCCGATTTAGCGAAGATAGTAGATCAGAATAAGGCAAGAGCTTTCCAACAAATAAAGAGATCGCAAAATAAATTGATCGACGAAACCTTGCTTCAATCTGAAGCAAACTATTATATCAGAAGTAGAGTCTTTTTCAACAGTAAATTTTCAAGATATTAGTATTTTGATAAGCTCAAGTTCTTCTCACAACAATTTAACTTTCAATAATACCGAAAATTTTGAAGATTCATTCTATAACTCAACGATCAAACCAGAAAATTCCACAGTTTTTGCCCACGAAAATTTCAACTCTACCCTCTCGTGGCAAACAATTTGAATTCAGACTCATTTAGCAGTTCAGACTCAGAGTAAGATTCAAGAAATGTCAAAAAAGATCCAGAAAAATCAATTTCAAAGAGTAATAAATTAACTAAACCATTAATTAGGTCAAATACAAGTAACATTTAATTGAAAAAGAAATTTCAATGGATGAAGGCAAATTAGTTAAAAACACATATTTGTTTGTCAAAGTGTGCGACGTTTCGTTGGCATTGGTTCGCCAACCTCATCAGGCTAATTTATTAAAATAATTGGATTATAAAACTTTATAATCTGAGATAATAAAATCTATAATCCAAGATTTTAAAATCTAATATCCATATTAGAAACCTGGTCCATTAGATAACCTCAAATATATATAATACTTTGTGCGGACGTAATTATAAACCTATCCGAAATTCTGATAGACGAGATCGGAAGTAGAACTGGAAACAAATTTCAATATTTTAAACATACAATAAGCAGGAAAGTGACTATCATAAGACTACAAAAAAATAAGTAAAGGAGACTAAGTTTCTGTACTTGTACAAATGCAGTGATGTGTAATGAAAATAAATATAAACTTACGCTTTTTTTAAGTCTAAATCACGTGTGACTTAGCACTAATAATCATTTTATAACCTAATTATCACTTCTTTCATTGCAAAATGGATGCATATGACACGCGCCACGATGCGGCGTACCATCTGAGACTACACAGACGCCTGGATATTTCAAAATCTGAGATGTTACAATTTAACTAGTAGTCTTGCGCGCGCCAAGCCGCGCGCCTATTACTTTTTGTTATGAAAAAGAATAAACCAAATACATTTTTTTCTATATTATGTATATTTAATTGCTGTTACAAAAGATTTGTACAAAATAATTAGAAGGCATTATTATACGAGTTTTACAAAATTGAAAAAAATGAATGATACATAGAACAATGGCTGTAATTACCAATCTTAGAGTTTTTAAGAAATATGATAACAAATTTTGAAGTTGTCTATTTGCTCGGCAATCATTGCCATCCACACTCTATAGTAATCCATTCACCACTAAAAATCTGTGTAAACCTAGAAAATCCCTCACTTCTTGTGAATGAATTACTTAATGTACATTAAAATATTGTAAAATCCCGTGAAATGGTATGAAATTTTATAATATTCCTTAGCCAGCTATTTCCCATAAAAAATTCAAAAAGTTAGAGCATCTTGGAAATTTTTAAGACAATTTTTTCAAGACTTGAAAGTTCTATTAAGGGTTATTCATAGTACTCAAAAAGTAAAACAATTTATTTTGGTGACTTTTTTCGATAAAAAGAAAATTTTCAGATTTATAGCATTTTTAACATTTAAAAAAATCAAACGATAATGAAAATTTTAAGCCAAACCATAAAAAATAACTTTGAAAATAACAGGCTGTCTACTGTCTACCCTACCTGGAAAACATGGAAAACTGGAATTGTCAGAAAATTTCTATATGCCTGGAAAAAACTGAAAATGTCAGGGAATTCTTTTCAAAATCAGGGAATTTTTTGAGGGCGTGCTTAATTTCTTGTAAATTACAATCTAAAATTGCATAAAAATGATTCTTTATTTGTAAAAATAGCTCCATATTACTGTATTCAACTATTTTTTTGAAAATTCAACAATTAAAAAAAAATGTCTTCTCTTTCTTGACTGAAAAATCCATCTTATTCGCAATTTCAACTGTTTTTTATAAAAAATTTAAATCTTTTTTGGTTAAAATATCAACTACTACATTTTTGGTCAGAATTCATATTTTTTAAAATGAAACTTTAATTGCTAAAAGTTAAACTTTTTTGTTAAACATTGATTTTGTTGTCTGAAGATTCATCAGTTTAATTGAAAATTCATCTCTTTTGTTGGAAAATGAACTACTCTGGTCAAAATTTGTTTTTTCTTTGGCTGAAAATTAACTTTTTACTGATAATTTAGCCATTCCAGTTGAAATTTTAACTATTTCATTGCAAATTTGTTTTTTTTCTTTTTTTTTTTTTTTTTAAAAATTAATTTTTTAAACTGAAAATGTAATTTTTTCATAGATTTCTTTTAATTTTTTTAGACATGTCACTTCCAAATCATCCATTACGATATCTGCAAACAAAGGTGAGATCAGAGAGCCCATTGGACTACCATTAATTTGTTTGTAAATATCGCTTTTAAAAATAAAAAACGTATTTTCAAAAAGGAATTTCGTACAATTTATAATGTCGTTAAATGGAATTCTACATTGATTGTTGATATGTTCGACCCTTTTTTCTAAACTTCGTAAAACTAAATTACAAGGAATATTGGTAAACAACGAGCTGACATCAAGTGAAAGGAGAACATAATCATCGTCTATGTATGTATCTCTAATTTTTTCATTTAATTCGAAACTATTATTGACATGTGAAATAGGGGTTTTAATGCAATTTTTTAACTTATCATAAATTATTTTGGCAGAAAAATGTGTTGAACTGTTAATAAGTGACATAATCGGACGAGAAGGGACATCTTGTTTATGTATTTTTGGCAAACCATAACATTTAGCTAGAACTGTAACAGTTAAAGTAAGTTGATTGTTATGGTATTCGTATTTTAAAAAATTATTTTCATTGAGATTTTTTGTAATTTTTTATGTGTCTGTCTGTATTTTTTTCAAAGGATTTTTATTTACAGGAATGTAAGTAGATGTATCAGAAAGCAAATTAGTCATTTTTGAGTTATAAACTGATTTTATTAAACAGACAGTCAGGTTACCTTTATCTGCATTCGTAAAAAATATATCAGAGTTATTTTTCAAAAAATCTTTGGTCTTATCTAATTTTATTGAGATTTCTCTGTCTTCTTTGGCTATATGAATATCTCTCTCTAATGTTTTATTAATATTAGTAGTCAATTTGTCTCTAATTTCATTTTTAAGGTCATTGTGTAGATCTGACGATTGAATATATATATATATATATATATATATACCAACTTACATAAAAATTCAATAAGAAGTCTGTTGTAACATCCTCTTGATAAGTATTTTAAGAATTTTCGATTTGTTGAATAATTTGTAAAGCTTTCCAGTTGTGTCATCTCTGAATTTTTATTTTTAACATTATATATGTAAAAAATTTTAAAATATTTAATATATCGAGAAATCTTGCAAAGTGTATCAAGAATCTGTTGCTACTGACTTTTCGTTAAAATATGATACCAATCGGTTCCATATTTTTTGTTTTGTTTCAATCGCACAGTTTCTAAGGAATTAACATAAAATCACGAAGAAACTTATTTTTTAATGGTTGCTTAGTCAGCTGCCAAGTTTCATTGAAATCGGCTTATAACTATACGCCGCCAATCCACAAAAGGTTCAAAATACATAATTATTCCAGATGAAGATTCTTGGTAGCTTTCTTTTGTACTTGATGGCTGTTCACTACCGCAAATCTTGATCAAAGTGGAAGTTTAATAAGCTTAAACTTAAGTTTTTAAAATTGAAGTGGTCGCAGTATCTCACTACTAAAAGTTTTTAGAAACTTTTCAAAAAAAGAGAACAGATTACGATTGAAACATTTTGGAATTTTTAAGGAAAAACCTTATTTCGTCGACTTCTTCCAGACCATTTATTCAGAATGTTGTACATAAAAATGACGTTTCGGAATTAGACCGATTCCCTCATCAATTATCTTTAAAATTTCGCAGATAGTTAGTATTTTGGAACCATAAACGGACAGATGAAATCGAATTTTTTTTTCTCAAAAGATGTATTAAAATAGTCATTCTCAATATAAATAGAATGCTTATTTTCAAAAATAATTAAGACCTCTTGTGAGGACGAAGTATGTAGAATTTAAAGGTCTAGATTCATTGAAATCTGATTAGTCGCTCAAAGAAATATTTATTTGATTTAATGAGTTCGATTCTTGGAATAGATTCGCACGCATTCCAATCAATTGATTTTGCATACTTGAATCAAGTATTTAGGTTTATTTAAATCAAAGAAATAATAGTTTAATTCAAAATAATATTAATTACATACGGCTTTCCACCTTAGAATTTCCATGTTGCGACAGCGACGTGGTCATCGCTCTGGACTTTACACTCGACGGACCCAAGTTCGATTCCTGCTGGAGGTGAATTTTTTATCGATTTTTTCTGTTTCCGGTTCATCAAGATTTTAAATTATGTGAATTGTTTGAATTGAATATGTATAGTAATAACAATGTTAATTATAATTAAGGCTGAAAGGATCCATTTGTTCCTTTAGGAAAATATGTACAACAGCTGAAGTACGAACTACTTTATTGCATTCGCGCATGGTTTAGGCCAAAGAATAGTTATTTGTGATACAAGTGCGCAAAAAATGTGATTGCGTGCGAGTGTGAATTTTGCAGCTTCGAGCCGCAGGCGAATGATGCAATCGCGTGAGTTAACAATCTCCTATGCGCACGTGTATCACACGCTATTTTTTGCAATGCCCGCCCGAAAAAGTTGTGTTAGGAGGAGTTAACGAAAAATACTAACCTTAAAAGAACAGATTTTTAAATTTTGTAAACTATTTTTTTGAAAAAAAAAAAATGTTTGAAAAAAAAATCTTGAAAAAAAAGTTCTGAAAAGTCTGCCCGCTGCGTGGGCATATTCTCATCGCGCGCTTTGCGCGCGGCTCGCTTCGCTCGCAAGTTTGAACGCGCCTAGGGCGCGCGACTGTTGGTTCTCGCGCTTCGCGCTCGATAATATATTTATCTCGCGGTTCACTTATTATTTGTTCATAACTGAAAAGTCAAAGCAAAAATAAAGACTACAAAAAAAGAAACTTTCTAGCATTACTCCAAGAGGAGATAGTTATAAACAATAATAAATTGTTTTAATAAGGATTTTTGTTAAATTGCAATAATTATTACCTCACAAAGTGAAAAGTGGACAAAAAGTTTAAGAGTTCAGAAAAAACCGCAACTTTTTAGCACTTATCTGAGAGAAGATAGTTATAAACAACAATAATTTGTTTAATCAATTATTTTTGCTCAACTTAAATCATTATTAGGTCACTTCAGGTGAAAAATAGACAAATAGTTGAAAATTGCAGAAAAAACCGCAACTTTCTACCATTAAGCAAAGAGAATATTATTAGCAACAATAATAAATTGTTCAAACAATTATTTTTTTAACTTGAATTAATTATTACTTCACTTTAATTACAAATTGGACAGAAAGTCCAATTTTAAGAAAAAACCCGCAACTTTCTGGCACTTATCTAAGAGAAGATAGCTAATAACGATAATAATTTGTTTAAACAATTATTTTTGCTCAAATAAAATAAATGTTAACTCATTTCAAGTGAAAAGTGGAAAAAGTTGCAAATTTTAGAAAAAAACGCCATTTATAGCATTATTCAAAGCGAATATTTTTAAAAATAATAACAAATTTGTTAAACAATTATTTTTGTTAACGATGATTAGGTATTACCTCAATTCCGGGATCCGCACTAATGATATTTCGAATTAGCTCAATTCTCTGATAATGACTTTATTGTCAGATCACATAATGTGAGAAGAGTGAATGAAGCCTGAAACAAAGACCTTGGATACTAACGGGCCTAAGTGAAGAGCCACACATAACAATTTTGTGAGACTCTCCACGTGGGGTAATTTTTTAAACAATATTTCTTTTTGTGAATATATTTTTCTGAAATAATACAGATATTTGAAATATTCTTCAAATTTTTTACATGGATCATATTATACATGTTAATTTTCTTTGAAGTAGCTATTGAGAATGTAACAGTCAAAGAAAAGCTGAATATTTCAGAAAATCCCTCACCTTTTACCATTACTCTTAGAGAAGGTAGTTATAAACTATAATTTATTGCATTACTTATTATCTCACTGAGTAAAAAGTTAAGAATTTCAGAAAAACCGCAGCTATCTAGCATTATTATACGTAAAGATAGTTAGAAACAATAATAATTTGTTTAAACGTTCATGTTTCTTGAATTGCATTAATTATTACCGCGCTCTAATTAAACAGTTGACAAAAAGTGAAAAATTTCAGTAAAAACCCGCAACTTTTCAACGTTATTGAAAAAGAATATTATATAAAAAATAATAAATAATAACAAATTGTTAAAAAAATTATTTTTGTTAACTTCATTTTAATATCACCTTACTATACTTTGAAAGTGGACCAAAATTGGAAAATTTAAGGAAGAACTGCAACTTTTTAGGTTTTTTCTAAGAGATTATTATGATAAATAATAAATTGTTTAAATTTTTGTTAAATTTAATTGATTATTGACTCGCTCTAACTAAAAATATGAAAAATTCAGATGAAATTGCAAATTTCTAACTCTACTCTAAGATAAAATGGCTATTAACCCAATATAAAACAGACTTATGGGGGTAAAATCCAAAAAGTAATTTCTTATTCGTATTCTATGGCTAATCCTTAGTCCACGTGGACTTTGGATAGACCCCCCGGCCTCCCTCGTGGACAATCGTGGACTTTAGCCCCCCCCCCCCGAACTGTCCACATGGTATATGGGTATATAGGTATATATATATATATATATATATATATATTATTTTTAGTCCTTTTCCAGGTGTCATTCTCATAGTTTTATAAACTCTTATATTCCACTTATTCCAGTAAGGCTGTTTTTCAAATTTTTGGCATCTCAACTATTACATATGAAATATACATATATTGAACAGACTATATAAAAGGTGTTTACTAATTTTCTTGATTTCGTCAAGAGACACGCAGTTTTAAAATTTATAAGATAAAAAATGGGATAAAGTCCATTTTATTGTTCCCCTTCCCCATGTAAAAAAAAACTTTTTTAAAGTTTTGACACAACCAGAAAAAGATTTGGTTGAATGAACAAATTTTGGTTTAATCAACCCTAGAATATGGTTATTATATCGATAACAAAATATTTGGTTGACCCAAGAAAATTTGTTGGTTAGTAAAATTTTGTTGATTATACCATATCCTTTGATTGATACAAGCAAATATTTTGGTTGGTCCAAGTAAAACTTTTGGTGAATCCAAGCAAATATTTTGCTCGGTTCAAAAGAATATTTTATTTTATTCAAAAAAGTTTTTTTGCTTGTCTAAGGAAAGAGTTTGGTTGATTTAACCAAAATTTTTAGTTAATCTAACCATAAACAACCCAGCACAATGTACATTGTAAATGGCTTACCATGGAATTTTGTCATCTTGTGTGAATTATTTAGTAGTTTATTAAGCTACTAAATATCACATGATTACACAGTAAAAAGAAATATTTCAAGTTATATTCGACTTAATTTCAAATTTGACTTGAAATAAGGAGGCCTAAAAAAGCGTTTTTGGGGGGATTTTTTTTTAGCAGAAAAAAATAAGCAAGTCTAGAGAACTTTTTAGAATATTTTAATGTATATTTGAACATTATAAAAAAATCCGTCGGATGAGACGTTTGTATCTGCATCGGAGAGTATCCTTTATAGATGTCACGTCCTGAATGCGGCTCTGTTGCACGCCCAGGTATGTATAGGTCTCTCCAGGGCCAAGGTGTCGTATAGCGTTTTTGTCGACGAGCTCAGTGTCTTCCGGGATGCCATTAAGTTTTCCTTTCTTCAAATAAACCTTGGCGTATTTTTCTAACTCGAACTCCATTCCAATCTCCTGAGTGTACTCTTCGACAATGTCTAGAGTTAGATGTAGTTTCTCTTGATTTTTAGCACAGATCTTAAGATCATCAATGTAAAATACATGGGTGACCTTATGCTTTCGATTTCGAGATTTGTCGCAGAGGTACCCTTCGGAATGGCGAAGTGCTAAGTTGCCCATCTTCGGCAGGAGAACTGTGCGCCCTTCAACCAACCACTCCGGAATGGGCTCTTCCGACCATCTGGTCCCAGGGCGGAATAGTTCTTCATGCCTCTTAATATGTTTTTCACCTCCTCGGAAGTGATAGGTAGGAATTCCTCCTCAGGTGTTATGAGGGCACTGCACAGGTCCTTGAAGCTATTTATATTTTTTGAGTGTTCTTTCAGTGGATGCTGGACCTCGTAGACTTCTCTCCAAAATGCCTCGACCACCTCTGGTATGGGCGGGTGGACGACAGTAACTGGAGGGTCTTGGAAGAGTCGAGATGGGTAAGACAAAAACTGTTGATTTTATCTGATCCGCCTCTCTCTCCGCTCTAGAACTCTCCTAGCATTAGATCAACCGTTGGTTTTGTATATATATATATAGAAATAGAAATAGAATAGAAATAGAGTCAATTGTCGAGAATGAGAAGTGTCGGATATACTGGAACTTCATATTCTCGACAATTGTTCCTGTTGCTCTCGCGTCGGAAGGGTTGCCGTGTGCGAGTACTAAGTCGAATATATTGCGCAATATTATGGAAACGGTTCAGGCGGTCCTGACTGTTTGTTTACGTTTCGATTTCCCCGAGTTAGTAACAAGGCTATTTCAGTGAGTGTTTTTAATTTTTTTTGTCGTCGTACCTTTAAAAAATAGAGATCGAGGAAAAAGGTAAGGTAAGAGTTTCAGAGTTTATTATTTAAGGGAATAGTTAACATGTAGTTTACATAGTTGACATTGTTAGTATGTATTGTGTTTCAAAACGTAACAGACGTTCTCTGAATAAAAAAAAAGGTTTTTAAGATGAAGTATTGTCTAGAAAATAAATAAAACAATATTTAAATAAAAATTTTAAAACTTTTTTCGAATACCATAAAAACTACAAAAGAATACAATGAATAATATAACATAAAACTTTAAAATAACTATGTATTTGTTGAAATGTTTCGAACACTGAAGTTCGAGTTGAAATTAATGTTTGTTTCAAGAAAAAATAAAAGAACAAAAAAATTGTTCAATAACGCTTTTAATGACTTCTCCATGCATAAAATTTGAAAATATATCAAGTCATATATAAGAAAAAGTTTAATAGATCAAACAGATTCCCCTGATTACGAATATCTTGGGGTTTTTTCAAAACCTGGTCAGTTTTTGTTTGAACAATTTTTTTTACAATTTTCTTATATATTAATACGAAAAAAATTTTTTTAGCATCTCCGAGCAAAAATAAAACTTTTTGTATCTTGCACTTTTTTTGTAGCATAAATTGCTTGCTCAGGAAGATTTAAAACTTGTACATTGTCTATATCGAGGTTAGATCTTTTGAAATCAAAACGAAATCTTCCGTTCGAATGACAACTTCTTTCCTTCAATTAAAAAATTAAATTTTAGACCTATTTTATATAAACGATACGTGGATGATATTTTAGCTATTGTTCCTACAGAAAAAATGGATGACTTCGTAAATATTATTAAAAGTATTGAAAATTCCATACAGTTTCCATCTGCACTTGAACCTAACAATCCAATTAATTATCTTGATTTACAAATTATAAAGACACCTAAAGGTGAGTTAATTACCAATTGGTTTAAAAAAAGCTTCATGGTCTGGTAGATATCTTGATTTTAATTCCCAAAATTTGTATTGCCAAAAGGTCGGCCTAATTAAAGGTTTAATTGATAGATGCATTAAATTGAGTCATATAAAATTTAGGAAAGAAAATTTTTATCAAATTAAAATCACACCAATTCAAAAGAATTATCCTCTACCTTTAATAAATAATATTATTCGAAAACGAATTTATGAAATGTATAATGGTTCTTGTAGGAAAAAAAACTGGTTTGACACGTACAAAAATCGGATCTAAAAGTGACGTTACCTTATGTTCAAGGACTCTATGAAAGTTTGAGAAAATCGTTAAAAAAAATTTAACATAAATGTTTATTTTAGCAATCAAAACACTCTTTAAAAATTTTATTTAATCAAAAAGATATTGATAACACCGAAAATTTGTCTCGAATTTTTTATCGCATTAAATGTAATTTCTGTGAAAAAGTGTATATTGGTGAAACAGATAGAACATTAAAAACTAGAGTTTCAGAACATAAAAGAGATTGTACATTTGTTGGAACGTAAACCATTACTTCGATTTTGATTTTAACAATATTAAAATTCTGGCTAGAAGGAAAAATACTTATAAAAGACGAATAATAGAATCCATTTTTATAAACAAATATCACAATATTTCTATTAACTTACAGACAGAAATGGTTCTAATAGGGGGGGGGGCTTGAATGCATGGACCGGGGAACAAGGAGGAGAGGTGTGGGATAGAGATAAGGAGATGTTCATAAGAAACTCGAAACAAAAGGAAACGGATCTGGAGGGTAGGATGCTTTTGGACTTGTTGGGGGAGGCGGGATGGTTCATTTGTAACGGACATACCAAGGGAGATGAAAAGAGGGAATATACGTACGCGGCTATATGGGACACCATCATAGATTACATTCTGACAGAAGAAATAATAAGGAAGTTAATGGTTAGAATGGAAGTAGGCGACGTGATGGGCTCAGAACGCTTTCCGGTAATCGCGACAATGAGAGGTGGTCGCCCGAAGCGAGGGAGGGGGAAGCGGGAAGAAAAGAGGGAAAAGAAATTGAAAATGGGTATTTGGGGGGAAGAAAAGTTAAGAGAATTTACAGAAAAAATAGAAAACGAGGAAATAGGGTGTTTCGAAGAGGAAGGAGTAGACAAGCTGCTAGAGACTCTCAAAGGAGTGATTGATAAGGTAAGGGAAGAGGTGAGACCAAGAGAAGGAGAAGAGGGGGCTAGAAGAGGTTGGTGGGATGAAGAATGCAGGGATAGTAAAGAAAGGATGAAGGAAAGTGTAAGAAAATGGAGAAAAGGGAAAATAGAGAAAGGAGAACTCAACAGGAGAAATAGAGAGCACGAACGCATGATAAAGGAGAAAAGACAGAAGGTGAAAGAAAGATACATGGCAGAGGTAGAGAAAGCGGTAAAGGAAGGGAGGGAATGGGAAGTGATAAACATGAAAAGAGGAGGAAGGAAGGGCATAAATGAAGAAAGAGGAATGAAAGAGTGGACGAAGCACTTCAAGGGACTGTTAGGAGGGGTGGAAAGTAGGGTAAAGGGAGAAGGAAGAATGACAGATTTGACATGTAATGTAATACATTAAACAATTATTGTGAAAATGGCCCTACGGAGTTTTCTACTAGTGTCTGCATGTTTGTTTATAGCATTAATTAAGCTGATATGTATCGCTCCGGCGTGCAAATCAGGTTACCAAAGTGCACGCAGAGAACCCGAAGATTCCGAATATACAAAAATTAATTTTTTCGCCGTTCCGAAAAACCCAGCTAATAAAGCTTTATGACAAAAAGCTTTGATTCGGAAAAATTTTCCTGTGAAAGCTGGCTAGTTCGTTTGGAGTAAACAATTTTTAAAGGAAGACATTCTCCACGAGAAAATTCTAAAAGGACCCGATGGCACTATTTTAGGAAAGGTAAGTAATTATATATTTACTGTAAAATCGAAATCACAATTTAAAGATAAAGCAAAAGTAAATTCTTTTTTATTTAATAAACTGTATTATTAGGTATTTTCACTTTCTACTCGTTTGAAAAAAATCAGGTTGTTTTACAGTAAATATATATAATTACTTACCTTTCCCAAAACATAGTGCCATCGGGTCCTTTCAGGATTTTCTCATGTAGAATGTCTTCCTTTGAAAAATGTTTACTCCAAACGAACTGGCCAGCTTTCACATTAAAATTTTTCCGAATTAAATCTGTTTGCCGTAAAGCTTTGATAGCTGGGTCTTTCGGAACGAAGAAAAAATTATTTTTGTCATATTCGGGATATTCGGGTTCTCTGAGTTCAGTTTTGTAACCTGATTTGCAACCCGCAGCGATACAACATCTGCATAATTAATGCGATAAGCACACATAAAACACTAGTAGATAACTTGACTGGGCCATTTTTACAATAATTGCATAAAGAAATCGTTTTATTGTTACATTTTTAAGAGTTTGTAACGACAAAATCATTGCATATTTAGGACTTTTGGACAGGTTCCAGAGATTAATTTAGTGGTTTTCACTGAATCTTATAATAATGTTCATATATCTTTCCAATCAATTTATAGTGGTCTGAATTTGAAATTGTTATTCTTTTTGAATTAGAGGGATTTCTCGATGGATTTTAATAGCTTGACGGAAGTTTCAAAGCTTTTATTTTCTTCTTATAAAAATCATGGCACTTTTAGGACTTTTTGAGAGGTTCCAGGAATTAATTCAATGGGTTTCACTGAATCTTATAGTAATGTTCGAATATTCTTCAATCAATTTATAGTGATTTGAATATGAATTTGTTATTCTTTTTGAATTAGAGGGAATTCTCGATTGATTTTAATGCTTTGAGGGAAGTTTCCAAGTCTTTTTTTTCCTCTTATAAAAATCGTAGCATTTTTAGGACGTTTTGACAGGTTCCCGAGATTAATTGAATGGTTTTCACGGAATCTTATAATAATGTTCATATATCTTTCCAATCAATTGATAGTGATTTGAATTTGAAATTGTTATTTTTTTTGAATCAGAGGGAATTCTCGATGGATTTTAATGGTTTGACGGAAGTTTCAAAGCCTTTTTTTCTTCTTATAAAAATCATGGCACTTTTAGGACTTTTTGAATGGTTCTAGGGAATAATATGATGGTTTTCACTGAATTTCATAATAATGTTCGAATATTTTTCTAATTGATATATAGTGATTTGTATTTGAAATTGTAATTTTTTTGAATTAGAGGGAATCCTCGATTGATTTTAATGCTTTTAGGGAAGTTTCAAAGTCTTTTTTCTCCTCTTATAAAAATCATGGCATTTTTAGGACTTTTTGACAGGTTCCAGGGATTAATTTATTGGTTTTCACTGAATTTTACATCCTTCCATACCTTATCTCTAGGATCGCACGCTCTTATCAACTTGCCTTCCTCGCCTTGCCTCGCTTCGCCTCGCATGTGCCTACTCTCTCGCTTCCGCATCTACTACCTAATGCTTATCTACTATTTACAATATTTACATATTACCTATATCTACTTCCTCTCCTTTTTACAATCTTTCCTTCTCCATTCCTCTTCCTCCTTTTCTTCTCCATCCTACCCAACACTCCCTTCACCCATGCTACTGCCCTTTTGTCCCCCTTTTCATGCATCAATACCTCCATGCTCATTTCACTTCTTTCCACCTCTACGCTCTCCTCCAACCAATGCTCCACTTTTGCAAACCGCTTCCCACACAGTTCACACATCTTCTTTTCCCTAGAGAGCCAGAACCTATTAAAATCCTCCATGCACCCACTTCTCATCCTCGCTATAAGCTCTTGACTTCCTTTCTCTCCTTTCTCATACAAATATTGCGCTCTCGCCGTTGGCATTATCCACACATAGTTCCCGTTAAACCTCGACTCTCTTATTCTCTCTTCCCCTGCTATCTTCTCTCTCTCCATGCCGTTTTTCTTAACCAACTCGTATACCTTCCTTCCTTCCTCATGTATCCTTCTCACTTCATCCAACTATAGTCCATTCGTTCTAAAATACCTTTCCCTTTCAGCTTCTATTTTTCCACCCCCTCTCCTGTTCTCCTTCTCCCACCAACACTCCCTTACCAGCTTACTCCCCCCCTCTTCCAAAAATTTCTCCTCATATTTACACGCCCGAAACCCCGCCAGAATTCCTACACTCGTTCTCCCTGTCTCCTTCCTGACAATATAATTAGGCGTGTTCCTTGCCAACCCCAATGTCCACTTTACATACCTCTCCTGTGTCCTATTTACCTCTTTGACATTGACAACAGCGCCATCCGACACGCGAATATATATCGCGAAGTAGTATCTCGAAGTTATTGAAGCAATGTTAATGAAAAAGAGCAGTGGATATAACTTCATTTTGATCAAAAATGTTATACTAGGGGTTGAAATCAATTATTTACTATAAGATTTCTTCTTAATACTTAATTTGAATTTAAATTTCTTCTGAATTAGTGGCGCTGTCGCAGCGACCCAATAGACTCTACGATTCGACAAAGAAAACAAAGAAGAAGAAAAAGTAGTGGGTAGACAGAGAGAGAGAGACTATGATCGTTTCGAAACGAAAAGACCTGTCATTGGAACACAATCGGATCATATGTATCTACCACATATGATGGAAAGAGAGATCTCGAAACCATCGTTTCGCATTCGATCGCACCTTTTTTGTAACCTTCCACTATCAAGTTTTGACGTAAGAAGTGTGAAAACTGTTTTTTTTGTGGACAGTCAATCTAATATTTAGAAAAGTGATTTCCTGTAAAATAACTTCTTTGTATGTCTGTTTATAAAACAGCGTTATGCGCATTATGCGCAATAGGCATGCTACTGTCTTTGAATGTTTTATTCAAGTGAGCGACAGAGTATCTGGAGGGATTATTCAAGAGAAAGCTCTATTTTTAAACAAGATGCTCAGGAGTCCGTGCGTGAAATTTTTAAACGTTCTTTTTGTTGAAAATATTGGAAAAGAGCATTATATTACTTTATCATACTGCAAGTTTGGTAATAACCCATTACAGGGAGAAGTATGAATCCATACAAATTCCTGCAGGGTGCAGGTTCCCCTTATTTAATAAGAACACATTGTATAGAATTTATAAAGCTTTTTAATGAAAATTTGTGAGATGAAATAAATAACAGTGATTTATATATATATATATATATATATATATATATTTCTATGTATAAACTTACGTTATTATGCGCATGTTCGCACTTCATGGATATCTTGTATAACAGTGGTGAGAGATGCTGAGATTGTGGAAGACAAAGGGGACGAGCACGTGCAACAATATCAAAATTGCGAAAAAGCGAAAGCGAAGAAATTTCTGGACATCGTAAAGGGAATCGCCTCGGACGATTAAAATATCTTAATTCAGGTACCTATTCGCGAACGTGTGAGCATCGTGTTTTATTAGATTCTTCTTTCAGAAAGTTAACAGATAATGGAGGTTATGTTTATTTGTTTGATTAATTTTAAGCAATGGGAGTGCCTTAACATATCGGTGGCTAAAAAAGTACTTTTGGAATATAAAAACACATTGCAAACGCGAACCTAACTTGTACCATTTAAGGTAAAAGATGTAAATAATAAACAAAATTGATTATTATTTAGACAGAATAGATGTAATGCTTTCACGATGATTTAAATTTATCATATTATTTAGACGTATCTGAATGGAAATGAGTCTTTTTTTATTAGAATTTTAGTTGTTTCAAAATTAGTGCACGCTACAAGGGTCCTATGTTAAAATATTGACGGTATATCTTTTTCTATACTCAATACAGAGTTTTTAGGTATATCATAAATTTACAAAGATAATGGATAGTCCTGCTATTGGTACCGAAAAAATCCGGCTATTCGTACCGAAGTTTCTGTTCACGTAGCAGGTATTCCGTTCTAGCGTTTGATTTCATATCAATTACACGCAATTTTTAAATCCCTTCACAGAAAAAACTGGGTTTTCTATTGGAACCAATTTTTGGTTCCAAATGAGCTGCAACAAAAAGGAACCTCTCTTGCTGAAAAGGAACCCAAAATTACGAATGCGTACTGTATCTTCTATGTTCACACGTCTGTGTTTCCATTTTTGGGTAAAATAAATTTTGGGTGAAATCAATTTTGGGAGAAATGACATGCTACCGTCGTTTTCCAAAACATTAAATTTTTTTATTTGTATTCTTATTTTTTACGGTTAAAACAAAAACTAAGCGTCCTGTCGAAAAATTTGTAGTTGTTTTTTTTGGATGAGCAACTTCTGTCTATACATTTTTTCTCATAGCTTGTGTCATTTGTCAAAAAATTAAATTTTTTTATTTTTAATGTTTTTCATGAATAAAACAAAAATTACGCGTCCTATCAAAAAGTTAATTAATTAATAACAAATTTGTAGATATTTTTTGGGCACACAATTTTTGTCTCTTCATCTTTTTTTGCATCTTGCATAGTTTGACCGCAAAATGGAATTTTAATTTTTTCATTATTTTTTCTGCGATCAAAAGTTGAAGATTCGATTTTTCGAAAAAATTCCAAAGTTGTTATAATAATTTTTTTCAACTTCTTGTATATTTAACCATAAAAAATTATTAATGACTGTTTACCTGACGATTCTGTGAAGCCAGCTAAAAATGGCGGAGCCAATCAGCGAGTTGTAAGTAGGTTGCCACACTGTCTCTGGACTAGTGATGGGCGCTGCTCGGTATTTCACAGTCATGACCAATCCTGACCGGTCCTGACGGTAAATGTTGGTAAAACGCGGTCAGAGTCAAATATCTCCGCCAGGAAAGGTTTTTTTTAGCGAAAAGGGGTTTAGTTGTTAGGACATACCCTATGCTAAACTTTTACAAAAAGTTTTTCTGTTCTAAATGTTCCAGTTATTCTCAAAGTAACAAAAATTCCAAAAAGCTGAGCATAGCAGACGACACTTTTGACAGTGTTACTTATTTTAGAAAAAAACTAAATTTTAATCTTTATTTAATTTATTATCGTGAAAAAAATTAATCTTCTAATAATTAATTAATCATTTCACAAAATAAAAATCTTTAAACTATAATTTTTATTAAAAAATTAAAATAAGTTTTACTTAATTTTTTTTTTGTTGAACTTTTATTTATGAAAATTTGATTTATCAATAACCTTTTAAACTAATTACAGAAGATGTAAGTTTCATTAGAATAAGTTAATAACTCAATAATCAGTTGACAATATAACAAGCATTAAACAATTATTTTCATTAAAACATACAAATAATTTTTACATTATATTCTTCTTTAATTTTGAAATTGCATTTCTATACATTTAATTTATTAATTATTAATAATTATGATTATTAATCATCAATTTATGTTACTTAATTGAGAAACAAATTTGATTCCATCATTATTTAATTTAAAATTTCGAACAAAATGAATCGACCAATAATAATCAATTAAACTGTTTACAACATAAAAACATCAAACCATTATTGTCATGGAAAGATAAAAATAATTTGCACTTTATATTTTTTTTCAATTTTAACATTCGTTTATGAATATTTTATTTATTAATAAGCTTTTTATATAATTCTAGAAAATTTAAGTCCTAATATAATCAATAATTAATAATATGTATAATGATAATTAAAAGAATCAATAATAAAATAATGTTTAAGATTATTTTCATTGAAATATTCAAATAATTTTCAACTTATATATTTTTTGGAATTGAACACTGTGAAAAAAATTGATTGAATTTTACATCGCTGGACGATGTAGATAAAAGGACCCTCGTGTGTCAGAGTAAGTTTACGAAATTTTGTAAAAATCCACCTAGCGATGAATTTTGCAATTACGCTAAATTAATACCTACTAATCCCACCTCTCCAAGACTTTACGGACTCCCAAAAATCCACAAAAACAACATTCCACTTAGACCGATCGTCAGCGCAATAAACTCAACAACTTACAACCTAGCAGGCTTTCTCGCCAAAGAACTGAATCCTTTTACAGGAAACTCTATCAGGCACGTCCAAAACTCTTTTGACTTTATCAGAAAGATACAACAGATCCACATTCATCCTCAAGACATCTTAGTGAGCTTCGACGTAGAATCTCTCTTTACAAAAGTACCAATCTCTGATACAATCAATATTATCAAATCCTTTGCAAACTTTCCTTCCGATTACATACCTTTGATAGAACACTGTCTCAATAGTACTTAATTCTCTAATAACAAATTCTATAAACAAACTTGAGGACCAGCAATGAGATCTCCAATCTCACCTGTAATAGCCAACATCTTTATTGAAAATCTAGAAACTAAAATCTTAACAAATCCAAGCTCAAACCGGAATTTTGGTGCCATTACGTTGACGACACTTTTGCCATTTGGAGACATGGACTAGATGAACCACACAAGTTCTTCGATTTCATCAATCAATTACACCCTAATATCAAATTCACCATGGAAATTGATCAAAACGGAAAATTGCCCTTCTTGGACGTACTACTTTACAAAAGATCTGATAACGCATTAGGACATGAAGTTTACAGAAACACCACCCACACAAACAGATACCTAAATGCCTGCTCCCACCACCACCCATCTCAAAAGCAATCGGTCATCAATTCCCTTATATACAGAGCTGTCTCCATAGCAGATGAAGATAATTTACAAAAGGAATTACAAAAGGTTAAGCAAATCCTAATACAAAACGATTACACAAACAAACAAATTGAGAAAGCAATTTTTAGGACAGCAATCAGGGTATACAAAAACACCTTGTTACCTGTGCTTATGGGACAGTCGAGATCGCGTTCGTCATGACACCAAAAAAAATGGCCAAAAAGAACATCGTTTGAGCAAGGACAAAGTAATATAATTGAAGATCCTCTGGGCGATCCAAAAGAAGTTTTTATCCACCCCTTCATCTAAAGCTGGGTCTTATGAAATAGTTTGTGAAAGCGCTTGACAAAGATGGCGATTGCTTTGCGTATTTGGAAGATCAATTTCCACAGTTTTCCGAAGCAACAATAAAAGAGGGGATCTTCGATGGACCGCGGATAAGAAAAATGTTTCAGGATCCAGATTTCATTACGAAAATGTCTGGCACTGAAAAAGATGCCTGGCTAAGTTTTAAAAAAGTTGTAAAAATCTTTTTAGGTAATAAGAAAAGTTCAGACTATCAAAATGTGGTTTCAGAAATGGTAACAAACTTTGGTAAACTAGACTGCCTTATGAATTTGAAGCTACACTTCCTTCATTCGCATATAACTAAGTTTCCAGAACACCTGGGAGACTTTAGTGAAGAGCAAGGCGAACGTTTTCACCAGAATATAAAAGAGATGGAGTGGCGATATCAGGGACGTTGAGATGTCAACATGATGGCTGACAACTGTTGGAGTTTAAAACGAGATCAAGTTAATCAAGGTACCAAACGAAAGCGAAACCCACTACGTAGGTCTTTTAAGGACAAAAGAGTTTGCTACGAGCGAAATTAGGAAAAATAAATAATAAAAGAACCCTATAAGCGTGAGAGTCAAGGGGACTCATGCTAATAAAGCACCCCAAGTGAACAGAATTTACTACGTCCACGTCGTTGTTCCTGGGTAACGCTAAAAGTAAATAGAACTTATTTAGAAAATTAAGTTTCCCTTTCTTCAAATAAACCTTGGCGCATTTTTCTAACCCGAACTCCATTCCAATCTCTTGAGTGTACTTTTTCACAATGTCTAGAGCTAGATGTAGTTTCTCTTGATTTTTAGCATAGATCTTAAGCTCATCCATGTAAAATATATGAGTTAACTTATGCTTGCGATTTCGAGGTTTGCCGCAGAGGTGCCCTTCGGAATGGCGAAGTGCGAAAGATAGTGGCAATAATGTGAGGCAAAAGAGGAGAGGGCTCATGGTAACACCCTGAAACACACCTCTCTGAAAGGTGACACTATTAGTGATCACACGATGTCTTCCAGATGAGATTAAAAATCTGGGTTTCCAAAGCGGCATTAAGCTCTCTATGCATCTCACGATGTGTGGATGAACCTTCAAGCTTTCCAACAGGCAGATGATAAGTCTATGGGAGGTTTAATCAAAAGCTTTCCGTTAATCAATCCAGGCCATCCATAGGCAACGCTGATAGAATGCTGCGTCTTTACAGACACATCTGTCGATGAGCACGTTCTCCTGACATCCTGCTACGCCTTTCCTTGAGCCGCGTTGTTCGTACATCGCTCACCACACAGGTCTAATTGTCCGAACAATCCTATAATTTAGGATAGCTATGAATATCTTATACAGTGTGTTCAGACAAATTATTGGCCTGTAATATTTAGGGTCAGCTAAGTTGCCCGTCTTCAGCAGAAGCACTGTGCGCCCTTTAACCAACCACTCCGGAATGGGCTCTTCTGACTTCAGATATGAGGTGAAAATTCGGGCTAGATGCTGGTGGGTTAAGGGAAGTCTCTTCCACCAGTAGGTCTTGATACCATCTGGTCCCGGAGCGGAATAGTTCTTCATGCCTCCTAATACGTTTTTCACCAGCTCATTTCGTCTATTATGACGTCTCGAGCTTTAATGAATTGCTCTGTTTCTACGACCCATACCTTATAACCGTTCGGTTCATAACCTACAAGGATCCCTTTTGTTGATTTTGAATCAAATTTCCCATCCCTTGTTTTATTATGAACGTATGCTGTCGAACCAAATATTTTAAGATGTTTAATTTTTGGTTTCTTATTATAACACAATTCGTATGGAATTTTGTCCGATTTCAATGCTTTAGTCGGAGAGCGATTAATGAGGTATACAGCTGTTAATACAGCTAAACCATTTTGTTGTAGTGTATGGCTCACGGTTAGGTGGTATGTTATGCCCTTCGTTGCACAAAAATCTTTAAATTCATTTGATAAATATTCTCCACCATTGTCGCAGTAAAGGTTTGCAATTTTTAAATTAAAATGTGCTTCGGATTTAGCCACAAAATCTTTGAAAACATTAAGTACATCGGATTTGTATGTAAGAAGGTAGACTACTGTATAATGAGTAAAATCATCTATTAAAGTGACAAAATAATTTTTGTTATCTATTATCGGTGGCCGTATTTTCCCACAAACATCGGAATGGATAATGAATAAAGGTCTTTGGATATGCCCTTTTGACTTGGCCTTTAAAAATGGCAATCGCGCTTGTTTACCGTAAATACAGGCCTCGCACATTTTGTCAGCTGGTGTAATTCCCTGTATTGATTGAATATCATCAACCATATGGTATTTTTTCAACTGAGTAAATTTATCTCTACTTATATGACCAAGGCGCTGATGCCACAATTCATAATAGGTTTCTTTACTTATTCCACTACTTAAATTCGCCACTCGATATGAAATTTGAAAAGTTATTCCCATTAATCCTAATACAGGCTTACCTGAGATAACTATTGATCAGATTAGATTGTGCTTTGGCACACTTTTTGAAGGCCTAAAAAGAAAGAACGAGTTCGTTAACCAGCTATTTTCGATCAAAATTCAAAAAGTGAGCACATTTTGAAAATTTTTGAGACCACTTTTTTTCAAAATTTGACAATTCTATGTACGGTTATTAATATTACTTTAAGAGACAAACAACTTATCCTTGTGAAATTTTTCGATAAAATGAAAATGATCAGAGTTATAGCATTTTCAAAATTCCAAAAAACAAACGAAAATGAATATTTTAAGCTGAAAAACGCATGATATGAAAAAAAGTCAAGAATAGAAAAACTTCTATTTTTGAGAGCCCTACAAGATTATCATAACAAATTTTGGAATTTTCCCGAAAAATCGAAAATTTAAATTTTTATCGCACAAAAAATAATGAAAAATTAACAATTCCATTTTGCGGTCAATCTATGCAAGATACAAAAAAATATGAAGATAAAAACATCACGCAAAAAAGAAGGTCTACAAATTTGTTATTTATCACTTTTTGATAGGACGCGTAATTTTTGTTTTATTCGTGAAAAATAACACTAAAAATAAAAAAATTCAATGCTTTGGAAGACGACACAAGGAAAGAAAAAAAATATGCACACTTGCTCACTCAAAGTGGATGTACAAATTTGTTATTCATAATTTTCAAAAAGGGCGAGTATATTTTTCAATCGTAAAAAATAGGCATAAAAATTGAAAAATTAAATTTTTTTAAAATGACATAAGAGACGAACAAATTTGCTTAGAACCACTTTACACTAGTATGCGTATTTTCAGTTTAAATAAAAAAAAAAATAATGTTGAAAATAAACAAATTAAATTTATGGAGAAACGACACAAGTTGCAATAAAATGTATAATAACAAAACACCCGGAGCTTCAGCACGTTTCGCTTCAATCCTTGCGAAATCAACGTGCCTACCTCTCGAAAAATGGATATATATGCGGAGCGCTTCCCCAACCGCTGCTTGATCAAGCTGCGGCCGAAAATGAGAAAGCGACAATAATACCAACCGCGGAAAGCAGGCAGCTTTTGAAAGATGATCACGATTCCAGGACAAGGAGGAACATTAACATGCAAGTTCATCCTAAGCCCAAAGATCTGGCTGAAATGAATGCCTCCCTTCGTGGAGAAATCTTGCAAGAGTCCGACCTCTGGACCATCAGTTGCTCAGTTTATGGTGCTGCGAGAACTTTGGCTGATTCAAATCAACTAAACAACAAGATTGGATGGGCAAGACAGAATGCGTCCCGTCTTCAATGTGTGATTGATTACATAACATCTGGTAGACCATTCACGGAAAAGGTTCGAAAGTTTGCCCAAGAACTGAGGATTTTGAATCACACACTGAACAAATCAAAGCTGCTGACAATCAAGCAGCATATTGTTGACAAAATACGGCTGTTATTTGACGCAAGGAGGAGAATAAAGAAGAGGGTGACATGGATCAGGGAGAATCAAAAGTTTATCGCTGACCCATCTCGCCTCTTCAGTGAACACCCTGTTTCTGTCAAAAATCCACCCGAGTCCAATGAGGTAGAAACTTTTTGGAGAGAGGTATACAAGATCCCGAAAACACTGAAGCTGAAAGAAGATACAGACAATATCATCCGCTTCAAAAAATTTTGCGACAACCTCATAAAATTTGAGGAGAAATGTCCATCAATCACTGCCGAATAGGTCAAAAAAGCACTTAGAGGCACGAAGAACTTCTCCGGTGCTGGACCAGATTGTATCAAGAACTTCTGGTGGAAGAAGTTCTGTGCACCTCTGATTGCTGACTTGATAGCCACTTTTGCATCACTACTTCGATTCATTGCTTTCTTAGCTGCATTCAAAACCTTTTAAATGCTATTCGCCTATTTTTTAAATCTGGTTCCCTCTTTCATTTAGGTTTCCTCTTTGAAATATGTTTCTTCCGCAATCTCATACCGAGTTTTGCTTCGACATTCATCACGTTAGTTATTGCCAACGCTGCCACTTTCTCGTCAATCCCAGCGTCTTTAGCAAAAACACGTTGCCACAGTACTGGTAGCCAGGTAAGTGCAACTCAAACGGCAAGTTTTTGATGACTTTGTTGACCAATCCTTTACCTCGATGATGACAACGTAACACTTTGTTTCCGTTACGGTGCACAATCATTCTTCACTGAGCGAATGTTAGCACGCAACTGACGTAAAAGCTATATAAGGACTGTATTTGTAGGTTTCACAACAGTCGAGTTCAAGATGCGCTTCAAGACACATCCCCTTAAACTTGCGGTTGGTAACTTTGACACTCTAGTCCAATCACAGAAGAAGAGGGTGAAACGTCATGGCAGCCTACTACCAGACAGCATTCGCGCAGTATTTTTTGGACCATGAAATTGTGGCAAGGCAAATACGTTACTTTCCCTAATCCTACACCCAAACGGATTAAAATTTAAAAATATCTACGTATACTCAAAATCCCTCAAACAACCAAAGCACAACTTCTTGGAACGGGTGTTAAATAATGTAGACGGTGTTGAATATTTTCCTTTCAGTGAGCATGAAGAAGTAATACAACCAAGTGAGGCTCGAACAAACTCTATAATTGGCTTTGATGATGTGGCCTGTGAGAAACAGGATAACATTAGAGCCTTTTTCTGTATGGGTAGACACGCTCATGTTGACAATTAAAGGATCAAAAACGTAATAAATTGTTATAAACATTGTATTTGTTTGAATAATTATTTTTTCGCGGTGAATAAATAATCTCCTGGGGGTATTTGATTGCAGTATCTAGTAATATGCTTGAAACTATTTTTGGACTGATACATTTGTTTATATGGAGTTCCCAATTGTTTAAAAATCATTTTTTTTCTTAATTCGAAAATCTCCTAGAGATATGGCTGAGACGAATCAAGATATATTTTTGGTTTTTCAATAGGACCATTACTTTTGTTTAAATAAATTCTCCAATTGTCAAATCTTTATGTATAGGTAAATTCAGTGTCGTTAATTGTCCGCCGACTGTCGTTGTAATCTTACGGACTAAAGTAGTAGGTTTCCATCGTACCGAGCGGAATATTACCAGGTGTCGGTAATTTTACTTTCGGAATTATGTGATTTTACTTCTTTAAAAAAAAACTTTAAAACTTGTATTTAAAAAAAAAGCTAAAGCATTAACAAGTGTCGTAATAATAAAATTGATTAAATAGTATATTGCACAACTAGGGTTGAAAGGCTATGATTATAACGAGTGTGAAGTTTGCTGCCCGAGCAAGGCGAGGGCAGCACTCACACTGGTTGCAATCATATAGCCTTTCAACCCTAGTTGTGCAAGTCATTTTTCATCATACCTTTATCTGAGATCGAGTTTCCTTTGTTCGCGAACCGAATTAATTTGTTTGAGAATGATCGACTATAATACAGTGAAAACTCTCCTATTCCCCTGACCTTGAAACGATTCGATTGGAAACGATTCTTCTATTCCCGTGCTGAAGGGGGCCACACCCTTACCTTGCCGGAAAGCGCGGGTGATTTGAAATCAATAATAAATACTATCAATAATAATACAAATAAATACAAATTTTTAAGATTAGCACCTGCTCCCGGCGAAATCCTGCGGTTGTCCTTATGACAAACTTTTAACTATATATATATTGTGAAGAACCTCGTGAAGAATATTATTCTCTCTTCCCTATTTCGTATTAGAAGAGGAAAAGAGAGAGAGAGATATATTATCTATTATCTTTTTTCGTGACACTATAGGAAAGAGAATCCCCGGTATTTAATGCGGCTGAAAAATAGATACTTTTCCCTTCATTCTATAGATATCATAGTGGACAACGCGTCGATTGACGTCATCTTGACGCGCACTGCAGAGCTGATCGGGTTCATTAAATCAGGCTATGCACTCTAGTATGCAAGAGGATGCATGAAATAATCAAAGGCTACTTACTGTGCAATGGCCTGTGTAACCTGTAAAGATCCAGGGGTCTGCGTCTCACAAGGGGATCGACCGATTACCCGCGATTACCAACAGATTTACTCGAGAGAAATAATTTAGCCGATTCATTGTTGAGTCGTTAATTCGTCTGAATGCGACTACACTTGTCAGGAATGCACAGTAGCGAGCGAAAAACCTTCACAACCCTCATGTTTGTACTATTATTATTATACCATTAAGCTATTTCCTTTTCGGGGTAGGCGTGACTTGCTCAGTGAGGAAAGGAGTAATATGAGGTAGGGGGCATAGATTTCTTTAGATTGATCTAGAATTCTCGTATTATTTATTTAAATGACACGCTCGTTTCGCAACACTACTCTGACCCATGTTGCTGATCAATCTCTCTAGCAATCACCCCAAATGAAGAGTCTTACAAAATTGTTATGTGCGGTTCCCCACTTGGGCCCATTAGTATCCAAGGTCTTTGTTTCAGGCGTCATTCACTCTATTGTCACTCTGTTTACAAACTATTTTGCGTGTTAATGGTTACATGTGCCAGCGAAAATTGATTATTTTGCACGAGAGCATTTCTTCCTTGTCGACAATAAATTAGCTTTTGATAAAAATAAATGATAAGGAAAAATACCTTTCATACATTCTCAGGCATTCGTCTCTAAATCAAAAAAACTAATTAAAATTTTTTTTTTCTATCAGCCTGTTCATTGATATACTCATTGCCAGGGCTGTCACAGGCTAATGGAGCTTCCTTACAACGTACGCTGATAGCAGGCTTGAACTGCTGAAGTGGAGATAAGCGTAGCTGAGGCCTAACTCTGGAGCATGGGAGGGAGTAGAGAGCAAGCGTCCAGTCTCTTTTCCTCTTATGCGCCAAGGTTACGTTTCAGTGAGCCACCTTACACCATACGCTAGTTGCAGGCTTAAACTGCTTGAGTGGGGATAAGCGTAGCTGAGGTTTAACTCTAGAGCAGGCCTGCACAAAACTGGGGAAATCGACTCATTTGCCACATGTTCGAGTTCCACCACCACTTCCCTCTTCTCGGGTCCAGAGGTTTGAGGGGAGATCGCTCTCGTGAAGTTGAATGAGTAGAGGTCGGTGGTAGTGTTAAAATCCCATCTGGCAAATGAGTCGATTTCCACAGTTTGGGCAGGCCTGCTCTAGAGCATGGGAGGGAGTAGAGAGCAAGCGTTCAGTCTGCCTCCCTCTCATGCGCCACGGTTACGTCTCAGTTACGCTTATCCCCCCAGCTGAAAATTCCTGTACAGGAACCTCGAAGGATCCTGCACATGTTCCTGTACAGGAAACTGCACACGAACCTGCTCATGTAATCTCGACGGTTCCTGTGCAGGAATTTCGGGAAGGAAACTGTACATGATCCTGCGAAGGAACCTGTATACAAGGTAACCTTTAGAAAGGGAGAGATTGAGGGCGGAGAGTTTTGGCTCAATAGAGCCATTCGTAAATAGGAAGAGGGATAGGGCGGAGAGAGGAAGTAGTGAAGATAAAGTAGAAGCAGGATTCATCCTAAAAAATCCGAAAATGTATAGAACACCACCGGGAAAAGACCAACGTGGTGGGGGGAGAGAAAGACGAGGGGAAAGACGAACGAAAAGTTGAACATAAAGGTCAAAGAGAAAAAGAAAATGTACAGCTAGAGGACATGCGTAAAATGATAATGGAAGTAATGATATGATAAGTAATGATATAAGTAATGATATGAAGAAAAGCAGGAGAAAAGGGTAGAGGAGATAAGGAAAGAAATTCGGCAGGAAATGGCGGAACTTAGGAAAGAAATGAGGAAATGGGAAGAGGTTAGTGAAAAGCTAGAGAAAAGGATGTAGAAGCTGGAGAAAAGACTAGAAAAGAAGGAAAAGCTGAATAAAAAGGTAGAGGAGTTGGAAGATAGATTAAAAACAAAAATAGAAAGCTCAAACCGTGAGTTTAGAGTAGGGGAGAGTGGGAATAAGGAGAAGGAAAGGTTGAGAAAAATAGAACAAAGAATAGAAAAAAAAAAGAGAAAAGAGAAAAAAAACATAGTGATAAAGGGTCTCAGATTAGAGGGGAAGGAGCTGATGGAAGGAGTAGAAGAAGTAGGAAGGGAAGAGCGAAGAGGGGAGAGAATGCTACTAGTGAAACTAAAAAAATGGGAACATAAGAGGGAAGTAATGACAACGAAGAGGCTGTTATATGGAAACTCTGAGAGAATAGAGGATGATTTGACATGGAGAGAAAGGAATATGCAGTATAAGTTAAGGAAAATAGCGGAAGAGGAAAGAAAAAAGGGAAGAAGAACATGGGTTAAGTTGAAGATTGTTCTCGGTTATCATATCAATGTTACGCAAGTAATGATTTCTAATGGGCGAGTAGATTGGACATTTGGCAAGGATGTGTAAAAGATCTTCATTTTCTCTTAGATTACATAATTGGCAAATCTGTTGTTGATCGATTACAGTTGTGATTTCCTTTATTGGAAACTTTATCACATTTGACACCTAGTGTTTTCATGGCTGTCTTCATAGCAAGGATAGCACTAGAAAGAGAATTCAAGAATACCTTATCATCTTTTTTGTTTTTTATGACCATACTGAATATGTATCTATTTATCCGACAGTAAACTACGGTATCGCCTAACTTTTCTTGTTCTTTTTTTTAAACTTTCTATATCAAATAGTTGATTTTTTCATTAATTCTTCATTATTTTCAGATTCTAAAAGTCCATCAGAGGACATTAAATATAGATGCAGAGCTTGAAAACGTCAGAATTTGTACTTCGGCGCACATCTTTAAAGTTAACATAGCTTATCGTTTAAGAAACTATAATATCTAATAGATTTAAATTAATAATAATACTTTCCTTCAAATAAATATTGCGTGTGCCCTTTATATGGATTATTGTGCTTTTTGGATAATTGTAATAGTCAAAGTGAATAAAATATGTAATTGTTCTCAAGTTCAGTGTATTATCTTTACTCTCTTTTTAAAGTATGTGTTAGTTTCGCGGTAGTCGATTTTCAAATCGACGCATGTTAGCAGCGAACCATCTACAAATGAATCAACCAATCATCGTTGGGTTGTTATCATGGTCTACGGATCTAAAAGGCAGGACGTAACATTTGGTGACAGCGTAGTGGGATTTGTTGCGTCGCGGGAACTGAAATTTAAATAATTTAAATTAAAAATAAGCCATCATGGATGGACTAACATTCTCATTTTCACACTTACGCCCTTGTACCGTGTCTGTGCCATTTCGCCCGCCATAAATTTTGAAATACTTTACGAATAATGAATCGTGTTCTTATTTTTATTATTTTCCTCCTAGAATATTTTAATTTCAATATATTTACCTCGCATTGGAAGTCCATTATCTGCAATTATCGCAGCGAGTAGGATACCGTTTCATTACCCTCAAGATCCACCGAGTGCTGGATACTTTGAAAATATATAAAAAATATTTATAAATTGTAACTTTCGAATAGCATGTGTAATAAATAATTTATAGTATATCGTCACTTAAGGCGCAGCATCACACATCTGACTTTTCCCGACTTTTTAGGAGAGCCAAAAAACTGATTTTTAAGTTAACTGATCTCTTTTTTCACCATTTCTGTTAATACCCAATATAATTTGAAGCCGTTCTATTTGATATCACCTGAATTTTGTTTGTCGATGAATTAGTGTAAAAAGTAGCGTACATATGCTATGCTGTCATAATTTTACCTGTACATGTGCTGTGCTGAAATTTTCGACCTTGTAGTTATGCTATGCTGACTACACATGAAGTATTGTAGTTGTGCTATGCTTTCCGGTGGTAATAAATTGGAACCAACCAAAATTGTTGATTTTACTTTCAAGATTTTATTATAGAAATGTTAAAACCAGAATTAGGTACGTATCACAAACCACTGAAAACAATTGTGTTGTAGAGACATCACATTATTAAAATAAATCAGTCTTATTGTTTTCCAGCCTTCTTCTTGGGGGTTTTCAGGCCTGAAGGTCCTGCAGTTGGCGATAAGGAATGACAGTCTTCTTTTCCAGCCTTCTTCTTGGGTTTTTTCGGGCCTGAAGGTCCAGCAGTTGGCGACAAGGAACGAATATACATTGTAACAGAAAAGATAAAATGATTATTCGTGGTACTATTATTTTTGAAATTTTTTGGAAGTTTTATTTACATATCTGCTTTAGTTTCATATTGATTGGAAACTCAATCCTCGTCACTATCCTCATTTATGACAGTCACACATTTTGTTTCTGAGAAGAATCTCCTCAATATTTCTGCCGGTCTGATGATTATCGACAAATATCGATCATAATCTAAATAGCACACTACCGTCGGAAATTGTCAATACGATCAGCGAAAGAACTATTGAAAATCGTTGCTGACTTTGAAACGTGATTACTCGTTCTCAAAATGGGAGAGAAATTTTGTTTGAAAACCGTTAAAAAGCTTATTAAATTACGCATCGAATAAGCCCCAACAAAGATATTTTTGACATTTTAAAGAGAATATACCGCTTGAGAATTTATGCGAAAAATGGCAAAATGCAAGAATTTCTCGAATTTTATACCTCTCATTCAACTTGTGACACGACCTAGGTCTTAAGGTCTTATCTTTAATTTAGGCCAATAAAACTTGAAAATTTTCCACGGGTTCCTGAGATACGTTTTAATATGTCCAGGTCTCAAACTTCAATTTTCAGCCGAGGATTAATGCTGTCGGCTGCGAAAGCGGTGATCGCCGAGAATTTCTCAGATTTTGTTTCTTAACTTCAATTCGTGTTATGACTTACTACACTGATGGAAGAAAACTGATACTGACAGGACGTAATCTGTGAGTTACGATTGTGGGTTACAATTCTGTGGTAAAAAAAACTGATAGTACTTGAGTTTTATCACACAAACAAATTCATACAAAATTTTGAAAATTTGTTTGAGTTTGAATTTCCCGCCAAAATATTGTTGGATAATCATGGACGTTGAGAATGATTGTGGGAGGATAATACGATTCAAGTGGCCTTCGTGGCCGGAAAAGCGAGGGTTGGTCCCGTGAAACCTCTGTCGATTCCCCGAATGGAACTACAAGGAGCTTTGCTAGCCAGTCGACTGGGAACCACCATTATGCGAGAACTCGAGATAAACGTCCAGCGAAGATCATTTTGGACCGACTCCCGTACAGTTCTAGGTTGTATTCGAACTGACCCTCGTAGATATGAAGCTTTCGTGGCACAGCGCCTCGGGGAAATTAACGAAATAACCAATGTGTCCGAATGGAGATGGATATCATCTGAGGAGAATCCAGCTGAAACAGCAACAAAAAACTCTGGAAATGTCAACGACAACATGACTAAATGGCTCAAAGGGGCATCGTTTCTTTCTAAACCGGAAACAGAATGGCCGAGACAACCCGATCTGAGTAAAGAGGAGCTGCCGAAGACTGAAACTAAGAGAGAATTTGCAGCACTCGTACAAGACGACAGTGATGATCTACTTCCCAACATTGATAATTTTGCAAAATGGCTGACGTTAATCCGTGGTACTGCATATGTACTATTTTCACCACAAATATGGAGAGGCGAAATTAAACCGGAACTTACACCAGAATTACTAGCAGCAGCCGAAATTCTTTGGAATAAGCGGGTACAACGGGATTGTTTTAGTCGGGAAATAAGAACCCTAATAGATGGCGAACATCTACCAAAGGACAGTCCTCTTATAAGCCTCACACCGATAATATGCAAGAAGGATGGTGTAATCAGAGTAGATGGAAGAATCAACGCAGCTAAAGACGTTTCCTACGATGTGAAGTCACCTATCATCCTGGATGGAAAACATCGTTACACTCAGTTGTTAGTGAAATACTACCACGAACGTGCAGGCCATGCCGTCTACAGTATATGCTCTTTCAAGCATGGAACAAAACCCTCCTTGAAAAATCATGGGAATCCTTAAATTCTTAAATCTTAGGGATTCTGAGAGGATTCTAAGAGGGATTTTTAGTAGGGTATTTAGTACAAATTTGGAAGTAAACCCTTTTAGAAATAATCAATTGAACACGATTCAGAACGATTCACAGTTGTCAAAATTTCAATCGTTTTCAATCGTCCCTAATCGGTGTATCATTTGCTAATCGATTTAAATTCTATTCTATTGTGTATATAAGTTATGTTTCCATTCCTAATGTTCCAAATTGTTTTCTTTGTTTTCAATCGGGGCGGCAATGTAGGCGGCTATTGGCGCTTGTTTTCTCTCGGGAAAAATAACCTATAATAGAACAAATTTTCCTTTGCGTTCTCGCGGTTTGTTGTGCATTTTTTAAATCTTGGTGGACAGTTTTTAAGTGTTTTTAAAATTATAACGTGATATAGATTAATGGGTTTCGAAATTCAGAACAATGTACTATTATAACCAGTGGCTAGAAGGAAGTCGTCGGGGAGAGAAGAAAATAATTTCCGAATCCGATTTCAGATAGAAAAAAATCTTGAATTTCGAAATACACATTTTTTATAGTCTTATTTTCAGCAATTAAAAATTCATTGAAGTAGGTAAGAAAATTGACAAGCAAACCTTAAAAAAATGCAGAATTGCACTGAAATCTACCTGAATTAACTAGCTGACATATTTTTCAGGTGAATGATAGGTAATAATACATTTTAGTAATAATACTTATTCTGTTCCGGGAAAATCAAGATTTAATATGGCGGCATCGCACTGTAACTGTTGTAAAAGTTATAAAAGTGGCTTTTGATAGAAAATGAAGATTTAACATTTTATGTTGGAATAAAATATCAAACACAGTTACGGAAAATTGAGGAAATTTTATTTTGATCTATATTAAAAGTAAAAAAATGTTTATAAATTTAAAGATTTTTTTTTTTTACTATCAATATTACGTAGTGAAGTATTCAAAGTCACGAGTCCAACTAACTTTCCTTTATGAAACACAGCCTAAACAGAGCATGGCCAGATTTTTGAAATAGTACCATCCCACTTTTTAAAGAGAGAAACACATTTAACTAAGACCCTTCAAATGAATTGGTATATTTTGACAATTATTTTTTTAACTCGAAATGTAACGATTCCATTTTTAGTTGAAAATTCAAGTAACCTACTATAGTTGAAACTAGGTCCGGCCAAGCTTCGTTACCGTTACCAGTAACCCCAAAAGCGTTACCTACTTAGTTTAGCATTAGCATGCATTCTACGAGAAGTTTTTTACGAGAACTTTTTAAAAATTTAAATTATTCCCAGAGCCAAAATAAGTACCAATGATCAGTCGACGATACGGGTGCACCTGGCCGTGCACCAGGTAGTTTAGCACGTATTATACGAGAACTTTCTTAAAATTTAAATTGTGCCAACATCCAAAATAACTAAGAGTGGTGAGTCGACGATCCGGATGCACCATGCCGTGCACCAGGTGGTTTAGCACGCATTCTACGAGAACTTTAAAAAAATTCAAATTCTTTAAACAGCCAAAATAAGCTCTAATTATCAGTGGACGATTCGGGTGCACCAGGTCGTGCACCAGGTGATTTAGCACGTATTATACCAGAATTTTTTAAAAATTTAAATTGTGCCAACATCCAAAATAACTAACAGTGGTGAGTCGACGATCCGGGTGCACCAGGTCGTGCACCAGGTAGTTTAGCACGTATTCTACGAGAACTTTTTTAAGTTAGAACTCCTCACTGACATTGGTAAACTCATGTTTATTGAGCTAGGTATTAGAGGTGGAGTAAGCCAATGCTCTAGCCGCTATGCCAAAGCAAATGACCCATACATAGAAGTTTACAATGAGAATGATGAGATCATTTATTTGGCCTACTTTGACGCCAAAAACCTGCATGGTTGGGCAATGGCGCATTGGTTTACCTATGGTGGTTTCGAGTGGGTTCCAAATATAGATATTAACTTTAATATTCCCGGTGATTCACCTATTGGCTATATTTTGGAAGTAAACTTAGGATACCCGGAAGAGCTTCACGATGCTTATAATGATTTGCCTTTTTGTGCTGAACGCTTGAAATCGCCAGGGTCAAAGCAGGAGAAACTGCCAACTACCCTCCTACCCAAGCGCAAATACGTTCTCCATTATCGTGCACTTAAACAAGCTTTGGTAAACGGTCTTAAATTAATCAAAATTCACAGAGTTCTTAAATTCAATCAATGCTCTCAGCTCAAATCCTACATAGATTTCAATACTTCAATGAGAGCAAAATCCCGTAACGAATTCGAAAAAAACCTTTTTAAATTAATGAATAACGCGGTATATGGAAGAACAATGAAGAACGTGCGCAAACATGTAGACGTTAAACTCGTCACAAAGTGGGAAGGTAGGTACGGTGCAGAAGCCCTCATATCAAAACCAAACTTCTACAGCCGCGCAGTCTTCAGTGAAGATCTCGTAGCTGTGGAATTAAGAAAGACCGAGGTTTTGTTGAATAAACCGATATACGTAGGGCTTTGTGTACTGGATCTTTCCAAGACTTTGTTGTACGACTTTCATTATGGCTACATGTTGCCAAAGTACGGTAGTAACCTTAAAATGCTGTATACAGACACAGACAGCCAATTCTGAAGTTAATATCTGTACTTTAGAACCTGTCAATTTTACGAAAAAATATTCTGGACTTTAATTAAAGTGTATGCAATTTCGAGTAATCCTAAAAAACAAACAATGTTTTAACCTCAGTGTGTCATAAGTTATGGCCTCCCAAACTTAGCCACTTTTGACGTATTCTTCAAAGCAAATTACTCGTGTTCAGTTTTTTCAAAATACTTCATTTGAGGGTAAATCTACGTTAATGATGACAGACCAAATTTTCATGTTGGAAATTATGTGTCAATGTAAAAAAAATCTTCCCGCCTTCATAGGTCAAGAATTATGACTCTTAAAACAAACAACATTTTTTTCTATTTTTAATCAGAATTTTTTTTTTTCATCTCGTTTGGTGAATATCGTACGGAAAATGATAGCGGCATTAATAACATAAGTACCAAACGGTTCCACGTGAAAATAAGTTTTTTCGTACAAGATGACTGCACTATATTCAGATTTTTACATATGACGCAATTTTTTTAAGTGTCGTTTATTTTCAGCATCTTCTGCATTTTCCTGCTGTCTGTATATGCATATATTAATAAATACTATATTCGTACACATTTGTACAAACAAAAGTTTTGAGTTATGACTGAGTTGTTGAAAGTTTTTAAGTAAAATAAGTGATTGAAAAGTCGTACAGAAAAGATTATAAACTAATATTATTATGGAAAAAAATGTTAAAAAATACGATCACCATCAACTTAAAAGTACAATTAAAAAAAAACATAATATCTACATTTTTCCATGAAAAGAAGGGTTCTATTAGCCATAAATATGTTATGTTTAAATTTTTGATTTTATCAATGAGATCCCAGCTGTTTTTTACAAAAGTGTTACTTTTTCCAATTATTTGTTTTAAAGGTTGCACTATTTTAATATTTTCAAAAATCAGTTTCATGCAATTTACTTTATATCATATAATTTTTAGCATCAATATGTTTTCATTATTTTTTATTAATAAAAAATGTACCCACATTATTCAAATTATTGAATACATCTGGATTAAATTGACTTCTTGAAATTAAAAGTTTCAAATTAATCCGCCACTTTCTTTACTCTACTATAACGCCACTACCGGAAGTGGCAACTTTGTAAAATAATCGGAAGCTTCAATAATGTGAACATCCTCCACCACGAGAGCCCCCGGACCTGTGTATACGACCGTGCGCCTACTTAAGTAGGCACACCGAAAATATTTAATCTACGCTCACCAAATTTCGGTGAACATAGACGCCCTTTCTATTTGTGTATTTTTTGTAAATGTTGTGAATCTATTATTAAAAAATCACTAATGCTTCCTGTATGAGGAAGTAAATACATTTGCTAACAGGAAGCAAAGTTCTCGTGAAATGAGCACCATATAATTATAAATACAAGTAAATTGGAAACACCCGAATTTCTTGAGTTTCCCTTTTCCCCTACCTTTTTCTGTACTCAAGCTTCCTTCCCCGTCCTGCGCCCGAAGAAAAATCCCGGCTACGCCGCTGATTTCAAAGAAGTTAGAGAATTAATTTACAAATTACATAAATATTCTTCGCAGGCATTCATGATACTTTGGTACAGGAAATGGCTTTATTTGATGAAATCATGTTCAGAAATTACACGAGAATGTCAGGGTCAACGTATGAAAAATTGTTATTACTAGTTGGACCTTATTTGTACAGTGTACAGACCAGAGTGGACGTACTTTCTCCATCGCTTAAGCTGATGGTCACTGTAAGGTTACTGTTTATTTATAAATTTTATATCTGTATATTAAAGTGTCCTTGAAATTTGTACTCTGTATCTTTTGTTAGCTTAAGTAAATTTCCCGACTACCCCATCCTTTGAATTTAAAGAAGAAAAGCAGGTATATATTTCGGGCGAGAGGGCGGGGCACTACTGATACACCTGTTAGATCCCATTGCTTTTGTTCTTTTCATTATATATATTTTTTTTTTTCAAATCTTCATATCAACCTATAATTCTTTCAGTTTTTATCTTAAATAATAGGGTATAATAAGGTTTAATAAGTCAATATAAATTGAGACTTAAATTCTTTGTTATATTAGTTTAAAAATTTATAATTTAACTTAACCCATTGAGGACCAAGAACTACAATTCTTTAACTTATGTTCAAGCCTCATTCACATGACTCTCAAGAATTCGTGGTCAGATTGGAGTGTGGTCCAGTTGGAAATGCAATATGGCGCCAAATTTAGAGAAAAGTACCAAAAAATTGGGATATTTCTTTTCATAACTTTTTTTCGAGCCAAAAGAGTATTGGGACTCGATCCTAACTATGATCAACGCGGTGATCGCAGTAGCTGAACTGCAAGAAAAAAATTGTCTCACTGATCTCGAATAGCCATACCCTTCGCAAAATGGCGGATCCATACCCTTCCCCTACTAAAAAAAAGTCAGGATTCGTCACAAATGGTCAGAAGTTCTGACGATTACTGAACATCCTGACCATTCCTGACGAGTCTGACTATTCCTGACAATACATCAATTGGATGCATATTCAGGTGGCGGGTTTTTTTACCTGGACAGTTTTTCTTGGGCGCCATAATTCGAGAGTTTTATACACGGGAAGATTAAATTTCCTATATGTTTACTAAATTCATTACACTTTGTAATTTTAGTATACTTACGTATACTAAATTTCTTTTAGTGGAATATAGGAGTTTATACCGTGTTCAAATGAATTATTCAGTTATATATATAGTAAATTAAGATAGTCGGAACGGTTTTTCCGCAACATCGATGCAACGTGTGACTGCTCCGCGATTTAGCGGAGATATCGCGGGAACAAACTAGTGGTTCAATCTGTAGGTATATATTTCAAAAGATTAACAAATTAGACAAAATTATTAACAAACAGAAAAAACTAAAAGTCGATTGCAAAATAATTATATTCAATTTGGTTCATGACGTGGATGCAAGCAAGAAAAAAACATAAAGAAAATAATAATTATAAAAAGTTATTCATGAATTGCTCATTTTTGTTGCATTTTTCAGTTTCACTAAATGGATGAGGTTGAAGTCGCAGAGGTTCTCGGCTGGACCGAGGAAATTGTTGCATCACGAATGGAGCTTTTAGTTGCAATTCCGATGTCGGTAGAAAATTCAAAGGTATTTCAATGAAAAAAAATAGCATTCAAATGGCGTCCTTGAAATGTAACTTCTGCGAACAGGAAGTTAATGGGCTAGATGACTTACTGCGACATTTTAAGAGGCTACATGGCTTAATTGTAAACAGAGGTATAAAAAATTCGGGGTATGGTTGTGGATAAGATGGATGTAAAAACTCCTTTAAATATTTTTACAATCTCAGAAAACATATGCAAAACGTTCATCGCATTGGGGGGAAAAATGTTTCGGAAAACAACGTTACCAGCAGTAAGGTTACAAGTGAACCAAGTACGGTGAATTGGGATCTGAAATACAACGATACGCTAACTGGTGGCCAAATGTAGTACTAAAATAATGGGGTCGTATTTTTCATATTACAGGTTTTACTACATGATCCATTTGAATTTTATAATAAAAATTATTATTATATTAAAACTTTTACCTAATTACAATTACGCTCTTGGACTTGTAGAATTTCTAACGTTCAATTCGATTCCGAACATAGATGCCAATGAAAATGTGTTTTACTTAGGTGAAGAATAAATTGTTATACCTATAGGTAGTTATGAAATAGAGGATAGTCATAAATATCTTCAGAGTATTTTAATAAAAAAAGGTATTTATATTAATATCCAACCGAATAATAATACATTGCGCAGTGAAATAATTTGTAACCGTAATATAAATTTTAAACCAAAAAATTCGATAGGTCGTCTTTTGGGTTTCAATTCACGTTAATAACGCTATCTGTCATTTCTTCGAAAAAGCAAGATATGAAATAAATGCGATTGAAATTGATAGAACAAAAAATCTTGGTCTCGCAACTCTCATGAAAAATTATGCGTCTTTAAATCCTGGTCAAAGAAGAATGATGGAGAACGCTGGATGGCTTGATTTTTCTGCTGCTAATGATGACAATAAAAATATATTAACTGATGCAGCTGATTATTTTAATATTATCATTCCACTTGGGACGATTTTTAAAAATGAAACTTCTCAAATATATCGAAAGAGATCCTCCTATTCCAATGAGTTTTCGTACATGGGAATTATATGAGTTTCCCCTACTACCGACAACTTCAAAACATATTTTGACTGTAAAAACATCAACTAAATTGGAAAAACCTAGATATATTATATTAGGGTTTCAGACAAACAGAAAGAACAATGTATGTGTAAACTCCAGTTATTTTGATCACTGCAACATTAGTGATATCAAATTGTTTTTGGATTCTCAATCGTATCCGTACAGTAATCTGAATCTTGACATTGAAAAGAATCAGTATGCTCTACTCTATGAAATGTATGCAAATTTTCAAGCTATGTATGAAAAATCTATACATAAAACAACAATCATTCTACAAGTTTGATATAATTTTCGTATATCTTTGCCAATAGTAATTATCTCTTTACTTCTGCTGTTACTTGTCTTATATACTATACCCTTATGAAACCAAAAATGTCAATTTTTTATGAAATCGACCTTCTGTTTGCTTTATTTTGGTTTCTCCAGAATAAAAGTTATTTTTTTATCAGTCTAGTTGCGTATTGATTAACAATTGTTGATTAATTTTTCATCATTCAAACTTATTTCATTTGTTTGATTAATTTTTTTTAGAAAATTCGTTGTTGTTCATAAAAATTATAACTATTGTCCTTTTGGAATATTGATTAACATTATTTAATCGATTTTCATTTATTTATTCGATTTCCATTTCTTTAAATAATTTCTTTCGAAAATTTGTTTTGTTCGATGAAAATCATCACTATTGGACTCCTGGAATATTGATTAACATAATTTGATTCTTTTTCAATTACGTGAACAAATTGATTTTGTGTGAATATAATTTGATTTTAAAAATTCGTTTTTCTTTATGAAGAACTTTATAAAAGAAGAGAGCGAACTTTTCAGTAATTCGAAGGAATCTTAAGAATAAATGATATTGTCAATGTTTACAAGCAATACAAAAATACCCTTATGGAACCAAAAATTTCAATTTTTCATGAAATCGACCTTCTGTGTGCTTTATTTTCGTTCTTCCAGGATAAAAATTATTCCTATCAGTCTGGTGGAATAATGATCCAGGGATTGGGAGTGAAATGGCGCTCGCTACTTTTCTCTTCTCTAGGCAAAGGGGAGAATATCGCAGGTCCGCGTGTTCTCTCCGCAGCCTAAGAGTTGAATGAGAGTACGTGATGCCACAAATTTCGTTCAGGGGACTGTCTCCAAAAACTGGTAATATCCAGATTTGCACTCTCTGAGTTATTTCTGTTTCCCTGCCTGCCTTACCCAGGTAGTTTTTGCGCACCTGTAGTCCGAGAGCGACTCGACCCAGGTTTTTCTCGTAAGCGATCGAATACAAGAGAAGTGTCTCAGGGACCACTCTTTACCTCATCAATTCTTTTACGGCGATCAATATTATTAAGCATTGTATGCCAAAAATTGGTTTATTCTCAAAAGATACCCGGTAGTACCTACCTTATACTAATGTGTTTTGCTTTGTAAGCATCTGTTTTGGAAATTACTAAAATTTAAGGGCGATAGTCCATAATAGAAATATAAGAGGCTTTGAATATAAGTTCGAATAAAAGTAGAATATTACGATACGTGTACCCTCATGTTAAAGGGAAGATTAATAGAATAGATATGGAGTGAGAGAAAGATAGAAATATCAGATTTGAATATATAAAGCAAAAGAATAGATTTTAATTTACGCTTTAATTAAGAAAGAGAAAGAAAGATAGATCAAAGATATCAAATTAAATATATAAGTTTCAGTTTAAGCCATAGAGCGATTTACATTGTATGTATAGCCAAGAGCTTTAATTACAAAAGAGAAAGGGAGAGAGATAGATCCAAGATATCAAGTTAAATATATAAGTTCAAAGAATAGATTTCAAAGCATGCCATAGAGCAATTTATATTGTAAGAATAGTCAAGAGCTTATAATAAAAAGACACGCGTGTTACCGTTAAAGGTATTTTTCTTAATTTCATCGAAAATTTACTTCGTAACTTTAAGTAGATGACAGGGGTCATATATAGCGCTGAAGTTCGAGACGTCTAGCGGTGACGGTTTCACTAATTTTTCCGAATTTTTAATTTTCAATTTTTCATAGATTAATTTTTAGTACGACGAGACCCTTATAAAAACATCCAGGTATGTTCAATTTCAATTCTCAACCAAACTTCCTCAGGGAAGGTGAATTTTCAATACCTGGACAATCAGGATTAATTTTTAATACGACGAGAACCATATAAAAACATCCAGGTACGTTCAATTTCAATTCTCAACCAGACTTTCTCGGGGAAGATGTATTTTTAATACCTGGCCAACCAGGTTTAATTTTTAGTACGAAGAAACCCTTATAAAAAAACCCAGGTATGCCCGATTTCAATTATCAACCAAACTTCCTCGGGGAAGTTGTATTTTTAATACCTGGAAAACCAGAGTTAATTTTCAGTACTACGAAACCCTTATAAATATATCTAGGCATGTTCAATTTCAATTCTCAACCAAACTTCCGCGAGGAAGATGTATTTTTATTACCCGGACAACCAGGATTAATTCTTAGTACGACGAGACCCTTATAAAAACATCCAGGTATGTTCACGTTCAATTCTCAACCAAACTTCCTCGGGGAAGATGTATTTTTAATACCTGGACAACCAGGATTCAGTTTTAGTACGACGAGACCCTTATAAAAACATCCAGGTATGTACAATTTCAGTTCTCAACCAAACTTCCTCGGGGAAGATGAATTTTTATTACCTGGACAATCAGGATTAATTTTTAGTACGACGAGACCCATACAAAAACATCCAGGTACGTTCCATTTCAATTCTCAACCAAACTTTCTTGGGGAAGATTTATTTTTAATACCTGGACACCCAGGATTAGTTTTTAATACCACGAGACCCTTATAAAAACATCCAGGTATGTTCAATTTCAATTCTCAATCAAACTTCCTCAGGGAAGATGTATTTTTAATACCTGGACAACCAGGATTAATCGTTTGACCAGGAAAGTTTTCTTTAACCTCAAATTCTAGACGAACATCAACCGGTCCATACTTTAATGATTCATTTTTTTTTGAATAATCAATAACCGTTAGTGGAGCATACTGTAAGAATTCATTTTTCATTAAAAGTGGAAGAGGCTCCTTACCATAATAATTAGCTTGGAAATTAGTATACATCTCATAAAGCATAGCGAACTGATTTTTATGTATATCTAAATTTAAATTACCAAATGTATAACTTTGTGAATTTAAAGGCAGCTTTACATTGGATATTTTGCAATGGTTGAAATAGTTGGCATTTTTAGTTGGCACATTTTCTCTGTTTGTCTGAAAACCTGATATTATAAATCTAGGCTTTTCCAACTGGGTTGATGTTTTTACAGTCCAAATATGATACGAAGTAGTTGGTAGTAATGGATACTCATACAATTCCCAAGTACGAATGCTTATTGGAATAGATGGATCATTTTCAATATACTTTAACAATTTAAATTTACGTTCATCTGACAATCTAATGTATGGTAATAAACATTCAATTTTGTTGATCTCTACTTTAAATGGTTCATTCGCCACTGCAGCTGCTGCTGGTACTGTTTGTAAAACTGCATTTGCATCACTCTTAGATCTGGTTATGATGAGCTCATGTTTAGCATTAATAATGATTTTATTATAATCTTCAGCAAAATCTAATATCATACTAAGCGGTATGGAAACATCAAAATAATCAGCTGCATTGGTTTATAGCTGTTCACTGTTACATTTCAGCCAACCAGCATTCTCCAAGAATCTACTCCGACCTGATTGCATGGATAAATAACACTGGTTTACAAAAAAAAAAGGTGAGGACTATTTGACAAGACCACTTTATCCTTATGTATTTTGACGCAATTTATTTACCACGAAGTATAAGATGCCATAATACCCCATAATTTACTTTCGAATTCCCACATTTAATTTATTTTCTTCAAATAAACCACATATTTTGAAACATTATTTCAAATAGCCCGCCCAAATGCCAAGATTTTACCTGAATTATCGTCTGCTACGAGCAGTCAGAGAGGAAATTCTTTATTTATTTTAATATTATATACATTTCTACGAGCTGAAAAATATATACGAATAAAATAGATGTCTCAAATTCTTACTCCAATCACTAGTTATAGTTTAAACACGTTGTCTTTGCTTAAAAATTAAATAATGGCCGATCTAGCTCGCTCTGCTCGGTCATGACCGAGAATGCTGGGTCTTGCTCATGCTCGAGCACGAACAAGGTGGTAAACGTTCATCACTAAATGTAACCTCTTGTCAAGGGTTGGTAGGGTTGCCTCTGTTTGCTTTCTAGAGAATTACAGGGAAGTTTAGAAAGGTTCTAAGTTAGAATTTCGACAGGCACTACTAAAATAAGAAAGGTATTTTCCTAAATTTGTCAATATCTATAAAAATGGAATTTTTAATAAATTATAATCATAAGAGTCTTCATTTATATATCAAATTTAAATCCTGACAGGTAGAACGCAGTGGCGTGTTCAAGCCAATTAGATATTTTCACTTCAACCACCAGCAAACTTCACTTCGTTGCCCTAATAGCACGGAACGTTTCCGGGAGGTGTAAAATGTCCGCCGGTTGGGAACGTTCCAAACAAAAATTACTGTTATCGTTATTATTATCAATAAATATCGCGTAAACCGTAAGTGATAGGTCAGATTCGATGTCAGTTTATGATATGGATATCATATTATAGATAGTATATGCGGTACTCAAAACTCAAAAATGACATCCATTAGTATTCCGCGACCACCTTGACGGCGTGAGATGTAAAGTCGCGGAACAGAAGATTTAAGGTGCATGCTTTTGTTCGTTTTCGGCACCCGATGTCGAGGGATCTGATCTCGTCCTTCGTCCATGGAACCACTCCAAATGAATAGAGAACTACCGGGATGGCAAGCATGTTTGTCGCAGATACTTTGTTCCGCGCCGACAGTTCGGAAGACCAAATCAGTCGGATGAGACGTTTGTATCTGCATCGGAGGGTATCCTTTATAGGTGTCACATCCTGAATTCGGCTCTGTGGCACGCCCAGGTATGTATAGGTCTCTCCAGCGCCTAGGTGTTGTATAGCGCTAAAATCGACGAGATCAGGGTCTTCGGGGATGCCGTTAAGTTTTCCTCGCTTAAAATTAACGTTGGCCCATTTTTCTAACCCAAACTTCATTCCAATCTCTTGAGAGTATTCTGACAATCTTTAGAGCTCGATTTAGTTGCTCTTTGTTTTTAGGATAGATCTTGAGATCATCCATGTAAACTACATGAGTGATCTTATGCTTTCGAGTTCCAGTTTTGCTGCAGAAGTACCCTTGGAAATGGCGAAGTGCGAGAGGTAATGGCAATAATGTGAGGCAAATGAGGAGATGCCTCATGATGTCGCCCTGAAAGGTGACGCTGTTAGTTGTCACACGATTTTTTCCAGATGAGATAGTAAATCTGGTTATCCAAAGTGGCATCAATCCCTCTATGTATCTCACAATGTGTGAATGAACCTTTGAGCTTTCCAACAGACAGATGATAAGTCTATGGCAGGTTGAATCAAAAGCTCTTCAATAATCAATCCAGGCCATCGATAGGTAACGCTGATAGAATGCTGCGTCTTTACAGACACATCTATCGATGAGCAGGTTGATTGGATGCCTGTTCGCGGTTGGTCTCTGTGTCGCCTCTCTTTCTCTGTTGCCGGCTTGTTCTGGCTGCGGTTGAGCAGGCGCTCCGCTTATATAACCCCTTTTCCGGAGTTCCTCGGCACGGTTTCGCAGACGTGTATTCGAAAAATTCGAAAGCTCTGGGTGTTTCTCGCACCACAAAGTATTAAGTCGCACCACGTAAACTTTTCGTTCACGGGCCATACTGGTATCATAGCATATTTGGTTTGGTCTGGTTTTATCATTGTTGTCCCCACGAACAGCTAGGGAAAAGGGTTCGTCGATCCTTGTAGAGCTCCGCATGCAAGGATAAGGCTGCATACTCAGAGAGGTCGCTCGGTATCCCAGAGTCACCGTTTAAGACACCTCGCCCAGGTGTTATTCAGCTTTCAGCACGTTTGCTACGCCTCCGCTTAGGGGTTATTCTTTCGGGATCATTCCTGGACAATTGTCCGCGACTGCTTATCAATTATTGTAACCATATTCAGCAGAAACCCTTGGTACAGGGATTCTCTATTGGCGACCCGAGGGCGCGTTCGGTGGCTTTGTCATAGGCCCTTCAGTTCTGTTCCAAATAATATATGATAATAATATAATAATAATAATATATGGAATACTAAATCTTGAATGTCTTTACAACAGGATTATTCTGGGTACAGCACATATAGTCGCAAATAGACAAGTCCCTCTTCTTAAAATGTTCAGGAAACATGAAGAAGTGTGCAAAGGAGCGTTTCTGTACAAAGCAGCCGAGGAGGCTGCTGAAACACTCGGCCTTAACTCTAATATCAGCGATGAGTAAAATGCATCGAATCTTATCCATCTCGAGTACTCACTCCTGAAGGTCCGGATTAAGAAAGCACAGGAGAAAAACTTCGCCCTAACTTTTGGAGTGAATTTTTTATTTGATGTTATGTAGCTAATCACGCACTGAATATTTAATGCATGCCGTCTTGCTGTTTCAATTTTAAACTGAAGCTGTGCAATACGCTCGCGAGTATTACTGAGGCGTACTGAAGTATCGTTACTTTTATTGTCGCTAAGCAGGGACACCGCGAAGAAAGGGATCTAATGCGGAAAAAATCGATTTTCATTTTCTTACACCAATCGATAGTTTATTAGTCACTCTTTTATTTTCAATAATCAGATTTGTTTAAATTAATTACTTTTCTTGTTATTAAGCTACAAGCACAGGCATGATAAGCATACGCGGAGACAGAACGAGAGGCCAACGAAGGACAGCACCACCACTTACCACGCCAGCTGTACACGACGTGTCCTTGAGCTCCACTGGCTCGTGCCAGTGCTCCCAATGCGGTCACCTTGCACTAGTGCGCATGCGATGCATGAGGCGCTTCATTGGCTGCCGTTGGCGCGTTTATTTGAATTGCTAAAATATACACTTTTTTTATTTATCATTAATAAAATTATTGATGAAATTATTGATGAAATTTTTATATCCATTTTCATTAATATACAACATTTTAAAAGCATAAATTGGTGTAAATAATTTAAAAAATAAAAAACATTACATAACATTATTATTATTATTATTATTATTATTATATCATAGGGCCGTTTTCATTTCGGGGTAGACGTGAATTGCTCGGTTGGGAAGTAGTGATGTGTGGATGAGTATATAGGTGAAGGGTAGATAGATATATAGCTTTAAGGTATAGATATTTTAGATTGATATAGAATTCTCGTGTTACTTTTTTAAATAACACGTTCATTCCGCAACACTGCTCCGACCCAGGCTGCTGATCAATCTCGGCCTGCAAAGAAAACAACTGTTGAAACTATCGCCAAAAAATCGAACAGAAAGACACATAATATTACCATATAATATGACTCAACTTAAAAAAATAGAATTAAAGCGTTGCACAAAGATACTCGGCGTGAGCGCACTGAGGGAGATCCCGCGCCACCCGCCCTATCATGGCATCTTGTTTACGTATAGATCTATTACTCAAAGACGAATTAATTTGCCACTCTGAAAATTGGGGGTCTTATGGGAAAAAATGTCAGCTTCCGTTTAAAACTATTTTGAAGAAAAAAAATGTGTCGAAATTTGAAAAAAAAGTCAAATTTATTTTTGATTTTCAAAAATTAGGGTCAAACTTTGACTTTTTGAAAATATAGCTATGACCACCAGAAAGTTTGTAAAAAAATCTTTAAAAAACATTTGTAGTGAAATTTTGTTTAAGGCAAGAGGAAAAAAATTACAAATATTTGAAAGTAAGGCTTTGCTTAGAAACCCCTAAAATTTTACCCCCTCCACTTTAACAAATGATTTTTAAAATGAATTATTTATAAGTGTGAAAAGTACTGTCTAATAGTACTACAATTGTGCAAATTTTTACCTTGATCGGACAACTTTCGTTTTCGAGATAAGTACACTTCCAATATTAGGCCCCATACATATAATTTAAAAATAAGGTTAAGAACCACCGCAGGGTCCTAATGGATGCAACGGCCATCTAAAAATGACACCGGCTCCAGTAGGATCGCGGTTAATCCCATTCATGGCCACGTCTCACAACCGTGAGATGAGTGGTGACAGAACACGAGGAAATCACAACGACAGGCTGGCGAAACTCTCGTGTATTTTGAGGACACGAAGCGACCCAAGGATGACAGCTTTCTGCATCCATCTCGCAAGTGCCGTTTATATAAAACAAATGAATATTATATATAATACTTCACACTATATATAAACTATATATAATATTTCCACCTGGGTGGGTTTTAAATCGTCTATACACTTGAAAATAAGTTCTAAAATTACTGGTTGTTCTTAAATTACAGATTAGAATTATTATTTATTAAAAAAAATCAAAAAGCGTTTTACCCTAGGCGGAAATATTATACATATATAGTTTATATATAGTGTGAAGTATTATATATATTAATCATTCGTTTTATACAAAAAATGTATCAAACAAATGAATGTTATATATAATACTTCATACTATATATGAACTATACATAATATTTCCGCTTTGGACTCTATATACAATCAGCAATATAAGTTATAAAAAAATTCCCTAATACAAGTTAGTGCCAATGTTACAGGAGCTAGGAGTGGTGAATGACGGACGGACAAACATTTCATTATATATTACATTACATTATATATTAACTGATTAATATTTTAATTAATATAACCTCTTCCCAAACTTACTGAATACAATGGATTTTTTTTTATATTTTCAAATTGTTTTAAATTCACATGGTTTTTTAATATTCAGCTTGGAATTTTTGTGAATCTCATCGAATTCTTTTCATTTTCCACTCATTCTTCTAAATTCACTCCAATTTTACTACAATCAATGAAATATTTGTGATTTTTAAAATTGTGTTCAGATCTTTTTGCACCCCAGGCGGAAAAATTCTATATAGTTCATTCATAATGTATTATGTACAGACACTATATAAAAAATTATATATATTTTATACATAATTGGCGACTCACAATTTATATAATAAGGGAGTCATCGTGGCTCAGATGGTATAGTGATTGTCCTATGTTTCAATACTGCAGCCTTGGCAGCCACGCTGGTATATAATCAACATTATATATATATATATTATATATATATTAATATTCTATATTAATATGGTTAAACAAACACAGCAGGGTCCCACTGGGACCAACTGCCATCTAAAACTGACACCAGCTCCCAGTAGGACCGCGATGAATATCAATCATGGCCACGTCTCGCAACCGTGAGATGGGTGGTCACAGGACACGACAAAATCACAAAGACAGGCCGGCGAAACCCTCGTGTATTTTGAGGACACAAAGCGACCCAAGGATGACACCCTTCTGCATCCATCTCGCAAGTGCTTGGCATATTTTTGGCACGCGTGTATGGTTTTAAGGTTACGAACCAGTGATAGCTTCGCACATCCGAGAGCACCTATCACAAGGACAATTACTTGTACCGAATACTTTGGATCTTACATGTGGTGACATCAAGGGCCTTAAGTTCGTTCTTCGTCCATTGAACAACCGCAAACGAGTAGAGTGGAACCGGGACGGCAAGCATATTAGTCGCAAACACCTTGTTCAACGCCGACAGCTTGGATGACCAAATCTGTCGAAGAAGATGCTTGTATCTGCTTTGGAGAGACTCCTTTACTGATATTACATCCTGAATGCGGATTTGAGGCACGCCCAGGTATGTATAGGTCTCTTCAGTGTTAAGATGTATAATAACCCTTATATCCACAAGCTCAGAGTCCTTGGAAACGCCAACAATCTTGCATTTCTTCAGATGAATTTTAGCACATTTATCCAATCCAAAGTCCATCCCAATCTCTCCTGTGTACTTCTTGATGATATTCATCGCAGTTTGAAGTTTGCATTCACCAGATGCATAGATCTTCAGGTCATCCATATAAAATACATGAGTGACCTTACGCTCGCGCTGGTTAGTGTCGCCACAGAGGTAGAATTCTAAAATTTCCAAATGAGGCCCTCTGCAAATTTAGTTATAAATTCCAAGTTTATCAAGTCGCCCAACTATAAATTACTATACTACAAAATTGTCCAAATTCATAATTCCAAGATTACAAAAGTGGCAAGTGTTGACTTTTTTTCTAAATAAAAAAATGTATCAAGTCACCCAGCAATAAATTTCATAACCATAAATTTTAAATTCTGAAAATTCCAAATTAGGCCCTCTGCAAATTTGTTTATAAATTCAGAGTTTATCAAGTCGCCCAACAGTAAATAACGATATTACCCAATTTTGCTCATTGATAATTTCAACATTACAAATTTTGTAAGTGTCCACTTTTATTTATAAATAAAAAAGGGTATCAAGTCGCCCAGCAATAAATTCAAAACCCATCAATTTTGAATTCTGAAATTTCCAAATGAGGCACTCTGCAAATTTAGTTATAAATTTCAGGTTTATCAAGTCGCCCAACTATAAATTAAGACACTACAAAATTCTCCACATTCATAATTCCAAAATTACAAAAGTTGCAAGTGTCGACTTTTTTTACAAATAAAAAAATGTATCAAGTCACTCAGCAATAAATTTCATAACCATAAATTTCAAATTCTGAACATTCCAAATTAGGCCCTCTGCAAATTTGTTTATAAACTACAAGCTTATCAAGTCGCCCAACTATAAATGACCATATTACCAAATTTTCCACATTGATAATTCCAACATCACAAAATTGGCAAGTGTCTACTTTACTTTATAAATAAAAAAGGGTATGAACTCACCCAGCAATAAATTCAAAACCCATCAATTTTGAATTCTAAAATTTCCAAATGAGGCCCTCTGCAAATTTAGTTATAAATTCCAAGTTTATCAAGTCGCCCAACTATAACGTAATTCAAATATTGTATTTTCAAATATCGTATATTTAAAGAGAAAAGGGGGAAAAGGGGAAGTTTTTTGAAAATAAGGGGAAAAAGAGAAATTTCAAGAAAAAAGGGAAAACTAAGAAAAAAAGGGGAAGACTGTGCACCCTGCCGTTTTTATGTCTATAAAGGGTGACTAAAGTAGTGCCCTTTAGGCATGATGACGTCAGAAGGAGAAAAAGCCTGACGTCAGGGTTACTAATGAAAATCATACGTCTATGAGTACACATTATGGGCTTTCCTTAACAGCTTCGACCCACTCGAAGCGATGAGTTACCATAAATTACCTATAAATTGCCCAAATTTACCATAATTAACCATACATTACCATAAATGATCATAAGTAACTGAAAATTTCCGGAAATATGGGTAATTTTTAATTACTCTAAATTATTATTTCCAACACTTTCAACAATTTTCCAAATTGGAGATAATGTGTGAACTTACGTTTTGACGCTTTTATAAACATTTTGGAGAATACAATGGAGTCTCACCTATTTCTGTCTCCCTTATTTCCTGTCGCCTCTATTTCCCGTCGGCTGTACATGGTTATTTCCATTTGCGCAGTACCGGCAACTCCCACCACGGTCCCGGTATATTCTCCTCCGCGTCAGTGGCTGCCCAATTAAAAAGTGGCCTGAAGAGTGGGAAGCCTTGAATTGAGTATTTTAGTATGACGTCATGGGAATACTTTCATACGACTTTTGCGAAAAAATATTTCAAAAGTAAATTCATAAATGTACAAATAGTAATATTTCTCAAATGTAGAATTTATTATCTCAATCATGTTTCATTCTTTTGTCGATTCACGACCTTTCAGTTTCACGAAATAAAATAAAATATCCTAAATGTCAGGTTAGTGAGACTGCCATCACTGAGCTTACGCACACCATAGACCATATCCAAATACTGCTTTCTGTTTTGTTGCAGCATTCTAAAAAACTTGTTTGTTAAATGCTCATAACTACTAGTAGGCTCAGTTGTAGCATCTTCTTCAAGCATAGTTGTATCTTGCTCTTCTTCAGCACCAGCAGTCATGAAGGAAGCGTTATCATCCTCCCCCTCTTCATATTTCTTCAGTACAGGCTCATTTTTTTTCAACTTCTTTCTTAATTGAAGGATTAGATATTTCAGTGTTCACATGATCCTCGTACACATGTCTCAAATTCCTTTCATCCTGTTTGAAAAGTATCAACATATTGACATTATCTCGAACTAGATGTTTAGGAATTCAAGCGTAAGTTTGACATAAGTAAAAACTGTCAACATGAGCGTGGCTACCCATGCAGAAAAAGGTTCTAATGTTATTCTGTTTCTCGCGGGTCACATCATCAAATACAATTATAGAATTTGTTTGAGCTTCACTTGGTTGTATTACTTCTTCATGCTAACCGAAAGGAAAATATTCAATGCCGTCCACATTATTTAACACCCGTTCCAAAAATTTATACTTTGGTTGTTTCAGGGGTTTCGAGTAGATGTAGACATTATCGAATTTTAGTCCGTCCGGGTGTACGATTAGAGCAAGTAATGTATTTGTCTTGCCACAATTTGAAAATCCTCAAAACACTGCACGAATTCTGTCTGGTAGTAGACTGCCATGACGATTCACCCTCTTATTTTCTGATTGAACAAGAATGTCAAATTTAACTACCGGAATTTTAATAGGTTGTGTCTTCAACCGCATCTTGATCTCAACTGTTGTGAAAGCTATAAATACAGCCCTTATATAGCTTCTGCATCAGTTGCGTGCTAATTCTTTTCGAGCTAAGCAGGCTATACCAAGGCTACAAAGTCCATCTTGTAGTTCTCATAATAGGCTGTCTTGGAGGTGTGAAAGCTTCATTTTTAGTCTACTCAACAAGATTCCGGCTTGCCAGCGTCATGCTCATTCCATCGCGAACCGGATGCAAAAGGCTGTTCTTCTGGTATCACTGCATCTGGTCCGTCAACACTTTTCTTCATAACATTCTCCACAGATTAGTAGCTCTGAAAAAGTATTCAGAGGTGAAACCATCATCTCCAACTGTCCCGTCTGCCGCGTAAGATCATCCGCGAATAGGGACCTGACTCCAAGAAACAATGTTGAACGATTTTGTCTCGCGTGAATTTCCCGCTCTTGCTTACCTTCTAGGACAGAAGGAGCAGAAGTGGGTGGCGTACACGTTTCAGTTGCCTCGGAGTAGTTTGCTTTAAGAAACCATGATCGTATCTTCTGATAGCCGAAGATGAGGAAGGAAGATGAAGGAAGATGAGGAATTAAGACCAACCGCGGATAGCAGGCACCTTCTGAGAGATGATCACGATTTCAGATCAAGAAGGAACATTCACATGCAAGTTCCTCCTAAGCCCCAAGATCTGGCTGAAATGAATGCTTCCCTCAGTGGAGAAATCTTGCAAGAGTACGACCTCTGGACCATCAGTTGCTCAATTTATGGTACTGCGAGAGCTTTGTCTAATTGAAATCAAAGGCTCAAACCGACGATGGATCAAAAGACAAAAAGACGCTTGTTCACGAAAAGGGTTCGGAAGTTCGCCCAAGAACTGAGGATCTTGAATCACACATTGAACAACTCAAAGCTGCTGACAATCAAGCAGCATATTGTTGACAAAATACGGCTGTTATCTGATGCAAGGAGGAGAATACAGAAGTTTTTGCATTTATTGTAACAATTCCGTAACAGTGTTACAACGATATGTGACAAAAAAATGTTTTTTGTATTATTGCCACACTTAGCTTATATTTTAAATAATCACAGGACCACAAATAATTGAGTGGAGGGTTCCTAAAACCAGAGCAAGTGGATTATATGTTTTTTGGATCGCTGAAACCGAATCCGGAACCTGTTTTACCCCATCACGTCAGAGTTTTTTTCTAGCCTCAAAAAATAGCTTAAAACTATAGAAACCAACAATATCAACCCTTAAGCCATATAAACTTATACTTTCATAGATCAATAACATTGAGAATTATAACCTATGAACGTAAAATCTATAACGTCAAAATTTATATCCTTAAAACTCATAATTCTTGTTTTGCAGAATATTTAATCATATTTCTCATAAGCTTTGGGTCTACAAAAATAAAATCCGAATACCCAATAAAATCAAGATTTCTTGCATCGCAATAACCTACATTTAGCGATACCCAGGAACAACGACGTGGACGTAGCAGGCTTCTGTTCCACACTTTGCCACGCTTCTTTCTCAACCGTAGTCATTCTTTTTTGAAATTCATTGTCTTTTAAAAGATCTCTAATTTGTGGTCCATCAAAAACACCTTCTCTTATTTTCGCCTCAGACAGTTTAGGAAACTTTTTAAATATGTACATAAAAGCTTTGGTCTCCGTAGCTTTTATTGCTTTGACGAATTGTTTTACAATTCCCAGCTTGATATGTAATGGTGGAAAGATTACTTTATTTGTTGGTATTAGACTCTGTTTTATGATATTTTTAAATCCTGGAGTTGAATTATTTCTACTTGGCCAATCCTTTTTCACATAATGTTCAGTACGAGCTCGGCTGTCCCATTCACATAGAAAACATCGGGAGATCCGCAGAAGTTTCAGAAACGTATCAGACGACCCCTGATTATTACTAAGATCCTGCCAGGTGACACTTACCTCGTAAAAGATTTAAGAGTTAGACAAGGGCGGAGGTATGCGGCAACAGCTCATGTGACTCAGCTCAAATTGTGAAAACCCTCCGACTACGAATCAGAAGAAGATCCAATCACTGACGAAGAGGAAGATAAGACAACTGAAAAAGTTAAACGCGCATTGGAAGAATCACTCATAGAAGAAAGAAACGACCCGGAAAATATACAACAAAACAGAGAAGATCTGGTCAGAACCAAAACAAATGCAGCGCCCCGAAGATCAATCAGAATTGCCAAACTACCACGGAAGAATTATAATGAGGATCATCTCGAGGACGAGATAAAGTAAAGGATGGCAGAGTGTTAGCGACTTGTAAAAAGGAAGTTTAAATTAAAGACTCTAGTATAGATTGTGCAAGAGAGAGGGCACTGATCAAGAGCGGAGAGAGATTCGGCGGGAGTGAGGGAGAGTGAGTTAGATGGTGTGCGTGCCATTCTAGGAATGACTCTCATATATTTTTTTAAACCTTTGGGAGGATAATCAATAAATCCCGCGTTAAAAGCGCTCGTATCGAGCGTTTAGGAAAGGTGATTTGATTGTCTTCGAGCGTTATTCCAATAAATCTTTAAGCGTTGTTTATGCTAATGAATTACGAGTGTTTATACTTGTAGTGTTTTTATAGTAAATTTGGTAATTCGATGGTAATTGAAATAAAAATGTGAACGCACGATTAAACAGAACAAACAAGTAACTTTATTAAATGCAAAAATATGAAAGATTGACAATGCGGGGGTGCGACTCGGTTCACGGTCAAGTGAGTACTGTCTTTTCGAAGGACATACTTCCTGTGATTCTTTCTATGGAGTCTCTCAATGCTGTCAGCTCTAAGCACGGCTCACTCATCGCGACATACTCCGCTTCACACGTCGACACTTTTCTGTTTTTTAGTACGCCAGGCCACGGGGTCTCCGTACATTCTGATAACATAGCCGCAGGTCGTGAGTGAATCTTTGCTTCTGCCCAACTCGCATTAGAATATGCGTCAAGCAAAGCACCATCGCCTCGATACGTCAGTGAATGATTTTTTGTCACAATCAAATATCTAAAAACTCGCTTAACTGCTTTCCAATCGTTTGCCGTCGGATTAGCCTGATGTCGGCTCAAGATATTTACCGCGTAAGTGATATCAGGCCTAGTAGCATTTGCTAAGTAAAGCAACGAACCTACTGCTTCACTATATCGCGTGGGGTTTATAGCTTCATCATTTACTTTTTCTTCTTCTCTTTCTCGTCTTTCTCTATTTTGCACTTGATTAGTGCATATCGGAGTTCTTTGAGGCTTAGGATTTTCATAGCCAAAGCGCTTCAACATTTTTACGATGAATTTGGTTTGATTCAGCTTGAGCACACGTTTTTCTTCATCACGTATCAACTTAATACCTAAGTATTCATCAGGGTCACCAAGGTCTTTCATTTTGTATCGTCTCTGCAATTTTGTTTTTATATCATCAAGTTAGGATTTTTCGTTACCGGCTAAAATAATATCGTCGACATATAAAACAGCTAATATTAGTGCTTCATTTACAACTATTACAAAAAGGCATGGATCATTATCATTCGTCACGAAACCCAGTTCTTTCATTGTGTGCGCGAAAGTTTCATACCAGCTTTTGGGGCTAGTTTTCAAGCCGTACAATGATTTCAAAAGTCGCAGCACCTTCGTTTTCTTATCATCGTTAGACTTACACGGAGAAGATATGTTTTTTACACCAAGGGGCATTGGTTCAATCTCGTGTCTTCGAGGAACTCACTACAGTACCCCTAAACTACTGGAAAAGCCAGACTTCCCCAACGAATATGTGTTTTTTACACCTGGGGCATTGGTTCAAGATCGTGTACTCGAGGAACTCACTCCAGGAACACGAAAGTACTGGAAAAACCAGATTTCCCCGGCGAAGATGTGTTTTTTACACCAGGTGCATGGCTTAAATCTCGTGTCCTCGAGGAACTCACTCCAGGAACCCTCAAGTACTGGAGAAACCAGACTTCCCCAGAGAAGATATCTTCTTTACACCTGGAGCATTGGTTCAATCTCATGTCCTCAAAGAACTCACTCCAGGAATACTACAGTACTGGAAAACTCAGACTTTCCCGGAGAAGATGAGTGTTTTACACCTGGGGTACTGGATCAGTCTCCTGCCCTCGAGTAACTCACTCCAGGAACCCTAAAGTACTGGAAAAACCTGACTTCCCCGAAAAAGATGTGTTTTTTACACCAGTGGCATTGGATCAATCTCGTGTCGTCATGGAGCTCACTCACGTAACCCTAAACTACTGGAAAAACCAGACTTCTCCAGAGAAGATGTGTGTTTTAGACTTGGGGCATTGGTTGAATGTCGTTTCCTCGAGGAACTCACTCCAGAAACCCTAAAGTACTGGAAAAAGCAGACATCCCCAGAGAAGATGTGTGTTTTACACTTAGGGCATTGGTTAACTGTCGTGTCCTCGAGGAACTCACTTCGGAAACCGTAAAGTACCGGAAAAACCAGCCTTCTGCGGAGAGATGTGTTTTTTACACCAGGGGCTTTGGAATAATCTGGTGTCCTCGAGGAACTCACCCGAGGAACATTGGACAATTGATAAGAATATCGAACAAAGAATTTGTCTCAAATTTTGGATTGCAAAATCGAATTTCGTGTGCGGAATCTCTAAAAATATTGCATAAGGCTTACGGCGAATCGACTTTATCAAAAACGCGTGCATATGAATGGTGCAGTGCATTCAAAAGCGGTCAAGATGTGGTGTGGTGGCTCTGGTCGGCCATCAACGTCTTCAACCGAAGTTAACATCACTTAAGTGAAGGAAATGGTGACTGGAGATCGTCATTTTAGTTTAAGAGAGATAGCCGCTGAACTTTCTGTGTCTCACCAATCAAGCCGTACCATTTTAAATGATTTTTGGGCATGAAACGCGTTGCTGCTCGACGAGTTCCGAAAGAATGATAACGCACCATCTCACAAGGCTATCATTGTGAACGAATTTCTGGCCAAAAAATCAACGAACGTCATGGAACAACCACCATATTCACCGGATATGGCTCAGGCCGACTTTCTTCTCTTTCCAAAACTCAAATTACTACTTCGAGGCACCCGTTTTTAGTCGATAGAAGACATAAAGGAGAATTCACGGCAGCAACTTAAGTCGATTCCGGCAAATGCGTTTAACAAATGTTTGGATGATTGGATTATTCGTTGGCATAAGTGTATTATTTCGGAAGAAGCCTACTTTAAAAACGACAAAATAAATTTGGATGAATAAAAAATATTTTGTGTTTTATTGACCAATTTCCGGTACTTTTTTTACCGTCCGCGAAGGGACCTAACGCGCGGTAACTTCATTTTGCAGAAGAAGCGATTGTGTTTATAGATATACGTCGTTCCTGTGTGGGTGAGACACCCTGATAGTATGTGTTCTAGGTACTCAACGTGTGTATGACACGCTCTGCACCTATCGCTTGGAACTTCTTGACAAAACGATCGAACGCGCAGAGCACCCGACAATGGGTCGGCAAACAATGCCGATCATCCTAGAGTTCGGGGTGCTGAGAATAATTTAGATGGAAACACGACGACGAAACGGCGAATCGCCCACATTGAGTGGACGAATCAACTCAAGGATGACTTCCTAGTCTGCTACGATGCCAGGATTATCCCTGCTCTCCGAGGCTTTATGGCACGTATGCATACTCTGTGGTGCCAAAAACACCGTTCTCCCCTCGACCCTTTCTCCTACAACCTAACACCATTTACAGCCTACTTTACCCCCGTGACCTAAAGTCCACTTAGAAAAAGCCCGAGCAGGTGTGTCGCAAATAATCGATTTTAAATTAAATTCAAAATGTCTTCCATCAATTTTGATACCATTTCTGATCAACTGGTTAATTTCTTCAATTAACGGTTCAAAATATTCTTCTACGCTATTTTGTTTCGACTGTCCAAAAAATATAGCAATAGGAAAAACGTCATACACGTCAGAAATCAAGTTCACTTTAGCTGAGGTCACCCAAAATTGACCGTCACCTGATTTACTTAAAGGTAAACCATCGCAGCTTACTAGCAATTATATTTTTATTTCTTCCTGGATGGCAGGATCAACAGAATCATCTAAACTTTTTTTTTACTCAACTCATAAGTGGAAAATTTGCAAGATCTTAAAATTCTTGGAATCCTTTTAGGACAGCAATCAGGGTATACAAAAATACCTTATTACCTGTGCTTACGGGACAGTCGAGATCGCATTTGTCATTACACACAAAAAAATGGCCAAAAAGAACATCGTTTGAGCAAGGACAAAATAATATAATTAAAGATCCTCTAGTTGATCCAAAAGAAGTTTTGATTCCACCCCTTCATATAAAGCTGGGGAACTGAAAAGCTAGTTTTCGAACTTCCTTCGAAGTTAGTCCATATGCCATGGCACTGCAATCGGTTATATATTTACATAATACTTCTTCTTCATCTGTAAATATTCTACGGATTTCGTAGGCTGGTACGTAACGAATATTGGAGTCCGCATCAGCCGTTCGAGATTTATTAACATAGCGCCATAGAGTTCCATAGCCTATTTTCTTCTCTCTCGCAACCTGTAAAATCGGTAAGCCGCCTTTCACAACCCATTCAACAGCTTCTGTCATCTCTTCCGCAGAAGTTTTGCCTACTTTGCGCCCCTTCCCTGGCATGCTGTAATAAATAATAATGTACAAATAAATAATTTTAAAAAAATAAATTTTTTATTGATTTCATTTTATATGCTGACCAAATTGGAAATGCAATAAATTTCATAATCTTTTCATAGCTTTTTCAAAATAAAAATTTATCTGTTCCTATTATTTTACGTTGAAAATAGAATACAAAAAATAGAATCAAGGTTTCAAAAACATACTGATTGTGAACCATTCTTAGATATATCGAATATATTTCGTCACGTGAGAGTTAGAATACACTATTTTTACTGACTGTCATACTGAAAAAATGAGGTTTAAAGTTTTAATGATATTTTACCCTAATTAAACGATAATTATTCAATTTGGCAGAAATCAAAAAGCTATTTGGGATATAGCAAAATACTAACTTAATAAAATTAACTTTTTTCAGAGTTAGAATATGCGATGTCCAATAAAAATTTAAATTAAAGTATTCATAAGATAAAATTTGATTGAAAAGTAACCAAAAATGATTTTCTGTACAGCCATATTTTAATAAATAATTGAGTAATAGAAATCATTAGGATAATATTGACTTTTTAGAAATATGAAAAACATGTTTGCAATACGTAGTATTATTTGAACATTATTCAAGTACAAAATCGTCTATAACCTTTAACGTACTGCCTAGTATTACGGAATTTTCTTAATACCTAACCCATTTCCAGCTTGTTCGGATGACGGAAATTTCCGTCATACATACCGGCTAATCTTACGGAAATCCCGTAGTACTTGAAGCTATCAGCTAACTTTCGAATGTATTTCAAAAATATATTCAAGAAAACATTTTAAATATCATTTTCAGGTTTAAAGTTTTCTTGGATGAGAACTTCCAATCAATTATAAGAGCAGAGGTCCCACAGTCATTCAGTAACAAAGCCTCGAATTGTTGGAGAGCGCAATTGCATATTGATTGGCCGGAGTCGGAAAATTTTTTTCGAAATTGTGGCGAATCATTGTATTTCCGTTTTATTCACGATCGCGATAATTATCCGCACCCATTTATTGATTTACGGGCATCATTTTAATGTTATAATACTACTCTTATGTATCTTTAATCACCATATTCAATTGAAATCCAAAAGATTAAGTCAAATCTATCGCAACTGTTGATAAAATAATGGGTTTTGACAAGTGACATCCTAACCTCAAAAGCTATGTGTTGAAATTCCTTGCTTCTTCAAAATCACCGGTTATACTTTATTCTGTCATTTAAACGCACAACACTGCACTAATTTGTTAAATGCGCTGCGGATATGCATGTGCTTTATTCGCACTATTTATTGGTAGTTTTATTTCTGGGTATTCATTAATTCCTATAAGCATATTTAAATAAGGTGTTCAATCATCGGAGCGCGGGCAGCGATTGTATCAATTACCCTAGAACAAATTTTGGGCCTTGTTATAACACCTCGATAAGGAGGTAAGAAAAAACATTACAACATTTTAATAAAACGCCAGGCGACAGATCCAAAATGAATTTACTGTATTTCTTGAATGGATGGCTATTTGAATTAGATTAAAGAATGAAAATTAATAAACATTTAAAAAGTAGAGAAAATTGGACAGGGAAATAGTAATTATATGAACATAAAATCTACTTGTTCAATATAATTTGATTTATTTAAGGAACTTCAAGCTGAATTTAATGCGTGCCAAGAGTGCGAAATTATAATTCAAACCAACGACGTTTGTAGAAGTCAAGCGCTGTAAGGAACGATAGCGAGCAATATCTTGAATTTAACTCAACGAAACTTGTAAAGTCCATCGCTGAAAGGGCTAAGAGCCAGCAACACATTGGATTTTGAAACCAACTCACACAAAATCATGCAGTATGTATGAAATGGGCCTAGAATTTAGAAAACTCAAGTAAATGCATAAAAAACGATTAATTTATTACATTTTTGGACATAAGATTTTTATAATAGTGTGTGCAATATTGACACAGTTTTGCCGTATGTTCATGGCATCACGTTTTGTAATATGTTTGCAGCACTTCAAGTGCGAGAACGCGTCTCCATTTCCGATTCTGGAAAATAAGAAAAATATTGACCTTTTTCATTCAAATTTTTATAAAATAGGAATATTAACTTTGTTATTTTATAATTGAGTTGCAAGCTCATATTATCATTTTTTAGCGAAGATGAGAAAAATATTGATTTTTTTATTCAAATTTGTACAAAATAAGAGAAATATTAACTGTTAAATTTAAAATTTCAGTACCACACTCATATCATTTTTTCACAAATATATAGTTATTTTCACCTGTGATACACGAGAGGCCTTGCATCATGACCAATCTCTCTCGATGGATGTTTCCAGGGAGAAATTTCTATAAAATCAAGATTTCGTATAAAATTAATGAAACGTGCCTGTTTAAATGATGATATTATGAAATATATTAAACAAATGAAATAAAATCAAAAATCAAATCCAAAATTATCCCTGCGGACGAGGATCAAATCGGACCAAATGTGCCCGGAAATCGTTTCTCTTACCATATACGCTCTATTTTCATATAAAATTAATAAAATGCGACATTTTAAAAGTTGATATTATGAAATATATTAAACAAGCGAAATAAAATCCAAAATTATCCCTGCGGACGAGGGTCAAATCCGACAAAATGTGCCTTAGTGTGACTGTTTCGCTAATTTTTACGAATTTCCAGTATGGAATTTTTCATATTCTTTTTGCATATTACAGCAGGATAATGTGTATTTAAGACATTGGGACTTCCTGTTTTTCGAATTTTACCTTTAAAAAAAATGGAGCAAAAGGAAGTTTTTTTCCAGAGCTGTCGATTTTCATATAAAATTAATAAAATTTGACAGTTTAAAAGTTGATATTATGAAATATATTTAAAAAACTAAATGAAATGAACAGTAAAATACAAAATTGTCCGTGCGGACGAGGGTCAAATCGGAACAAATGTGCCCGAGAATCGTGTCTATTACCTTATACGGTCCATTTTCAGATAAAATTAATGATATGTGATAGTTTAAAAGTTCATATTATGATATATAATAACCAAAAGAAATAAAATCAACAATAAAATCCAAAATTATCCGTGCGGACGAGGGTCAAATCGGACGAAATGTGCCCGGAAATCGTGTGTATTGCCAATTACGGTCCACTTTCGTATAAACTTAATGAAATTTGATAGTTTAAAAGTTGATATTATGACATATATTAACGAAACAAAACAAAATCAACAATAAAATCCAAAATTATCCCTGCGACATGAAGGTCAAATTGTTCTGTAACATAGTTACTATAAGGATACGTAACAGTTCTGGAATTCTGTAATGGAAGTAATATAAAAGAGTGCTAGAACTGTTACGTCACGAGAATGTGACATGTAAAAGAGCGATAGAACCGTTACATCACTCGAACAGCACACGTGTTCAAGAAACAGAACATAAAGGTCAAATTGTTCTGTAAGATTGTTACTATCAGAACACGTAAGAGTTGTGGAATTCTGTGAAGGAAGTAATATAAAAGAGTGAAAGAACTGTTACGTCACTAGAATGTGACATGTAAAAGAGTGATAGAACTGTTACATTACTCGAAGCACACGTTTTCCAAGAACAGAACATAAAGGTCAAATTGTTCAGTAACATTGTTACTATAAGGATACGTAATAGTTCTAGAATTCTGTAATGGAAGTAATATAGAAGAGTGATAGAACTGTTACGTCACTAGAATGAGACATGTAAAAGAGTGATAGAACTGTTACATCACTAGAATAGAATACGTGTTCCAGAAACAGAACATAAACGTCAAATTGTACTGTAACATTGTTACTATAAGGATGCGTAACAGTTCTGGAATTCAGTAAAGGAAGTAATATAAAAGAGTCATAGAACTGTTACGTCACGAGAATGTGACATGTAAAAGAGTGATAGAATGGTTACATCACTAGAATAGCATATGTGTTCTAGAAACAGATCATAAACGTCAAATTGTTCTGTAACATTGTTAGTATAAGGATACGTAACAGTTCTGGATTTCTGTAAAGGAAGTAATATAAAAGAGTCGTAGAACTGTTACGTCACGAGAATGTGACATGTAAAAGAGTGATAGAACTGTTACATCACTCGAATAGCACACGTGTTCCAGAAACAGAACATAAACGAAAGGTGATTGTTAAAGAAGCTCACGCCAATCACCTTGGTGAAAAGAACACGATCCAGCGAGCTAGAGAGATAGGGGAATGGAAAGGTATGGATGAAGACATAAAAAAATATGTGAAATCCTGCCCTATCTGTCAGCTTCAAAAAACAGTAAGAATCACTAATCAAGCTGAAGCCATTATCCCAGACATACCAACACAACCCAATGAAAAAATTGCATTAGATGTATTTGGTCCACTTCCTGAAACCCATTCAGGTAATAAATATATTCTAAGCTTACAAGATAGATTGACTAGATATACAATTTTAGTCCCAATGAAAAACGAAACGTCAGAATCAGTGATACAAAGTATCATTAACCATTATATATATACTTTCGGAGCCCCAAAAACAATACTCACGGATCAAGGTACGAACTTCCTGTCAGAATTAATGCAACAATTCGAGGAAGCCTTAAGAATTAAACATGTAAAAACAACATCTTTCCACCCACAAGCGAACGGAAATATAGAAAGGATGCATTCGACTCTTAAAAATCTTATTAAAACATCAATGGAGGACAACAATAAACAATGGGATGAGAATCTTAAGTTCATTAATTTTGTCATAAATACTATGAAAAACTCTACTACCGGACTTTCACCGTTTGAAATGACATTTGGACGAGACCCCAATATCCCTTCGGCTATACCTAGGTCTCCAACCCTAACCTACTCCGAGTTAGTGAAAAAATGGAAAATAAAACATGACAAAATTCTCAGAAAAGCCAAGGAAAGAATAGAGTTAGAGTTAGAAAAGAATAAAAAACGATCCGACGAGAAAATAGTAAGGAGCCATCCTGTCTACGAAATAGGAAGCATGGTCAAATGGAAAAACAATACTAAACAAAATAAACCTTCAGGGGACAGCGCATCGGCGCCATCAATCGGTGCGACACGGCGCCGACGCACGATCACGGCCATTACCACCACGCCGGCCAGCAACAGCCCGGCCGGGCCAAACCACAGCAGCGCGGTCTTGCCGGTGAGTGCCGGTTTGTAGCGTACGAAATCACCGTAGCGGTCGACCATGAAGTCGATGATCTGCTGGTCGTCCTTGCCCTCCCCCAGCATGCGGAAAATCTCTCTGCGCAGGTCGGTGGCAATCGGGGCGTTGGAGTCGGCGATGTCCTGATTCTGGCATTTGGGGCAGCGCAGTTCCTTGGTCAGGTCGCGGAAACGCTCACGCTGCGCGTCGTTGGCGAATTCATAGGTGTCGATGGCGGCGTGGGCCACGCCGGCCAGGCC